>JARHVA010002365.1:525000-990000 GCA_037957365.1 Torreya grandis
TTATTATTTTTTAATATTTTTTTTGCATAGTTGATGATTACAATTAATCATTTGAATCATATTCATTCATGTTGAATCTCTTGGATTCATATAAACAAAAAATATATATTTTATTTTTCACCTATTAGTTAATCTATATCACCATCATTTAGTATATGAATTAAGCATCTTTATCAGAAAATGTAATTCCTTGTTGATTAGGATCAATTGTGGCCTTCATTTGTTATAACTAAAATATTCCTAATGTGAAGGGGTAGTGATATTAATGTGGCATGATCTAAACCTTTTTTATTAAAACTTTATGTCTATAAGTGATTAATAATATGATGTATCCCAAATAGTATTTCCAATGTCCCTTATGATGGAGTTCGTTGATAGTATACCCCATTTGTGACAACATGCTTATATTATAGTGACTATATAGTTGGGTAGAGTCAATATGATTATGATGAAAATAATCTCCACACATGAATATTATAATTGTTAAATCATTTGGTTGAGAGTAATTTTTACTTGTAGGTGATGTTTTCTTAATTTCCACAGTAACATGAGTCTTCTTTTTTTATTATTCCAATAATACTCTCATGTTTATAATTATATATTATTTCACATAATTTATTATAATTATCTGTATCATGTCTTGCAATTTGATGATAGGAAAATATATGTTTTTATTTCATTATTCATAATACATATTATTTTATGGTGTCTATTAGTGGTTAATGTAACACTTTTATTTTACAATAACATCAACAAAAGTATCGTATGTGTATCTTGATGTGGTAGAATTTGGATTGCTCACAAAATATGTTTGTTAGTTTTTTCTACCTAATTTATTAAATTGTGGAAAAGTGACACATAAGGAGTTAGAATGAAATTTTATTCCACTTATATAAATTTGATTTTTTTAATCCATCTTTGATGAATTTTTTCTTTGAAAATAATAGGCATTTATTTCTTTGTTATTAATGACTAGATCACATGCATATTTGTGAAAATATAGATATAACCTATATAACATAGTATAATGATTATTTAATGTTGTTTATTTAAGTGGATAAAAAATACCTTTACTAAATATTAATTTTAGTTATGAATTTGAAGGTCAAAATGTTAAATAATAAAAGGCATTCTAAAATTAGATAGCATAATCCCGAAGAGACTTATCATCATGTTACTTTAAAATTTTGGAAATGGTATAAAGTTAATTTGAGCACATTTTACTTATTAAAATATAAGAAAAAATTACCTATAATTTATTAAAAGTGGATAGGGAACTATTGGAAAGGAAATAAAACAAATCCTAAGTGCTTAGGTTAGGAGTTTATGTACAACTTTTAATAATAGATGCTCATATTTAACATAAATACCGAAGGAATGTATGTGTTGAATTATATGATTGGAAGGGTCGTTGACTTTTTAAAAAAAAAGGAAAATTTGGTACAATGAAATCTTGTGAATAAGGGCATTCAAATAGACTATTTTTCAAGAGGCTAATCTTTGATCATGTTTTTTTAATATTATCATTTCATGATAAAAAATTTAAATTGATAATTTAAACATGTCATTATCTGTCTCATATGGTATTAATCATATAAACAAGTTGACTAATAGTAATTATTGAAGTTTTACAATATGTATCAAAGATTTTTAATTTGTCTTCTCTTTGAAATCTTGGAATGACAATTGTATATTTATTATGACATTTACAAAAAAAATGAACTTTACCTAGTTGTAACTCTTTGCATGAAGAAACATTCACATCATTAATTTTTTTTAAGGAATAGATTGTACATTTTAAAACTTGGTATAAATAAATAAAATTAAATAATGTAATATTAGACATGATCACATCTATTTATGAGAATGAACATATTGAATATCTCCATGATGTGATGATGTACCTAAAGGGTTATTAATAGCATGGACTATGGTATATAATATAAGAAATGGAAAAAAAATAGGAATGGAATGATGAATATTATAAACCTTTAAGTGTAGGTGGGGAAATGATCATTTTAAAACATGCCTTATATTGTTCACTAGGTTCTAGTAAGTCTTTAGATTTATTATTGCAATAATGAGAACATGACATTTTGGATTTATTTTTCTCAATATCTATGACATGGAAATTATAAGAATTTTATAGCTCAAAATATATACTTGATTTTATAAATTTGTTTCATGGAAAGGGTTTTAATTGTATCCTTGGTATTCACATTATTTTGATCCATATTATAATAAAATATAGAATAGAATAAATATACAAAATGATACTCTATAAAATTTATAAGCTTAGAGAAATATATGGTTGTGAAAATAAGACTCAGAGGTTGGGTTCACCAAATGTTTGACACCTTTTATAATTAATGGTAAGGAGAGTAGCGTAATTGATTTAGAATAATACTAATATATAACCAAGCCAATAAACTATTTAGATTCACAATATATTATGATATAATCCTAAATTATGAAAATATGATAAATATAGAATGTAGAATGACAAACATTATTTTAATTTATCAATAAAAAATAAGGAATAATAGTCATCTTATTGAATTATATACAATTAGATCTAGGAAGTACAAGTTCATAAATAGTTAAGATGATAATATGATGCTCAGATGTGATTTTCCAGATTCTAGAAAATATATTTTTATTATCCTACATGCTACCATTGAAATAATAACACTACCATAAACACTTATTTCATAAAATTGGTAATTTTTTATGTATCAAAGTATATATCCTTTTTATAAATTATACTTTGGTCTATTAGGGTTCCCTACCACCTTACAAATTTTTTATTTGGATCATGTGCATAGGTTATGAATATCAACATGTATCTTAAAACCATAAGTCCTTTGATTAGGTAATTCCACATTATAAAATAGGTTTTGGTGGGTTCATGTTAAGTTAATCTAACATAAAATACCCATATATAATTAATCACTACCTATATTTCCAATACTCTGAAGAGGGCCTCATACTAATGTAGTTTTCCCCCTTATGTGGACTTATCTATGAATAATTATGAAATATGCTATACATTAATACATGTATTGATCTAGCTTATAACATAGAAAATACTAATTATTTATTTCTTTTGGGATGATTCATATCTATAATAACACTACTCCTAAGACTAATATGGCAATAGTGAAGAATAAGTTAATTTTTTAAGTATGAGATGTGACTTTAGATAGATGTGTACATGAAAATTACTTGATATTGATTTATTATACTGAATGGTATAGGACTTGTATTTATACAACACATTATTAAATTTTATCATATGAGGGTTAAAGTAAAACTATAGGCCAACCCATACATGTTGAAATATTTTAAAATTTGAGTGTTTGTGAGTTATGAAAACTAGTGTTAGAACTAGGACACTAGCATCAATGCTAGTGTCATAATCTGGATGCAAATGTCTTGGATAATGGTAAAATGTTAAAGATATGCAATTAAAAATTAAAGAAATTTATCAAATTTTAAGCATAGTGTGTGGTAAATGTCATCTGGGTAATAATAATTCTAGGGTCAGAGTATAATATAAGAATTTAGGCATAATGAGATAGTTAATATGAGCTTTTTAGTAGTAGGAGGGTCCTAAACTAAAGGATTGACCCACGAGTTATATTTTCCAAGTTTACAAGACTAGTTTATCATATAAAATATATATTTAGCATCTAAAACTATCACTATCCATAGTGGTAAGTTGACTAACCCCATAGTGTCAAAATAAGTTAACCAACATGTCCTTCAGACCCCTCCATTTCTCACACATCCTCTTGATGGGTGTTTGTATTAATGATCATGTATAAATACCTATGGATTGTTCTTGTTAATACCTTTAATATTAAATCATCACTATGAGAAACTAAATATAATAACTTATAAATTAAAATCATTATTTCAATTCATGTATCACATCATTGTAACATAAAATCATATACAATTATAACCCAGAACATGCTAGTGCTATTCATTTATATACATCTTCATATATCTATTTTGAGCCTCAAATACAACATACATATAAAAATAGTGGTTCAAAAAGTATAAAAAATGATAATAAGAGTTCAATTGAGATTATAAAAGAAATTCTTCATAAAAAGTTTATTGTATTACCTTTTGTTCCTCCTCTAATGATATTAAAGTAATAATTTTCATATCATAGAACATAAGAGAATCATACAAATAGTTTTTTTGTCTTTGAAGAATAAAATACAAAATATAAATTGATGGTGATGATCCCATAATAGATACATCAATAGATAAACTAATCACATTATGATTATATCTCTTAAGGAACAAGTGCAAGTAAAACAAATGTTAAAATTAGAACTAATGCAAAAATAACAATAAGAACAAGTATGGACACAAAATGAAAATTTAGAGAAATAAAATATTCAAATGAAAATTTTATAAAAAAAATCAAATGGGAAAAATAAATAAACAAAATATTCAAAAATAAAAATTAAACAAATCAAGGTTACAAAATTAAGAATATGAAAACTAAAGTTTAAAATTAAAAAATTAACATTAAAGTAATCAAAATGAATTTATTGAAAAGGAAAAGTTACAAAAATACAATCTAGAGAAGTTTCAAAAATAATTTCAAGATAAACATGATAACACATTTATAAAAGGGTTTATCATGAAGGAATTTAAAAATAAAAATGTTTTTAAAATGTTTAATGATACAAATATTGTTATTAAAGAATCAAAAATTATATATAATTTATGCATAGATAAAAATTATAAGGTAAACACTATAAAACATATGGTTACATAGTCAAGTCAAGAAGTACAAAAAAATAGAGATTACTTCCTTTTTAATATGTAAGCAGTGATACATGATTATTATATGGTTCAAAATAAGATATAAGATCATAAAAATCATAAACATACTCAAGAGTAACATAATTTTAAGAAGATTACTCCAATCCATGGTGAATTAATTTTTCAATATACATATACCAAAGAAGACAAGAGTGTCATGTCATAATTTTAGGATCAAGAGAATGATTATGATTATGATGATGATTATGTAGAAGATTATTGGAATGACACCACTAATATGCATGGTGAATATGGAAATATAGTTCAAGGATATATCACATGTGATATAAGACCTACATATAGGGATCCACGTGATGAGATCTTTGTATTTTAGTAACATCATTTAATATACATAGCTTCTTGCTTCTTGATAGTTGTATCATATTCTAGTTTTTCTTGAAAATCTGATCATTTGATACATTCTTTTAATTCATTGTCTCTTGTTTATTTTTTTATCTTCTTGGCTCCTATATTCCATTTTATATATTTACATAGTTTAAAACATTGATAAATTTCACTAAAATATGCCAATTATAATTGTATTTTCATAGTTTTCACTATTAAATATGTCATTTTCCCTCAAAGATAGAATTGATAGGTACATGATATAAATGAATTCCACTAATTTCCTAGTCTTTTTTATCTTGTCCTATGTCATTTTTTTCTAAAAAATCATGATTTGACCTCAAAGCCCCTTAATAATTCCAATTTTCAAAGTTTCCACCTAGTTTTAGTATGTAAATAACTATTTCTCATGAAAAAACTTAATTTTTTAGAGTTATATTGTTCATGCATGTGGTATAATTCAAAAAGTTTACATTTTATGACATGAGGATGTACAATCAATCCTCAACATATCTTTTTTCAACTCTTTTATATTTCAAAAAGTTACAATTCACATATAATGGGAACATCTTGGTCACACATGCCCATAAAATATATTCGAGTGTATATCTAAAATGAAAACATGTTACTTATTGTTTAGATATTTATATCCCATTATATAATTTTTATATGTTAAATTATGCTATTTTATATTTTTTTTGGTATTAATAATTCAAAAATACAAAAAATCAAATATTTAAAAATATAAAAACATTCAAAATTCTATAAAAAAATCCAAAATCAATACTTGATCATGAATATATATCTACTTTTCATTTTGTAAATATGTTATTTATATCATGGTTAGTATATATCATATTATTTTCATATCAGACATGCATTTTAATAGTATTAATGATTTTTATGAAGGATATACAAACATTATAGAGATCATGTTTTAGGACTTGCCTCTATTTAATAACCTTGCTAAACTCGAGGCATTTATCCATAGGTAATAGTTTGTACAAGTGTTATCATTCCATGACTCCTATACTAGTCATATTTATACTATTTAAAAATGTCTTTCTAACATTAAAATATTAAAAAAAATGTCTACATGAATATGCAATTTTCTATGATATGATCACATTACATATGCATGGTCTAGACTACATTTCTAATTTTATGATCCTTTAATGTTGTTTACTATGCATAGTAGATTACATCTTACTTATATATTGTGTGTGGCCCTTAAACCTTCACTGAAAACCTTTTTTAACATCTATATGATATCTTACTTATTGTGTGTGGCATTTGAACATGTCCTTTAATATTATCCCTTGGACCTATGTTTGTGCTACATTTGGACATGTCCTTTTTTTGAGAATATTCATGTATATTGTGTGTGTAATCTATCAATTTATGACATTTTAACATATCCATTGTGTGCATCCATTCATCTTATTTTTAAAATTTATGTTTTTTGGTTGTGTTCTTGGTGAGCATGATTGACTTTGATAAGTTCCATGATCCATATCATCCAATAATAACAAAGTAAAATAATTATACTTCTAGCTATATGGTATTTATTGATACATTCTATACACCTTGCCTCATGAGTTACATATGAATTTAAAATCTTAATATGTTAACACATGTTTTACATATCCTACATTTTTCATTGATTATATATTACTATGTATGTTACAAGTTAAATTTTATTATGAGATTATTGAATTTTAGGATCAATTACCTCACCTCAAAATGGGGGAATTTGAGTGGGATTATCTAGGCCTTTTCAAACACAAAAAATAAACTTTATTATAAGTACAATATCTAAAAGTTATAAAAGGTTGAAAAATCTAGTCATCAGCACATATTATGGGGGCATATGCCATGCATATGAACTCTTATTTTAGGATCAAAGTAAAAATTTACATAGTTTTAAAGATTCAAACAAAAAATGTAATGAAGATTTATATTCAATTTAAAATTCTACTATTATAATGGAGGCATGATATAAATACATGCCACACTTTTTAATTGTATATTGATAGCTATGAAAATGGTAGGATCATGGGTGTATTCCATTATCTTTTGATCATGTATTCAAGAATAAACTTGAAATTGAATCTACAAGCCATCTATGGTGGCTAATTTAGTATAGGTAAATAGTTCATAACCTTGAGATTTTGTGCATTCCAACATTATGTGTGTGAATTCATTTTGTATTTCAACTTGTTTCATATCTTTAGATTAGAAATAGTAATAGAGAAAAATTGAGTATTTAGTGTCCCTCAATGTGTTTTATTTCTATTCTATAAGTTCAAATTTAACTCAGAGTTTGATCACCCCAAATTTTATGTAATGCTTTAATTGAAGAACCATCTTATTCAAATGTTTCATGGAAGGTATTAATTCTATAGTGAATCAAGGAAGAATCATTTCCAAGAAAATTTACATAAATAAACATCAATTTCACAGACATGTTGTATTCTTCCCTTTCTCTCATTTTAGATTCAAGTATTTTCAAATTTATAATTTAATCAACTTTTAAATTTAAACATTTTCAAGTTTCAAAATTTAATGAGTTTTCAAATTCAATATTAAAAAAAATTAATATTCAAAATAAAAAAATTAACTAATTAATCTATTTCTCAGGGTTTACCAAAGAGTATGGTGCCTTGTATGATTCGATTATTATCCAAAATATTATGTGTGTCTTACACAATAAGGTATATATTTCTTTTAATCTATAAATTTTGTTTCTATAATAAAAGAGGGGAATGTTGTAGCCTAAATTTGGTCACAAATACTTGATCATGTCATATTTATCATTTTATATCCTTAATCAATTATGAACTTAATTAGTACCTATTATTCCACTTCACCATATCATAATCACTAATGAAAACTTATTTTTATTTTAAACCATTAAGCATATATTAGGATAAACCCACATCAAAATATCAACACTTATCTATAGGGTAAAATAATTCCAATAGGGAAATTATTGCGAGGCATTATTAAACCTATCAAATGTTGTTTTATTTTTACCACCAATGGTTATATTTTTAAATTAACCCCTCCCTTAGCTTGTTTTTAGTGTTTTTAGACTTACTATCATGTGATTGACCCTTTTAAATTTATGTAAAGTAACACAAAAGTAACTTATTACTTCACTTAAAAATTTAAATATAGATTATTATATACATATATGCATACTAAGAAAAATTTCCTTATTTATCCTAATTAATATTCTAAGAATTTAAAATTTTCCTTAGCCAAGTCACAAGACTTTTTAATTTAGCTCTGAACAAAGCATGATAAGGTATTTAATATAATTATAGATTCAGTCATATGTTAAAAGGATCACAAATTACACAAATCATTCTAAGTGAGATAACTACATTGGGCTTGATTTCCCTCCCTAGAGTATTATATATGTAGGCAATATTAATTCATTCATCATAGGGGTGATTAGGGTCAGTTCAGCCCAAATAAACTCTACCTTTTTGTGTTTGTATGTATCAATCATTGAAATACATATCAAGGTTTTGACCTTTTAAAATCTAATTAAAAGTCTTTCAAAAAATTATGAAGGTTAAATCAATGTGTACAGACCTTAGTCCAACAGTTTCAAGTTATTGTGCTATAAGTTTAATTTTATAAAAAAAGATAAAATCAACCAATAAGGATGATAGTTGGTGGTAATATTTAATTTATATGATGTTTTTGTCCTTTCATAGTATCAAATACTATTTTTTTAATCTTCTGATTCAATCATTATTTTTTCTTTTTCTACTCTCTTTCAATCAACATAGTCAACCTTCATAAAGTAACAACTAGATTTTAATTTCATTTGCATACTTAGATTGTTTGTAATCCTTTTTTTGTTATTTAATTCAGTTATATAACTTCATTATGATTTTAATAATTTCATTTACAAAACCATGTCTTATTCTATTAAATTTATATTAATTATGGTTAATTTTCCTTCTAATATAATAATATGTAAAAAAAACTTAGTAACTGGATTAGTATTGACAAAATGTGAATTTTGATTTGCATTCAAGACTGTATTGATTATTGGAATGTTAGCATTAATATTGGTAGCAATAAACCCATATGGGTTCAATTTTATATCAATGTTAATTATTTTAGAATATTTCTATGCTAAACCATTCACTTGTACATCTAGGGAAACAAGAAAATTGGGTCTATATGGTTCACAAATTTGTGTGTACATATTTTAGAATATGGAATTAAATCCTTTAATGTACTCATGGGTATCTCTTCTCATGATTGATTTGTTTTGGTATAAGACGTTAATATTATCACTCTTTTAAATTATTCTAAAAAGTTGCCTCAAAGTTATCAAAGTTATGGATGGAATTCTCCATTAGATTAAAGAACTAATCATATTAAACATCTTATAATAAAAATGAAAATATTTCATAAGAAACATATTCATTTTATATATATTTGAGATTGAGATGTTATTTAAAGGAAGTAATATATTTCTTTGTATTTTTAGCTCAAATTTGAGTGAATCAAGGGATGCATCTCTTATCATTCCTTAAGATCTCATGGATGTCTCTTTAGACATTGATTTTTTTCCAACCAAACATATAACCATTGGTGTGAAATAAATGAAATTATGAATAATTGGTGATTTTTTTGAGTGTGTGAAGGTCTAGGTCATCCTTTTTTAGATCACGGACTCATATGTACTTCTAAAAGATGAAGAAAAAGTAGACCATGTTTATAATTTCACCTGATTAACTTTTTAGGGACTTTTAGATTGGTTTAAAAAATAGATAATTGGATTTTTAATATTTAAATATTGTGCCCTCCTCTTAGGTCTAGTTACCTATTGATTATTTTTTCTAAAGATGATCCAAAAAATGATGAGTTTTCACCCTCTCATTTTAGTAACACAAAATGTTGCTTAGGGCATTAGTTTTAGGTAGAGATAATAGATATATAAGCAATACCTTGGTGATTGACAACCACCTCTCTAAATTTTTATTCCATTAATTATTTATTTATAAAATAACATACATAAAAATCATGCTGTATTTTTTAATCTTAAAATGAGAGGGTGAAAACCCATCACTTGTTTAGCCTATTCACAAACTTGCATCAACAAGATGCTCTAGGACCAACATGTTCATTGGGATAAAAATATTTTAGTGTCGTTTCTATTGGTATATAATTTTATGGTTGTGACTATATGAATATGGTTGGGTTTATCTTTTTTTTTCAAGTTTATCATGGTAAGGTTTTTTAGTCTTATTTTTTACATCACCTATGTGTTGTTTCCTTATTATGATGCATATAGATTTACTTTTTAGATATGATGGGTGGAAAGTGGATCATATATAAATATAATTCTTGACATTGATTTCACTAAAAAAAATATGGATTTGAGAAATTATTATGGTAGTTTTATAAACTAAGTATGCCACACACAGAGAGTCATAACTTTGCATAATTTTATGGGTGGGTGTATGGAATAGTCCAAGTGAGGGTTTTTGAACCTCCTCTTTACTAGAGATTATTATTTAGGTATATGAAACATATTACTCTCTTTATCCACAATAGAAATGTAGAAAGGCCAAGATAAAATTCTACCGTATCAAAATGAGATGAAAATTGATTTGGGCGATGTTTGGATCTATGATTGAACTTATATTTTTATATTCATATGTTAGTTATTATTTCATCTTCATTTATTATATATTTAATAAATATTATGGCTATATCTTGTATATATATTCTAACCTAAGATAATTCATGCATACTTTCCTACTATGGTAATGCATAATACCAAGAGTAATGGCATATGATTCATGGTAATGGGATAACAGGCACAAAAAATAAAAATGAAAAACCTATAGGTGTATGTTTTTATCTAGGATGGAACCATATAGTGTATAAGTTTGAAAAGTAGATTATTCCACTTTTTTTCTTAGGCAATATTTGGTGATAAGTGAGAAATAGTCTAGATATGTGAATCTATACATCTATGATATGTTTTGAGGTGAATTTATTATCAACATACCAAGTATAGATATATTATGGGGATGGAATAGTCCATAGAAATATAAAATGTAGATGTTTTAAAAATATGGTAAATTTAGAATAAGACATTGGGAATAAGGTTTGTGTGCCAAATTTACATGTATACACAAATGTATATGTAGAGCTTCCAATAGGTGGATTTAAGTTGCTTAAAATATCTATGGAAGTAACCTCAATTATATAATCCTTATTAATTTTATGTTGTATGCTGTTTGACTTAGTAAAATTCAACAAACTTAAATCAACTTTGAAACTCTTAATGTGTTCTTTAGTGGTTATAATGCCACTAGGACTAAATGTTGGAAAATACTTTTTAGGACTACAAGGAAGGTCATGTACCACACCTGGCACATTGATTGAAGAACCACCTAGCCAAACCATACCTTGATAGGGGTTGAACATAGGAGCACCCTAAATTGGTGAAGTTGGAAAATACTTTGAAATTTTGTTCTTGCCTTTGTCTCACCTAGTTTTCCTATGAAATTCTAATTAAAGCAGAGGTTCTCTAATTTATGAATATGACCTTGTCCTAACTATTGGGAATTATAGATTGTGGTATTTGAATCCTATTTTAAATATGATGTGTCAATACTATCTTTACAAGTAAAAATGATCAAACATGAAAATTAAGCAAATTTTGTAAATATTTATATAAAGGATGACAAAGGACAATAATACTTAACTAATTTAGCTCAAAGAGGTATCCAAACATGTAAGTATGATTGATATTTACATGTTTAAGATCAAATAAACTCAAATTTTCAAAGGATATATCAATATTTGATCAAAACAACTATTACTAACCTCAAACCTATTTAATTGACAAAGCTTAAGCCATCTTTACCATAATTAAGCATACACCTTAAAAAAACATCAACCTTTGTCTAAAACAAAGCACAAAGATTGGTCTAAGACCAAAAAGATCAATGATATTTACATAATTGATCAAATAATGAGATTATTTTACAAATATTAAACCAATCATTAAAAACATTTCATAAGAATGAGAAAAGAAATTTCAAATCTACAAAGATCTAACTAGGCCCTCATTGTAGCTCTAGCAAAACCCCTCCTTTTGATGCATGCATATGTATCATAGGTGCCTAGAGTGTTGAAGAACACTTATAATTTTATAATTCTAAAAATTTAATGCATGATTTATAGATTATGATAACCATATTATCTATTGATGGAATAGATGCAAAGCAAGTGGACTGTTTCACACTATTTATAATGTTTGATGGTTGGGAACCATGATGGCCAAATAGTTAATCTATATAAAATATGAAGTATGATAGGATAATAATGGTAAATTATGATAAATAAATAATATAAATACTAATATAAGATGGATATTTATAATAAAAACTAATCTAGAATGATCTAGTTAAAAAAGGAGCAAGAGGAAAGGTAAGGTAGAGAAGAGATTTTGTTGATCTTCATTCCAAACTTCATGACAAAGTTCAAATATCATATAGGCATGCACTTAACCAATGTATGAAATGAAGTATAATAATATAAAATCCTATCACACATTAGGCAAAAAACTAAGGAATGTGGGAAATAATGCAAATAAGAACCAAGTTCATTTTAAAGATTTACCCCTATAAGCAAACAACATTAGCCCAAATGCAAGAAGAGTAAGAAAATGAAATAAACCTAAGAACTTTTAATTAACCTATCATTATCACAAGTTAAAATCTCAAAATTTAGATTTACACACCAATAATTAAAAAGAACCATTTACATATAGAAGTCAAAATAAACAAGTGGGAGAGAAGCCAGGATTACAAAAGACACAAGCAAATTTGGATAAACTTTACAAAATTCCTTGATTATATTAATTGCTCAAAAGTTATAATTGGTTTTAGCTCAAAAAAATCCCCAATTTTTTAAAATTTATAATGTTAATTTATAAAATGCAAGGAAGTATGTTGGTCAGTCTTATCCAACTATAAAAGTACAAGTGTTACGATAGTTATTCTTTCTACAAATGTTATAGAATACACTAGACTTTCTCCAATGGACTGATCTATAGGTGATGTATTTTTATAAATACACATGCATTTACAAAAATAATATTCCATTCTCAAAAAATATACAATGTAAAGCTAAAAAAATAATATTCCTATGTCAATTAATGTGACTTTGAGAACACTTTGTTACAGTTTTGTCTCTCTAGTAGGATCTTCATTCTGTAATACTATTCCTTAGCTCAAGGTTGATAATTTGTTTTATGAAGAGCTCATTCATTTGACATAATAAACTCTTGTGGTATTTATCTTACCTTATTAATGACCTTTTGATGTTTCTAGTTTCATTAATCTTTTCATTTACTATTAGGATCATGTCCATGACCGTATTATTGTCCATCCCAAATTTCCCTTGGTTATTGCTCCTCACTTCCTACATGACTAGGGTTGATTTATGCTTAAAATCCTCATCAATGATGATGACTATGGAGCTAAGTGAAGTTTTCTTGGTGGCTATTGTCCCAAGCAAGTTTTTCATCCTTTTTTATAGCTGCTTGTTATTTTAGAGAGATTTTACTTATATTCTGTGTAAGAAAAAGAAAATAAACTCCAGAAGGGTATGGTAGAAAAACTTGATATATTGTGCACATGATGATCCAAAGGAGTGTATATAATCTTATTTGGCTTGAGAGGAATGACCTATAGATAAAAAAACACTCAAATAAATGGTTGGTTAGATAGATAGATAGTTGGGTGGATTGCCTAACAAGATAGATTCAAGAAGCATGAGCTTCTTTGGAGGCTGTCAATCCACACTTTTAAATAGTCAAGTTTTGAAAGACAAATTACTTTCATATATCATAGAAGGTAATAAAATTAAATATAATAATTTTTAAAAAATAATAAATGAAGTTGATTAACTATAGTAATAAGTGTGTCAATACTAATGCTAAATAGATTAGGTGTGGTTTAGAAGATAGGTTAAGGTTCTATGATTAGGTAGAGGGTCTAAAACTAAAATTTGGTTGACATCTGGTGGGTAAAAATAGCTTACTATAATTTTGTTACATAGTGACCATTAGTGGTTTGGATAATCACTAGCAGTTAAGGTAACCGTCAGTGGTTAAGGCAACTATTGGTAGTTGGGATAGACCATTAGTGGTTAGGGTGACCATCGATGGTTAGGGTGATCATTGGTAGTTATTGTGAATTAGTTTTGGGTCAAGAAAAGGTTATTTTGATGTGGTCATAAAATGGAATTATATGAGATGGTTTTGGGCTAAGCCGATTATGAAATATAAATAAAGTAACTGAATGATTAAAATTAGATACTTAGCTTGGAGGTTGTTGACTTGATGAATGGTTGAGGTGGTTGGATGATTTAATTGTTGATGGAATGTAGGGAAATTTTGGTATACTAATGGTACTTGGATATTGGATGACAGATGGTAGCACTTCATATCTCTATCACACTTATTGGTTCACTGGTAGAATACCTAAAAAAGGAAGTGTTGATGTAAGAGGCTTTAGCTCTAGATGATTGATCAATTCTAGATCTAGATCCACCCTTTCCTTATCTTTATTTATAGGAAAGAAGGAGAGGTGAAATAATATATTAATAAGAGGGTTTAAAAGTAGTTAAAAATTATCTTTTGTATGCATTACCTGACACACACATTAGATGATCTAAATATAAAAATAAATTTATAGTTAAATTTGGAGTTTTTTTATTTGAGTGCTGGAAACCTAACCATCAACAATCAGACTTAACTATCAATGGTTAAGATGACCATCAGTGGTCAAGGATCAAAGGTAAATATTGGTAAAAATTGGGTTAGTGGGATAGTTAGGTAATCAAGTTAGATGGTTAGGTATGTGCAAGGTAGAGAAAGTTGAAAATGTTCTACTTGGAATCATAGTTGGTGTGGTCAAAAAGACCAAGGCAAGGTCATTATAAAACATGCAAAATTTTTGGGCCAAAATGCCCAATGATGGGGTAACATGGTGGTTGTCAAGGTGGGTGGAGAAGGTAATGCTATGTATTCAGGGACATGATATATTAATGTTTATGGGTTGATGGAGATGTCACATGTTGTCATCTCCATTAACCCATATACATTAAAATATCATGTCCCTAGATACATATTAAAGGTAATCTCCATGGGTTGGCACTTGGTGTGGGTGTGTGTGTCAAAAATTGGTAGGTGAAAAGTTGGTGGATGGGGGAGAGGGAAAACCCTATTATTTTAACCATTGATATTTAGGGTTTCTAGGGTCAACCATTGATGGTCACCGAGACCATTGATAGTTAGGTGTCAACCCTAAAATGGCATGGTCAAAAAGACCAGTGGAGGTCTTATTTGGCTTATTTGAGCATGTGACTTTTGGTGAGAAGATTTTGGCATTTTATGCAAAAATATATTGTGGTTGAGGGTGATTGATTGGGTGGGGTTGAATGAGTGGTCCAAAGGTTAACTAATGAGGATGTAGGGTGGGCATGGTAGGGAAAGAGGCTAGGTAGTGGGCCCCAAGGTTCCTCCTTGATGATGGTCAAGGAATGAGGTAGGGGTTATTTTTGAATTAAGATATTAGGTTAATTTTGGTGAATGCATTTTATATTGGAATTTGGTTGTTTATTGATTGATTTTATAATGTAGATATACTTTTTTTAGTTTTGACTTAGGTTTAGGCTGTGTGTAGTTTTTTTGGTGAATTTGAGGGTTAATATGATATTAGAAGGGTAGGGTAGGTTTAAGGTGGGGGTAGGTATAGGTGAAAATGTTCAGGTTATAATGGTGTTTGAGTGATTGTTTGGGTAGGGTAGGGTTTGGATATTCCATCAAAAGTCACCCATAGTGACCATTGGTGCTCATATCTAATCATTTATGGTTTATAACCATTGGTGTTTTGTCACCTAACCATTTTTTGATCACCATGATTATCGATGGTTGATAAGATGTGGATTAGTGTTTGAAAAAAAAGGTTTAAAGATTAGAGTTCTTAGGTAATGTTTGAAAATTCAAGTCAAGGTGAATGTTGAGGATTAAGGTTAAGGTAATGTTTTTAATAGGTAAGGGTATGAATAGTTAAGTTCAAGGTATGAAGGTGTGGGAGATACTTAAATTATGTAGGGTGATATGTACTAGTTAATCTGGGGATAGGTATTTTAGGCAAAAAGGGTAATTGTTTAGGTTTTCGATAAGTTAGGTTAAATGTATATGAGTTGAATGGTGAATGAGGTAGGTGTAATAGGTAGAGTTCATAGACAAAAATAGTAAAGAGAACTAATTTTGTTTGTGATCAAACATTGGAGGCATGGGAGTGGATCTAGATGTAAGATTGGGTACCTTAGAGCTTTGTTGAGATTTATCAAGGTATGATTGTATATAACTAGGATCATATGGAGGAAGTGGGACTTGGTGATATGATGTATTACCAACATGTGATTTATGATGAAACTATGATAGTGGTACTCATTGAGATATGGGATCTAACCACTAACAACTTCTTGCTACCTGCATGTGAGATAACCATCTTACCTAAGCATATCCATAGGATTACATAACTACACATATGGGGTGAACTAAATTATCATATTGAGAGGAAAGAGCATGATGATTTTATGGATCTATTATATGAGGATGACCTTAATTTTTTGAGGTTACATGTAGGAGTTTTCAACTATACTCCATTATACTAGAGGGCTAAAGATAATAAGTGGTTGCTAACCATGTTGATGATATAGATGATGTGCTACACATTTCTTGATTTCAATAGTGAGAGGTTACCTTATTTATTTCTAGGGGTATTGGTGGAGATGTTGAAAGGTTTCATAATTTTCACATGGGAACATATGGTATTAGTATAGAATTACAAGGATTTGTGTGGATTTTGAGCCCATATGATTGTGGGTTTTATTCTACATTGTTTAGCATATGAACACATCTATGTGCTATGATCGATGGGGTTGCCATGGGATGGATATGATTTGATGGGATATTGAGTAGGATTTATGAGGTTCAAAAATGATTTTCACTTCTTAGGACCAGGTTCATGATATAGATTGGTTTAGGGGATTAACAAATGCCTTGGTTATTAGATATGTGATTTGGAGAGCATACATCAAGTTTTTAGGATGGGTGTACTATGCTTGGCACACACTATCCCTATAAAATTAGAAATGGATCTATGGTAGGGGTATGGTGAGATAGAGGTGATACATTTTAATAGGGTATAATGATATTTTAGCTAGGTATAGGGTATTCCCTAGGTATAAGAGGGAGGATGCAGAGTTGCTACGACCTGCTCCATAACTAGTATATATAAATATTCCTTGATTGTGAATAGATGCCAATAAAGCTAGAGATAGATGATTTAGTCAATTTGGATGGTTAATCTATATGGTACCAAGCACCATATGTTGTAGCCAATATTGGTGGTGATGATGGTGGTCAACAGGCTATGGATGTTGACTCAGCTATTAGAGGTGGCTATCGAGCACAAGTATAGGGGTTTTAGTAGATATGTAGGAAGTGATTAGTCAAAGGAGCTAAGCATGAGTGTAACTATCCATGACACAAGATTCCATGATAGTATTACAAGAATATATGGTAGTATCATAGGGTTAAATGGCCACCATATAGGTAAGAGAGACCAGGCTAGGTCTCAACTAGCTCTGGTGACATAAGAGAGAGATTCTCTTTAGAAAAAAAGGGGTAGAGTACTAGTAGTGGTAACACTAGTAGGGAATATATATATGTAGAGATACATAGTGACTATGGAGGAGATATGGTATTATGAGGCTATAGTTTTTAGGCATTGTCTAGATGACCCCTGATGGGGTGAGTACAAGGCTAGGATTATAAGTTGTGCAGGTATAATGACACCAGTTCAGTGGACTACATCTATAGGTGGAAAAGTAGGTATAAGAGGATAGGATCCAAAGGGTAGTGGTGTATAAGAGGTAGTGGTTCCTTAGGTTCTTAATTTTTTTAGGACATATTATACTTATTATGTATATGATTTTTAATACTAGCATACAAGATGATGTAATAAGATGTATATTTTGAGAGAGATATGTATTTTGTTATACATGATGATGTTTATATATGAGACATAGATGTTTTAAGGATTATATTTCATGGTTATAATTTTCATGTTGATTTATTTTTTATTATGGTTATGCTCATGATGATTTGAATGTGGACTCACCTAGCTAGACATGTGATGATATGTCTCTTTATTCATGTTTATGGTAATGTTTAGTTATGGATTTAATGTTATCTCATGTAATTATTATTTTCACTTCAATTTTTGCCCCCTAAGGATCTTCCTATCTCTCCTTATCCAAGTGTAATAATGGAAACATCTCACTTATTGTGGGTAAATAATTTGGTGAGAGGAATCTCTAAAAGGGCTAGTTCCCTTGATGCACTCTTTGGAAAAATCTTACACTTATCAAATTTGTATGACAAGGGTTAAGAACACAAAATTATAAATATAAAATTTGATGCACCAATATTTAATTTCCTATTATTGACTAAACTTATACTACTTAGGTTAAAATAAAGCTTCTTTCACACAAAACTCATAACTCAAAATAGATTGCTACATCAATGTTTCATATGCTAGGTTCAAGAGGTTTATGGATGTTTAGGAGGGATGATGAATTATCCATTGGAGAATATAATAATAAAACACTTATAAATAACTTACAAAATAAAATATAACACTAACAAAGACCTAAAAAAATTACTCTTTTGCACATTTGGTGAACAATCAAGGATAACATGTTTAAAAAGACCATCTTCTACTAGATAAGGCCAACAAGATTGCAATAAAACTCCATTTTAAATAAATTAAGTAATAAAATCCACTTATTTTTTTCTTAAATATTCATTAAAATATAAAATTGTCTAGGGTTTCACCATTAACCAATGGAAGCTACTTAAAAGAGCCAAAACAATCACTACTTATATCATTTGGGAGAGAAGTGAGACAAGGGAAGTCCAAAGGTAACTTGGACACTTATAAATATGATTAATTATGTTAAATTTTTATTATAAATATATATTAAATGAAACATGAAATTTCAATAAGTTCAATTGTCCATACAAGTCATGAAACTTATGAAAAGTGGCATGAAACTCCTTGTCTTGGCTTAGAAAACTACCTTCATGATTTGGACCTATTTGAATCTCCCAAAACTAAATAGGGATAGGTATGATGACTGAAACGAGAGGGAAGGATTTTAAACATGCCTCCACATTCATTTGTTTTAGTCCTATTCATTTTTTATCATTTGGGAGTGAGCCATCACTACCTGTAGTCTTAAAAACTCTTTTTTCAGTCACCCCTCACATGTGGCCTCAAAATTAATATTAGTTTTCTATGAAAATCCATGTGAAGGAGTAAATGACACTTTTAAAGATTTCTAATGGATTTATAAGCATTAAGAACATATAAAAAAGGTTCACACTTTAATTTTTCACCCTTCTTACCATTTTTTTCACTATGACAGTTTTGACTGGATAAGCTAAGAGTTATTTAAACACTTATCAGATTTTAAAAATAAATATATGGACATAGTGAGTTATTACAAGTCATAATATTCCCCCAAACTTGATTTAATTTCTTGAAACCTCTTATACACTACATAATGTACAAAATTGTCAAATAAAGACATTCTATACCATGTCCATATAGGCAGGGTAGAAAAAAATTTATGAGGAAGAGTCCTAAAGAGTACTCTATAGCCTCCAATCACTTTCATGGTCATTTTGTCCCAACTAGATAGTTCTCCAAGCTTGTTTTCTACATCGGGTCTCTTTCAAGGGTTTAGTAGGGTTTTGGGTAATTTTTTTCCTAATATTTGTTCATCAATCTCTAACATTGATGTTAGGGGACCCTAATAACCTCTCAAAACTCCTTTATTTTCCATTCATCTCATGTTAAAATATATTATCATTTAAGATCGCCCTATCAAGCTTGTTTTCACCTTTCCTACATGTTTGGACTGTCCTTGAGCTAAAAGTAGCTTTCCTATAGGTTTATTTTCATAAAAAATCTCAAACATGTCTAAGTATATCTAATAAACATGCTAAAATCAGATGTATCTCACCAAGAGTTAGAAATGAGATTGGACCCCCAATTAGCTCTAGGTCTCTTAAAGGCTTAATAGGCTTAGGATGCACCCTGCTAGTTTGGGCTATTGGACTAATATCTCATGTTTATGCTGGTATATTATTAAATTTCAGACCTCATTCAATCTCACAAGGTCACCACACAACTTTTCCATCATTCCTTTTCATTTCTTCTTCTCATTCACCAACTAGGCCTAATGGAAGATTGTCTAGTTGGACTATGTGCAAGGGCATTTTGGTCATTTTGAGAGGTTTGAGCTTGAAATAGTGCTTAATATCACTTATTTTTATTTAATACTCATAAAAATATGTTTATTTATGTTTACCAAACTTTCCATCAAGTTATTTTTCCCATTTTGACTTTATTAACTTGTTTTGCCAAACCTTGATTTTTCTTGATTGGTTGACCTCTAAGAAAAAATAGTGAGGGATATCCCTCTTAACCAAGGTAAAATGAATATTTTATGAGTTTTATAATTTCATAATGATAATTTAAGCTAAATTTTTTATCTATATTCACTCATATAGGCACCTAACCAACTCAAATTGCCCAAAAAGGCCTATTAAAAGGGTTATTTCCTGCATTCTTTCCTTTCACCTAAGAATGACCTTTGTGTGATAACTCAAAAATTATTAGGATTATTAAAAAATTTACCCACCATAAATTAATTCTAAATAATTTTTGTATTCACCCAAAAACACTCTTCTCCTTTGAATTCCTTATTCTTACCTTTTGAGTAACATGGGTTTCCTAGCTCATTTGTACGAACTATTACCTTTAACCAATAAGAATATTAGGTTATCATATTTAAGGAGTCATAGATATTTTTAAAAAAAATTATTGATAAATAATTTAAAAAAATTATTTTATATAAAACCCTCTTCCACCTCTTAATCATACTCACCTCTTACCTTCACCAAGACCTCACCCTATTGTAGGTGTATAGAGGGTTTCAAGAGGTCTGTGTAGGCTTATTTTACATTATAAATAGTTTATGTAAATAAAAATGATATTAATGTAGGTTATAATAAGTTTATTTAATATTTATAACCCCTTCATTTCCCTTTACAATCACCCTTAACTCATAATATTTAGTTTTTCCCTCTTTATTGAGACACTCTACCAAAGTGACTACTCTCGGTGTCTATTATCTATTTGAAACCTAGACCTGATGTTTAAAAGAATTATTTAAATCCCTTGAGGTAAAAAATTATATGTTTTTAAATTCACTCACCTTTGATTACCTAAAACATCACCAAAACACCAATGTTATTTCACTGTATGCATACCTTACTATAGGTGAAAATTTTCTGGAGAAGGGACACTTGTAGGTATCCATAAGCTTGAAAATTATGCATCAACATCATAATAATGGACATAAATATATATTTTTTATTATTAAATCCATGAAATTATTCTATCCAACATGAGAGTGTGTTGTTTTTCTCTTGGGACATTAGTTGTCATTCAAACCTTAAAATTATAGATAAGAGTGTAGGGTTTCAATGTTTTTGGAGGCATATTTGGGGCCTTCAACTTCATTATTATACTCACCTTCTAACCTCCATTCTTGGCATAGTTCCTCGCCATTCCATAATATATATACTTACCTATATTTATGTTTCAAAAAAAATTCAAACATATTGTAATAGATCCAAAAAACCCTTTGGACCTCTATTTTCACATTTTAGGGATTTAATCTCAAAACTTAATCATTTTCCCCTTGAACATGGTTTACCTTTATATTTATCCATAAAAAAATCCAAGAAAGTTTAAAATTTTCAAGTCACATACTATAATAAAAAATAATGCTCCTTCCATGTTTCAAATCCCCATACAAGAATTATCAAAAATCTATGATACACCTATAGATAGGCCTACTCACACACATGCAGTGAAGTAGAGTAGGTAGTACACAAGGTACCTATAATTATAAACACCTTATATTATCTCAATAAGTATTAAAATTCACCTTAGTTATTTTGAAATATTGACACATATTTCAACTCTTTCACCTTCAACATGATGTCAGTAAAAGGCCCTTATAGGTGCATATGGGTTGTATGAAGGCAGAGATATGGAATGGAGTAATAATTTGTTGATGAATGGCATAAAAAAAATTAAACCCATTTTAAAAATTCCAAATTCATTAATGTTATCAATGAGGTCTGAAGGTAAGATGAATAACATCCATCCCAATGTAAAAAACTCTTGCAAACATCTAGAACAAAGCAGGTAGGGGTATCTCATGACTATTTGGTATGCTGATTGAATTTGAAACCACACTTATCTCTTATTTAAAAATAAAATTTACTATATCTAGTTCCTAATGATTTTTAAAAACTAATATACCCTAAGTACAACTCCATAAACTAGCTAAACAATCTTTATACATGTGTGCTTCAACATGAAATTGAGTAAGGAGCTAACTGAGCTGAGTGGAAAAATTCAAAGTTATCTAAATCATGATATGATGAAAAAAAACATGGGAAGAGATGATAATATGGACTTGAGACTTATGGAATGTCATCTTTATCTCACATGAAACCTTTTTAGAAGACCAACATTTTGTAACAAGGAAGAATTGACTAAAAATTCACAATGGTGATACATTCTTATAACATGAGACAAATTGACCATCAAAACATCATGAAACATGAAAATAATAATGTATATAATCCTATAACGTATCCAAAATATTATGGATTCAACATAACCAACTGGGTCACATAGACTTGTCCAAAATGGAGCAAAACCTATAGGGTATAGGAAATAATGAGTAGAAAAATAGTCATCTTGTAAAGGATGATTCATAAAGTATAGTTGACCAATCCTTGAACTATTTTTATGGAAATGAATGTTTTTAAGTTTACTATAATATAAAAAAATATTTCCCTAAAACCTCTTCAATTTTTCATACTAAGCAAAACTTATCGATCACTTATGTATGTCTAGAAAGGCAAAGAAAAAGTAGAATGCTTTTGGCTTAAACATGGCACTTACAGAGCATGTCTAGCATTGAGGTGAGTTTTAGGAAGATTAAGAGATTTTCCATCACCTTTTTCCACATGCCACCTTCCTCTATGAGTTGTACAAGTGCTAAAATTAAACTTTTTAATTGATTACCTGATCTTCAGTTAAAAACCCTACAAGATTCTGATTGAACTAACATTCTTGATAGTGAAACTAACCTCTTGGGTGTTTTAAAGGAAAAAAGGCCACCTAGACACCTTGGGAACCCTGAAACTTGCATTTATGACCCCTTAAAAGCCCACTAAATGACTAAGCATGACATTTGACTAATTAGATGATGCCTAAAGCTAAAATAACATTATATAAAATCAAATAAATTATAATATAGACTATGACAAATTATTTGACCCTTAAACATCTAAAAACCCATGTTTTTAACCTATAGGGGACTAAATTTGACCTAAAAGTCAAATTTGGTCTACAAAATAGTGACTCATAGGGGTAGTATGCCTGCTATACTAAACACCAGTAACCTTATCAATCAATTTTCTTTGGATTCAATGAAATTTTTAGGACAAATAGAAAGGAATTACCTAAAAAGCACACAAAACAACTACAATACACCAAGAAAACAAAAAACAAAGAAAGATACCAACAAGACTCACACATATGCATAAGCACTTAGGGAAAATAAGAAAAACAATAGCTATGTACAAGGAGATAAGAGAAAATTAGTAGCAATGATTGAGATATATCCCATTAACTAGGATATAAATCTCCTCTCCATCTAGATTTTAAATTTGGAGAGCATTGTGTTGCTTGCATTGAGTGATGACATAAGGGTCACTCTACAAAGAATCAAACTTTGTGTGTTTTTTGAGATTAGCCCTATCTTTATTCCACTTTATAACAATGTCCTCCTCTTGGAAACTTCTTGGCATGGATTTATTATCAAAATATGTCTTTGTTTAATCTTGATGAGCCCTCATAGTTTTCATAGTTTGATCTTTCATTTCTTCAAGCTCTATCACTCACATAATCTAACCTTCATGCTTTCATTTTCCATCAAATCTAGCTAGTAAGTGATATCTAAGGTTAGTAGCTCAAGTTAAATAGGTGATCTATATTCTCTCCCATAAACAAGTGTATATGGTGAGTTTTTAATTTCTCTTCTGGGGGTGATTTTATTATCCTAAAGAGATGTCTTCAACTTGGAATGCCAAGTTCTTTGGTTTTCCTCTATTTTCCTCTTTATGATCCTGATTAGATTTTTATTAGTGTACTCATCTATTCCATTCTCTTGTGGATAATAGTTGGAGTAATTACTAAGATAAATACCATGTTTCAAAGCCCACTCACTTGTCTTCATTCTAAGGAAAGCTAATGCATTATCTAAAATTATTGTTGAAGGAGCCCCAAACCTTGTCATTATACATTCATAGATGTCTAAAATTGATATTTCATTTGATTCCTTGAGAGATACAACCTCCACCTATATTTTAAATTAATATATAGAAATCACCACCCACTTGTACCCAATAGGCCTATGAAATCTAAATCCCATTACATAAAAGGTTGGTCTACTTATATTGGATGAAGGGGAAAGGTATAAATATTTTTCTTACCATAAAAGAGAGCACATTATTGACATTTACTTACCCAATCATTGGTGTCTTTGAATAAACTAGGCCAAAAATATCCATCTCTAATAATCTTAGCAACTATGGTTCTTAGAGTAAAGTGACCACCAGATGGTCCATCATAAAAATCAATCAATATTTTCTCAACCTAATATAATTCAAAACATCTCAAAATAACATTTCATAATTCTTTCCTAAATAGCACTCCATCAAAAATTACATAAGGAATAGATTTTAATTTAATGTACCTTCTTTTATCTCTATCTAGACCTTGTGGATACTTACCGATTTGAAGAAAATAGATCATATCTTGTGTACAAATCCTCATTGATAAATATGAAGCTATCGTATGGTCATCATGAAGGGTTAAAACTTGTTTGTATTCCCTTAAACTTAAATCAAGGTATTCACATAATATCTTCCCTTTCACTAGCTTTTTTGTCTTGATTTCTACATCATAGTCCATCACTTTTGTAGTCTAACCAATCCTTTTTTCATTCAAATCTCTACTCAAAAGGAAGTATTTGACACTAGGATGAGGTACCAATATATGAATCTTGTTTTTTAGGCAACATGTTCCTAAACTTATTTATAATTATAACAACTAAAATTACTTTCTTCTCTACATAATTGTATCTTACCTTATAGCCTTCCAATCCTTGACTAAAGAAGGCAATAGGCTACTCCAGTTTTTCTTCATTTGATTTAATGAGCATGGTAGAGAATACTTATTAATTTCAAAATGTGTAAAATTTTAATTCATTTTATAAATTAGGACATTCAAGAGTTGGATCTTAATCAATAGCTTGTTTAATCTATTAAAAACTCCCATTCCTTCTTCTTATCCAAGTAGACACTTAATCTTTCATTAGCATATAGGTTAGAGGCTTGAATAAATTAGAAAAATTAGGAATAAACCTCCTTATGAAATTGATTTTTACAAAGAAAATTTTCAAACCTTACTTATGTTTTGGCAAAGTCAATGCCAATATTGTACTCACCCTTTTAGGATCAATGGATGGGCCTTTATTTGAGACCATGTGTCCCAAAATTTTGCCTTCGTAGATAGCCAACACACACTTCTTTAGGTTGAGAGAGATTCCAAACACTCCAAATCTCTAAAAAAAATTCCTAAGGTTATTCAATTGATCATTTTTATCTCTATAAAAGACTATGATATCATCAAAATATAACAACACGATATCATTTATTAGACCTTGATAATCCATATCCATTACACATTGAAATGTACCTCCAAAATTAGACAAACAAAAAGGTATTTTACTACAAGAATATATGTCCCATTTAGTATTAAATGCTATCTTATATTGGTCACTTTCCTTTACCAAAATCTGATTATATCCTGAATATCCATCAAGGAATGAGAACCTTTCACTACCTGGCAAAACTTGAAAAATATACTCCATGGAAAGATAACTCACTATATTCCCATTCAAAGACATCAAAAATTTCTTTGCATAACTCTAATAAAATATCTAAATTCAACACATAACCTGATTGCCCCATTCTTCTTCCTTATCAGGACTAAGTTTGCCAACCAAGATGAATGCTTAATAGGAGAAATTATCTTAGACTCAATCAAATTTGTCAACTCCTTTCTCATGAGAAGCTCAATCTTTGAGTGATTGGCCTTTTCCTTTGCTTGATATGATTAGCATTATCATATAGATATATGGCATGTTGAGCCAAGTTTGGATAAAATCCTTTTAAATCACTATATTTCCATGCAAAGATATCAAAAAATTCCTTGCATAACACAATGAAAGCATATCTTTCTTCTCTAGTACATACCTTCCCAAGAGCAAGAAACTTATCCTTAAATATTTGTAATCTCTCATAGTTTTGTTGCTTATTATACATGCTTACCTTTTCCTTATTTAATTTATCATCATCATTAAAGATACTCTCAAGTGTTACTAAGCCTTTAGGGAGCTTGTTTCTCTTTAAATATACAATCTAGCCTCCATATTACTATTGTAGTTTGCATTGATTCTTTGAAGAAAACTCAACCTCCTCTTATAGAAAAAGAGCTATTTTTTGGTCACTATAAAAAACTTGCTAATAAGAGACATTACCAAGTATAAAGGGTGTATACACATAATATTTTCAAACTTTTATTAATTAATGACACTTTGTATCTTTCATGAACCTATCAAGTCTTAGTCTCTCTAAGTGAATGCCTTAAGGGTTGCATTAGGAAAGGAGTGGGCAGACTATCAGTGCTTTATAAGATTATTATTATTTTTGCCACTTGCCATTTACATAATTTTATCCTAAAACTTTTAAACTTAAGCTTATTTCTCTCTTTCTTGTCCATTCCATCATTGTCATGCTTTATTCCTTCATTTCTTGCCTTGTCACCCTTTTGACTTATTCAACAACGTAGGTTGACCTAGTTGACCTAGTGTGTTTTAGGGACACTTTAGCTCTTTTGGTTTGTCAACCTCCCAACTAACCTAACATAGACCTAGTGAGTTAGCCTAAAAAAGTGATAGGTCAACTTGATCGACCTAGTACAACTAACATGTCTAAAAGTTTTATGTAAGATATTGCTATTTATATAAGGTCATTTACCACCATTTAAGAAAGTGAAGAGTTAAGTGAAGAAGTGTGAATGAAAATCTACTTATTGAACATTCTACTTGAGGAATAAAGCTTTATGGTTCAATACTTTCTTTTGAGATATGATCTTTTCTTATGGAGAAGTATTTTTGATGATTAGGTAGGTTGTGTATCATAGAGCTAATTTATCTTGGTTGTCCTTACAAACCACAACAATCTCTTTCAAAGAACCTTGACCAAGGGAGAGATTAGCGTTCAGTAGGTTCATCTTCAAAGGTAAGTATTCCTAACTTTATTTCCCCTTTGTAATAGTAGATAGATAATTCAGTATGTACTCTTCTCTTCCATCTATTAGGATTTTGTATACATTGACATGAGTATATGTCTCCTATGCATGTTTAGTTTAGTTATTTATTTGTTTTGTTGTAAACCCAACTTTGTGCCACAAGATTTGGTGTGTACTAGACTAGTTTAATTTTATTTTTATTAAAATATTTTACTCTCTTATTTATTAGCATAAGTGAAATATCAAATCATAGGACTCTTTTAGGGTTGTTGTGTGATTGTGTTTGACTGTAGGTTTTGGAACCCTTACTAGAATGATATGTTGTGATAAATAATATAAGTGATCCCATAATTAGCTCTATTAGATCACCATATTTTTCATGATCTCTATTAACAAGTGTATACCTAATCGGTAGTGTAGGTGTGCCTTATCTTATCCAATCTAGGATTAATTCAAATACATCATGTAATTTTGATTGCATACATTTTGGTGATCCCAACATGAAACTAACCCTTGTAAGATTTATTTCAATTATTTAAATCTTTTTGTAATAATTTTTATCATATATTTTGAAATATTGGTTTCATTCTATTTACCTATTTATTTTTCTCTATGTGCAAGAATAGGCAACTTGATCAATCAACTCGACCTAGTATATTTTTTTAACACTTTCTAGACTTCTAGTTCAGCCCACTATGTCAAATAGGTTGACCTAGCACATACATAAACACTTTTAATAGGTTATTTTATATCCTAATTGATCATCTCAACCTAATATAACTCTCAAAAAATTTAGACATCAATTATAACCTACTAGTTTGACCAAGTAGACTAGTCCATTTTCAAAACTTTTTTAGTAGGTTCTTGTATAGATTGGTCAACAAGATTGACCTAGTTCTATAAATTGGATTGATTTTTATAAGATTATTGATCAAGAATATCCTTCATTTATACTTATGAACCATCAAGGTCAGTCTTTTGTTCTCTATCTCTTTCTATTATGTACTTTCCTTTCAAGTTTGTAGTCTTCAAAACTACCCCTACACAACCAACTAGATCGACTTGGTCAATCTAGTTCTATGTTCTATGTGCTCTATAAAATAACTAGGTTAACCAAGTCAACCTAGTAAGTTTTATAGATGTTATTTTTAGTATTACTAACTCAACCCTATTGACCTTATTCTGTATGTTATGTATATAGTGTTTTCACTATACGTTGTTTCAAAGTTAGAATTCACCTCATATGTTAATCACATCTTTTATTTCAATTGTTTTCATGCTTATAATAGTTCACATATTATAATTATGATGTTTTTAATTAACCACTTAGTTTCACTATTTGTATTTCATGCACACATGGTCAAATCACATAACATCAACAAGAATTTTAACATTTGACTACCTAGGCCAACCTACTTAGATTTCGTCACCAAGGGGGAAGATAAATTTATTCTTTATTCAAGTATAAATCATGGCTAATGGTATATTATGTCTAAGCACTCAACACCCTTATCATTATCGTGTGTGATGTGAGGGGGTAGGCCCCAATACCAAGCTTGTATCATTGACACTACAGTCCCTTTCATCCTAAACTCACTTAAAACAATCTATAGATTGATATATAGTAGCTTTCTTACATCCAATTCCCTATCATTTAAAACCATTCTTAATAATCTAATCAACATTCTAGGTTGACTAATTAGCTAGCTTTACTTTCCAAGTTGTCTGCTTACTCTTTACTCAATTGTGTGTGCAAGAACTTGTATTATCTATCATTGGTGTAATGTTTTTCTTTGTTTGAATCAAATGTATTAGCCAACATCAATTCAATTTACTATTTGTTTACTTTTAGTATTTACTTTCTTAGATCAATTACAAATTGTCTTGTTTCATTTCATAAACTTATTATCAGTTCTTTCTTTTACTTCTTGTTCACTTTATTAGGTCAAACCTATCGACCTAGCACTATTTATAGGCTTTCCCACATTTTATTTTAGTCTTTTTTCTCTATATTGGGTTGATCCCATGGACCTTGTATAATTCATAGTCCTTATTTTTTCACTAGGTCAACTAGGTCGACCTAGTCCTATTTTAGTCACTTTATGATTTTCTTTGTTTTCTTGTCTTACTTCTTCTCCTTTCGTCATGAACTATATATTGGAAAAAAAATTTAAGTTCATTAAATAGACATGATGGAATTTTCCAATCCTAATAGGGTCTCCCATAGATAAAGTAGGGTTCCTTTCAAGAATGCTAGTAATGTTTGTATTACAACTTGTATGATGAACTATGGGATCCATCCTCATACCTCTTTTCATAAAAAACCCTCCTCTTATCTTAAAGGATTAGATTGAGCTAGGGTATACTCTTGAAATGATTTTATTTATCATATAATTCCCTTGACATAGAGGGAAAGATCCATATACCATTTATAAACTCATGATTAGCCATCAAATTGAAGAACCTCATTCTCCTACTTCCACTTTCTCAACTAGATTTGGGGGTATCGATTTCTTTGATTCTAAAACTCTTCCTTCAATTTTGAATCTTTTTTATGCCATGACATATTCTTACTTAACTACTTCTACCTCCATGCCTAGTATCTCAACTAACATGGTAGGTTCTACATCTAGTGGGCCTCTCATAAGACCCACTATCCTTAATCCTTCCTTTAGTTCATTGATTAATACCCAAGAATATCATGATTATAGTTCTTCTTCCTCTCAACCATTTAATATTCCATATTTTGATTCACAAGAAATTTTGTCCGCTAGTGCCCCAAATTCTCATAGCTCTTTTCAAGCTCATATCAACACTAATAGTGGTGCTCAAGCCACTAATACCAACACAAACACTAATACCACTTCCAATACTTCTAATAAAACTAATCAAACTCATCAAATATTATTGAAAACTCTAAATAAAATGAACACATTCCAAGCTCACAATATGAATAAAATGATTCAAATGTAGAACCACCTTCTTAATCTTCAATCCAACCCTCAACCAATGACTTGGGGCACACATAACCAAAGTGTTCCTCCTCATCTTTGATATTATCAAGGTAGTCTTATTCTTCAACCTCCATTAGTAAATAAAGTCATCAAACATATAAAAAATGAACCTCTCACTACTCAAATTGATAACATTGACATTGGAGGTGTAACACCTATAATTTATTACAATGGATCAACTAATCCTACCCTTCATTTTAAGACATTTGGAAATATTTTTTAAATATTGGATCAAATTAAAAACTTTGTTGCTACCAAAATCCTTGATAAAACCCTCATAGGTGATGCCTTGTATTTCTATAATCAATTTAAAACTCATTTAATTACTAGTTTAGAAGATTTAGTAAATGCTTTAGTATAAGAATTCCAAACTAGTGATCTTCCTAAAAACACTTTGGCCCATTTCATCAATTGAAAAAAAATGAAAACAAAACCTTCAAGCCTTTGTTAAATTATGGAAGACTTTGTAAAACAAGTGTGAACATAACATGGCCAATGATAATCTCTTTCATCTATTTACCAATGTTATTTATCCTAAATTATAGTATCAATTACACACCCTCTCTCCACGTACCTTAGAGAAGGCCACTGAGCAAGACAAATGACATGATTTCATTATGCATCAATTTAATCCACCCCAACCTTCTATGGGTATTCATATATTACTTAAAAATAAAAACCAAAATATTACCAATGATGGTGTTATCGATTCATATGTTACCATTCATAATATTCAAGCTCTCATTCCTAGCCCTTCTTTGAAACCAACTCCTTCTCAATAATATACTAATCCTCATTTATCTTCACCAAATAACATTAATGTTCATAAACCTCTTTCCTTATATGAATTACTTAAATCCCTACCTAGGCCTTTTCTTTTAGAGATTGACCCTACTCGTCCTATGAAAACCTAGTATGATCCTAGTAAGTTTTATTGGTTCCATGCTAGTTAAGGTCACTCTCATGAGACTTCTAGACAACTTCATAATTTGTATATGGAATTTATTCTTGGACCTAATTTTGATCATCATTATATCATTTTAAATCATGAACATGCATATGAAAATTCTCTCAAGGAATACAAAATTCATGATAAATCTCAAGTTTTGAATCAAGCAAACACTCATTTAGCTATATATAAAGATCTTTTACCTAGTAATCAACCTCTTAAAGAAAACCAAGAAAAGCCCACTTATTCCACCAATAACATACAAATTATTATTGAACCAAATTTTGAAGAGAATGTGTTTATCATGACTAATATGTGAAAGGTGGTGGCTTTCATCGATTCTCAACCTATCCACACCTTGTCTCCTTTTAAGACATACCATGTTATCCAAAATTCTTCTCCAACTCATTTGAATGAGTTAGGGAAAGAATATTTTATAACCTTAGATGATGGTCTAATTTATGATTCTCCCTTTGATAACACATCTCATTCAATTTCTACCATTCTTCCATCATCTTTTGATACCAATTATAATCAATCTTCCAATCATAATCAACCTCACTTATTCCAAACTTCAAGATCAATCTAAACCAACTACTTTTTCATGACCAAATTATTTAAAAACTTCTTATAAAACATCTCATTATTATTAACACAAATTTCAATGCTCTTCAAATCCTCCTTTTTAAGACTTCCTTAACCATTACGCCCCTATATCTAACAATCTTCTCATGCATTATGATGAGTGGGATCCCATTGTGGAGCTCACTACTCTACCATCTAAAATTCAATTTCTTGATTTTATGAAGAATTATCCCCATCATTGAAACCATATTATGTGACTATTATTTGAGATGAATGTCTTTTGTCCTCCCTTAATAGGATGAGAGGTAGCCTTATCTAGTTCTGAGGATAGTATATTACAACAATGTGAAGAGATGTCCATCAATGTTGATGAAACTATCAACACTTATCTTTTTTTGAAATTTCCCATTTAATTTATGATTCCTAATGAGATTTTGATTCATGTAGATGATCCTCCCTTATTCATTAGCATCAAAATAGGTAATATCCAAGTTAAACGAGCATTGATTAACAAGGGTTATGGCACTTGTGTTCCTTCTCTTGATTTTATTAAGACCCTTGGATATTCAAAATGCAACCTTAAGTCTCCATGTAGCACCTTCCAAGAATATGATAGAAGGAATATGCCTCCTCTTAGGTTTATGTGGCTTCCCATTATTGTCCCACATATCATTATTCACGCAAAGGTGACGGTATTTAACTTTACTCTTTCTTATAAAATCTTGCTTGGTAGGTCATGGACTCATCGTATGTGACCTATCACTTCTTCTGCCTACCAATGCATTAAATTCCCTCATAATGGATCCATTTACATGATTTAAGGAGATACTAACCCCTGTAAATTTGAACAATTCCAAGATCACAGTGTTTTCAAGATTCTTACTCTATAACCTTTACCTAGCATTCTATTTCATGAGTCACAATGTTTAAATTTTCTTGTCAACTTAATTAGAGGTTACAATGGTAATCTTGATCTCATTGGTAACATTCCTCCCAATCATTTAGACTTTGATGATGATGAACCTAATGAGAAGCAACACAAGTGCCATAACCCTTGTTAATCAATGTTGATGAAACTATCAATACTTATCTTTTTTTGAAATTTCCCATTGAATTTATGATTCCTAATGAGATTTTGATTCATGTAGATGATACTTCCTTATTCATTAGCATTAAAATAGGTAATATCCAAGTTAAATGAGCATCAATTAACAAGGGTTATGGCACTTGTATTGCTTCTCTTGATTTTATTAAGACCTTTCGATATTCTATATGCAATATTAAGTCTCCATATAGCACCTAGCAAGAATATGATAGAAGGCATATGGCTCCTCTCAGGTCTGTGTGGCCTCCCATCAGTGTCTCACATATCATTATTCATATAAAGGTGATGATATTTAACTTTACGCTTTCTTATAACATCTTGCTTTGTAGGTCATGGACTCATCGTATGTGACCTATCACTTCTTATGCCTACCAATGCATTAAATACCCTCATAATGGATCCATTTACATGATTCAAGGAGATACTAACCCTTGGAAATTTGAACAATTCCAAGATCATGGTGATTTCAATATTCTTACTCTTTAGCCTTTGCCTAGCATTCTATTTCATGAGTCACAATGTTTAAATTTTCCTATCAACTTAATTAGAGGTTAAAATGGGAATCTTAAGCTCATTGCTAACATTCCTCACAATCCTTTAGACTTTCATGATGATGAACCTAATGAGAAGCAACACAAGTGCCATAACCCTTATTAATCAATGTTGATGAAACTATCAACACTTATCTTTTTTTGAAATTTCCCATTTAATTTATGATTCCTAATGAGATTTTGATTCATGTAGATGATCCTCCCTTATTCATTATCATAAAAATAGGTAATATCCAAGTTGATTGAGCATTGATTAACAAGGGTTATGACACTTGTGTTTCTATTCTTGATTTTATTAAGACCATTAGATATTCAAAATTCAGTCTTAAGTCTCCATATAGCACCTACCAAGAATATGATAGAAGGCATATGCCTCCTCTTATGTCTATGTGGTTTCACATTATTGTCCTACATATCATTATTCATGTAAAGGTGATGATATTTAACTTTACCCTTTCTTGTAACATCTTGCTTGGTAGGTCATGGACTCATTGTATGTGACCTATCACTTCTTCTGCCTACCAATGCCTTAAATTCCCTCATAATGGATCTATTTACATGATTCAAGGAGATACTAATGCTTGTAAATTTGAACAATTCCAAGATCATGGTGTTTTCAAGATTCTTACTCTTTAGCCTTTGCCTAGCATTCTATTTCATGAGTCACAATGTTCAAATTTTCCTATCAACATAATTAGAGGTTATAATCGGAATCTTGAGCTCATTGGTAACATTCCTCCCAATCATTTACACTTTGATGATGATGAACATAATGAGAAGCAACACAAGTTGCATAACCCTTGTTAATCAATGTTGATGAAACTATCAACACTTATCTTTTTTTGAAATTTTCCATTGAATTTATGATTCTTAATGAGATTTTGATTCATGTAGATGATTTTGCCTTATTAATTAGCATCAAAATAGGTAATATCCAACTTAAATGAGCATTGACTAACAAGGGTTATGGCACTTGTGTTGCTTCTCTTAATTTTATTAAGACCCTTGGATATTCAAAATGCAATCTTAAGTCTCCATGTATCACCTACAAAGAATATTATAGAAGGCATATGCCTCCTCTTAGGTCTGTGTGGCTTCCCATTATTATCCCACATATCATTATTCATGTAAAGGTGATGATATTTAGCTTTACCCTTTCATATAACATCTTTCTTGGTAGGTCATGGACTCATCGCATGTGACCTATCACTTCTTCTACCTACCAATGCATTAAATTCCCTCATAATGGATCCCTTTACATGATTTAAGGAGATATTAACCCTTGGAAATTTGAAAAATTCCAAGATAATGGTGTTTTCAAGATTCTTACTCTTTAGACTTTGCCTAGCATTCTATTTCATAAGGCACACTATTTAAATTTTCCTGTCAACTTAATTAGAGGTTACAATGGGAATCTTAAGCTCATTGGTAGCATTCCTCGTAATAATTTAGAATTTGATGATGATGAACCTAATGAGAAGAAACACAAGTTCCATATCCCTTTTTAATCAATGTTGATGAAACTATCGACACTTATCTTTTTTTGAAATTTCCCATTGAATTTATGATTCCTAATGAGATTTTGATGCATGTAGATGATCCTCCCTTATTCATTAGCATCAAAATAGGTAATATCCAAGTTAATTGAGCATTGATTAACAAGGGTTATGGCACTTGTGTTGTTTATCTTGATTTTATTAAGACCCTTGGATATTCAAAATGTAATATTAAGTCTCCATGTAGCACTTGCCAAGAATATGATAGAAGGCATATGCCTCCTCTTAGGTCTGTGTGGGCTCCCATTATTGTCCCACACATCATTATTCATGTAAAGGTGATGATATTTAACTTTACCCTTTCTTATAACATCTTTCTTGGTAGGTCATGGACTCATCGTATGTGACTTATCACTTCTTTTGCCTACCAATGCATTAAATTCCCTCATAATGGATCCATTTACATGATTCAAGAGATACTAACCCTCGGAAATTTGAAAAATTCCAAGATAATGTTGTTTTCAAGATTCTTAGTTTTTAGCCTTTTCCTGGCATTCTATATCATGAGTCAAAAAATTTAAATTTTCTTGTCAACTAAATCAGAGGTTACAATGGGAATATTGAGCTCATTGGTAACATTCCTCCCAATCATTTCGACTTTGATGATGATGAACCTGATGAGAAGCAACATAAGTACCATAACCCATTTTAATTAATGTTGATGAAACTATCAACACTTATCTTTTTTTGAAATTTCCCATTGAATTTATGATTCCTAATGAGATTTTGATTCATGTAGATGATCCTCCCTTATTCAGTTGCATCAAAATAGGTAATATCCAAGTTAAGCAATCATTGATTAACAAGGGTTATGGAACTTGTGTTTCTTATATTTATTTTATTAAGACCCTTGGATATTCAAAATGCAATCTTAAGTCTCCATGTAGCACCTGACAAGAATATGATAGAAGGCATATTCCTCCTCTTAAGTCTGTGTGGCTTCCCATTATTGTCACACATATCATTATTCATGTAAATGTGATGATATTTAACTTTACCCTTTCTTATAAGATCTTACTTGGTAGGTCATGGACTCATCGTATGTGACTTATCACTTCTTATACCTACCAATGCATTAAATTCCCTCATAATGGATCTATTTACATGATTTAAGGAGATATTAACCCTTGGAAATTTGAAAAATTCTAAGATCATGGTATTTTCAAGATTCTTACTCTTTAACCTTTGCCTAGCATTCTATTTCATGAGTCACAATGTTTAAATTTTCATATCAACTTAAATAGAGGTTACAATGGGAATCTTGAGCTCGTTGGTAACATTCCTCCCAACCGTTTAGACTTTGATGATGATGAACCTGATTAGATTAACTTAAAGATCAAATAATTTCAATCTTATACCTCATCTCATCTCATAGCTTCTAGATTCCTTGCAACCTCATACTTACAAACCTCCTTACGATGGCATTCCCATAGTGTTACCCAAGACTTAGCATTATATTCAGCATGATTATTCAAATGAAAAAGTTATTCCAACTTGTGTCATTGATATTCATACTCCATATTATGATGATGTATATTCTTTAGATGATCATTTATTAGGTGGTCTTTTCTAAGCTCATAATGTCAAGATTATGTGTTATCATTCTTCTTTACTTAAATATTTTCATGTATATTCTCATGTTCCAATATTTATAGTTCTTAAGTTTTGCATTTTTCCTCTTTATCATAGAGTAGAGATGGTGTTGACACCTCCAATTTTTGAGGATCCCTATAGGACTATACTCATAAATCATGCTATGATCAAACCTTACCATTTTTCTATGTTCCCTAACTCCCATCAATGGTTCACCTTGAGGTTAGTGCAACCCTATTTAGCCCTTTTATTTATCCCACCCCTCTCACAATGGAACTTGTGTCAGAACCAATTATTATTACTACTTCCACTATTATTGAGCTTAATCTTAATTATTTCATTATTACTCCTATTATGCCTAATTCCATTCATTATCCATCACCACCTTCTCTTGGTGATGGTTTTCTTCCTTTACCTAAGATGGACCCTCTTCCCACCAAATGGGTTGATGACTCTGTTGGTTGAATATTTTGTTGATCAGCGTACTGATACAAAAAATAGGTCTACTCAGCCAAAGTAGGAAGATTGGTCATCCAAATGTGTAGGTTTACCACATCAAAAGGGGACTAATCTCTCCTCTCATCAAGGGGAGGTTCCCTATATATATATATATATATATATATATATATATATATATATATATATATATATATATATATATATATATATATATATATATATATATAGAAAATAATACTCAAGGGTAGAATAAACCATCCATCTCTCTTTTTTTAGAGATGATGTGTGAAAATCAATGGAAAAATATCAAGGAAAATGATAGAAAGCACTCCTCTTCTTTTAGAAGTACTATTCAACAAACCACAAGAATACTCCTAGTAGTAATTGCAAAATGTAACCAAGGACGTAGTAACCAGCAAATTGAGATGTAGCACAAAGTCTCCACCTGAATTGCCCAAGAGTTAGATATAAAGGACAATGAGGGCACAAAGTAGTCCCAAGGTCCTTTACATAGAAAAAAAAATAAAACACACTAAAGGCAATAATGGGGGCACAAAGTCTCTCCACAATTGACTTGAAGACACCTTCCTGACTACTTTCACTAATTATGCTTGTTGAATTAAAGGAATAGAAAATATATTAAGGAAAAAGACATAAGAACAATTTCCCCAACAACAAAGATATCGCAGCACAAAGTCTTAAAAGTCACTTGCTTTCTTATTTCAATAACAAAATATGATCAACAATCTGAGCTCAAAGTCTTAGTAATGCTTTTCAATTTGGTCAAATTTTTTTTTCTCATTGTCAGAGAGAGATATCTTTACACTAACAAGAGAGTCCCTTATAGAGCCTCTTCAAGATGGACTTGGGAATAGTAACACATCATGTTGCAATTAACTTTGTTAAGAAGACATGCTAGAATTTAGGGGCATCTACCCATTTGCTTTTCTCAATGTAGAGAAATGGGTCACTTTATTGAAAGTTTGCATCTTTCAATGCCCACCTAGTGATCTGATCAATATTCATCATTCCTCCTTTTTTGGTTAATTAAATTGGGTCCTTGATTCAATTTGATGCTCTATTCCTTAGTTGCTTCCTATTTATCTTGGCCTTAAATCCTTTGAATGCATTTGGGTCCATAGATTTAAGCTTATAAGGATCAACAACTATTTCATTGTCGCAACTTTGACATCCGTAGGCATGTCACTTTCCTTAGCAATTCCTTTGGCTTTGTTGTTTGAGCTTTCCTGGAGGGGACTTGCCCTTCAGGCCTTGAGAAATGATCCACTTTGGGTTGGGAAGACCCCCACAAGGGTATCTGCCCTTTGGGCAGTCTTTGGATGGCCTTTGGGTTTCTTTCTTCTAGTGGATTTCTAAGTTCTTTGGCTCCTATTTAAGGCTTTTCAAAATCAATGGCTATTTTATGAACCTTGAAATTGAAATTCGTGCACCTGTCAATATGCTTGAATTTCCAATGGCTAGTGTGTCATTCTTGACTTTGACATCTTTAGGTGCGTCACCCCTTGGGCTTTCTTCAGCTTTCTTGTTTTGCATCCTCCCGAAGGGAAGGTGACCCTTCAACTTTGGGAAGTGTCCTTTAATTTGGCAACCAAAAGTCCCCTTCAAGGGCACCTACCTTTTGGGGTCCTTTAGTGGCCTTTTATCTTTAGAATCCTTTGAAGCTTTCTTGTGGACAAAAAGTTTGCAAGAATTATTTTGATTGCTTTGTCTTTGGCCTTCAAAAATTTTGTTTCATTTGCCTTGGTCTTTGCAAATTCCTTCAGGCTTTTTGTCTAAAGGAATTCCTTAAGACAAAAAGTTTGAAGGAATTATGCCTTCAGCTTTCAACTACCTTAAACAAAATTCTGAAAGAACTTACCTTTGCAGCTTCCTTGAAAATGACCTTTCTAAAGGGTGATTTTGTCAACCAAGTGCCCTCCACAAGGGCACTTTCCCTTCGGGAGGCTTTCTTGAAATTTTGCATTGAACCGCTCCTTTGAACCAACCATTGAACCAAAATGGTTCAAGCCAATGAAACCTTTGATTGAACAAAAAGCCATTGAACCGCTTGATGAACCAACGGAGTGAACTGAAGCATTGAACCACTACTTTGAACCAAATTTGGTTCAATGGTTCATCGGTTCATTATTTTTTATTTGGCTAAGTCCTTTTGATCCTCACTAAACCAAAGACGTTGAACCTATTGAACCTTGAACCTGAGTGGTTCAATGGTTCAACGGTTTAATGGTTCAAGCCTTAAAAACTTGTTCTTTTGATTGAACTTACTTGTAGAAGCATTTAAACCTAACTGTAGAAGCCTTTAAACCTAGAAGCAGTTGAACTCTTGCTACTGATGTTGAACCTTTGAACCTATTGATCTTGTTGAAGGTTCAACAATTTAATCCTTACTTATAAGCTTGTCGATGAACTCTTTTGGTTGAACCTAGTCATTGAACCAACTTTGAGATCACCCAAGTGTTGAGAGTTTTCTTCGTTCCTACATAGTCTATAGAAATCAACTTATGAAGCCTATTATACTTGGCCTATAGAGTCCATAGATTTTCTCTTCTTGCAGAGTCCATAAATTTCTCTTTCTATAGAGTCCATATATTCAAGCCTATAGTGTCCATAGATTTAAGCCTGTAAAATATGTAGATTTAAGCCTGTAGAGTTCATACATTTTTGAGAATCTTGAAAAATGAGGAATTTAAATTCCTAGGACAAATTTTGAAAAGGGAAGAGATAATTTTGGTTTGTAGGACCAAAATAGTTCAAATTTTGTACCAAAAATGAGTGCTATTTTTTGGGGACAATAGCTGGCTCCAGTTGGGGAACTACTATCAATTGTAAAAAGAATTGAAGGGAGTAGAATCCAAAATATACAGTGCCTTCATGTGTACCATTGGGCTATGGATTCATGTTACCCAGACATGAAAAGCATAAAAATGGAAACAAATAAAACCAAATAGAATTAAAAAAATTAAAAACTATACAAAAATACATATTTATAGATGCAATGATCTGATACTTCAAGAGTTGAAGTGTTTCAGATGTTTCTTCTTGAGAGGTAGTGAAAATAGTGTGCCACCTTGATAAACCAGTAGGAAACCATTTTGTCCCTAGAAATGGCGATGGGTGAATGGAGCTCTCCACCAGGAAACCAATTTTCTATGTCTTCTTCTTGGCCTTTTCTTCTTCTTGCTCCATGGTAGGACGTGGTCTTCAAAATAAAAACCATAACTCCTTGCTTTCCCTACAAAGAGTTCCTTCTACTAACTTTGGAATATAGTAGTATGGTCCACCACCATAGTTTTTTGTTCTACTAGTCCAGTCCAACACATTCTTTGATTATCAGCATTAGACTCCTAACAAACCATCAGCTCATCACCTTCTTTGGTGTGAAGGAGTTTGATCTCTTCATCTTGAGTAGTTTTCAATCTGAGCAATAGAAATCCACATCCAACTATGGAAGAATTATTGCCATCATATTCTAGGATCCAAGCATCATTAAAAGCTGATATTCTATTAGATTTCTCTTCATGGGAGATGGAAGATCCTTCTTGATTTTTATAACACCCTAACAATTTTTTTGATGCCTTATTTGGATGAAATCCTAGATTACTAGCTATGGGAGTTTCATCAGTTGAGACATGAACATCCTCTATGGTTAATAAGTAATTACCCCTACCTAAAGGCACAAATATAATTTGAGCTATAAGTGTTAATGTTTGGGTAACCACAATTTTTGCCTCAAACAGGTCCACACTTGGTTCTCCACCAATGTTTAATTATTCAGGATTGGTTTGCAGGGATTCAAACTTAGTCATCTAAATTTTAGATTTATTGACATGATCAATCATGGAAAATGACTAAGATGGACTTGGAAGAGAGGATGGGAGTTCATCCTTTTGGTTTTTGGGAGGGGGAGGACTAATTTGTGAATTTGAAGTAGAAAGTGCAGAGATGTTCAATGTGCTACTTCTTTGGAAATCACTGGGTCCTTTGACTAGAAAGGAAGATGGGTTCTCTACTCAGCAATTAAAATTGTTGGTTGGGGTCACTCCTCTATCTTCTCTTTATTAGCTTAGTAGGCTAATTTATTCTTGGACCTAGTGAATACTTCGTATGATCCTTCGACTGCTTCACCTTCACTTCTGGGTTCATCTTGGAAATTTAGGAAACCAATGTGGGAGTTGCCAGCTAATTCTTCTAGATCTTCCCTGAAGAGATCAGCACCATTTTCTTTCTTGAACTTAGGTTGGAAATAATAAACATGCTCTATTTCTAGATATCCAACTACTGAGTTGGCTGGAGGTGCTTCGAGGGTAAGGTTCCTCTGTGGGGGAGGAAGACAATTTTGTTGCCCTTGACTTTTGGCAGCATTGCCTTAATATGGTTGATTAGGGAATGTCCTCCTTGGTATATCTTTATATAGAGGAGTAGAAGACATACCTTGTGCCATTTTTCTTTTCAAGGATAGAAATTCATTTGCTAGCTTTTGTACCATTGGGTCAGTGGCGACTGTGGGTGAGTATTCAAAAGATGAAGAGGGTTTGCCTCTATTTGGGTTTCTCCTTATTTTTCCTGCCAAGATAAGGTCCTTTTCTACCTTAGTAGCCAAGTCTTGAGTAGTAGTAAGGTCTATGTGGCCAGCTCATCTTAGTAGAAAACTTACTTTAGGCAATTGACAATTAATGAAGAAGCATTTAAGGTTCTCAGCTTTAGGTTGAGCAATTACAAGAATTTTGTTCCTCAATTTGTCAAATTTGGCTATATAATCCCTCATAGGCTCATGAAGTTCTTTCTTCATTTGAGTGAGCTAGGCTAGCAAGGCATGTGCATCTTCTATGAGCTTAAACCTTACTTCAAACTTGGCTTTGAGTGTATCCCAGTCAGCCATTGATCTAGCTTGTAGATGGTAGAACCATTCTGCAGCAGCACCTTAGTGTCTCCACAAAAAGCCTAACTGCCACGTCTTCAAATTCCACTCCTAGAACACCACAAGCTATGCTAAAGGTTATAATGTGTTCATCAAGGTGAACTATCCCATCACCAAAAAATTTGGGGAAATTCTTTCTTGAACTACATGGGAGTTCATGCAGAGGTGGAGTCAAGTTGAGTGGGCCAAAAGAGTTACCCTAGGGGCCTTGAACTGCCATGATTTAATCAAGAAAAATAGAGATAAGAAATCTAGATAGAGTGGACAAATTATAGAACAAAAATGGAAAAGGACTGGCTCAGCTTCAGCTTGAGGCTTCAAACTACACACTCTTTCCCAACAGCTCTAGTTTTGTAGACTAGATAAAATAATGGAGGTGGAGGAAGATCGTAAGCCTATGATGAGTAATGGGTAAGACATGAAATGGAGTTACCAAATTATGTAATGGATAAGGGTTATAATGATAATGGGTAAGACATAGGTGATGTTTCAATCTAAAACATGAGGTTTTGAATTGCATAAAATTATGTATATCCCCAGCGGAGTCGCCAAAAACTGTTGGTTGAATATTTTATCCATCAATGTACTGATAAACAAGTTAGGTCTGATCAACCAAAGTAGGAAGATTGGTCATCTAAATTTGTAGGTTTACCACATCAAAAGGGGACTAATCTCTCCTCTCATCAAGGGGAGGTTCCCTATATATATATATATATAAAGAAAATAATACTCAAGGGTAGGATAAACCATCCATCTCTCTTTTTTTAGAGATGATGCATGCAAATCAAAGAAAAAATCTCAAGGGAAATGACAGAAAGCACTCCTCTTCTTTTAGAAGTACTATTCAGCAAACCACAAGAAAACTCCTAGTAGTAATTGAAAAATGTAACCAAGGATGTAGTAACCAACAAATTGAGATGTAGCACAAAGTCTCCACCTAAATTGCCCAAGAGTGATATACAAAGGACAATGAGGTCACAAAGTCATCCTGAGGCCCTTTACACAAAAACAAAAAGAAAACACACTAAATGTAATTATGGGGGCACAAAGTCTCTCCACAGTTGACTTCAGGGCACCTTCTTGACTACTTTCACTATTTTGCTTATTATATTAAAGGAATAGAAAATATATTAAGGAAAAAGACATAAGAACAATTTACCCAACAACAAAGATATCATAGCACAAAGTCTAAAAAATCACTTTCTTTCTTATTTCAATAACAAAATATGATCAATAATCTGAGCTCAAAGTCTCAACAATGCCTTTCAATTTGGGCAGAGTTTTGTTTCTGATTATCAGAGAGAGATATCTTTACACTAACAAGAGAGTCCCTTATATAGCCTCATCAAGATAGACTTCAGAATAGTAACACATAATGTTGCAATGAACTTTGTTAAGAAGACATGCTATAATTTAGGGGAATCTACCCATTTGATTTTCTCAATGCAGAGAAATGGGTCACATTATTGCAAGTCTGCATCTTTCAATGTACACCTAGTGATCTGATCCTTCTTCATCATTACTCCTTTTCTAGTTAATTAAATCGAGTCCTTAATTTAATTTGATGCTATATTCCTTAGTCACTTCCTACCAAGCTTGGCCTTAAAGACTTTAAATGCATTCACATCCATAGATTTAAACTTACAAGGATCAAGGACTATTTCATTGTCTCAACCTTGACATCTGTGGGCATGTCACTTTCCTCAACAATTCCTTTAGCTTTGTCATTTGAGCTTTCCCAAAGGGGACCTGCCCTTTGAGCCTGGAGAAATGATCTGCTTTGGGTTGGGAAGAGCCCCCCATAAAGGTATTTTCCCTTTAGGTAGTCTTTTGATGGCCTTTGAGTATCTTTCTTCTGGTGGATCACTAAGTTCTTTGGCTCTTCTTTAAGGATTTTCAAAATCAATGTATCTTTTATGAACCTTGAAATTGACATTCACGCACCCATCAATACACTTGAATTTCCAATGGCTAGTTCACCATTCTTGACTTTGACGTCTTCGAGCACATCACCCCTTGGGCTTTCTTCAGCTTTCTTATTTTACATCCTCCTGAAGGGAAGGTGACCCTTCAGCTTTGGGAAGTGTCCTTTAATTTGGTAGCTGAGAGTCCCCTGCAAGGTCACCTACCTTTCAGGGTCCTTCAACGGCCTTTTATCTTTGGAATCCTTTGAAGCTTTCCCATAGAAATTTTCCCATGGACAAAAAGTCTGCTAGAATTATTTTGATTGCTTTATCTTTGGCCTTCAGAAATTTTATTTCATTTGCCTTGGTCTTTGCAAATTCCTTTGGGCTTTTTTTCTGAAGAAATTCCTTTGAACAAAAAGTTTGAAGGGATTATGGCTTTGCCTTTCGACTACCTTAAACAAAATTTTGAAATAACTTACCTTTGCAGCTTCTTTTAAAATGACACTTCTAAAGGGTGCTTTTATCGACCAAGTGCCCTCTGTAAGGGCACTTGCCCTTTGGGAGGCTTTCTTGAACTTTTGCATTGAACCGCTCCTTTGAACCAACTATTGAACCAAGCTTTGAACCAAAATGGTTCAAGCTGATGAACCCTTTTATTGAACCAAAATCCATTGAACCATTTGATGAACTAACTGAGTGAACTGAAGCATTGAACCACTCCTTTGAACCAACATTGGTTCAATGGTTCATCAGTCCATTTCTTTGATTTGGCTAAGTCTTTTTGATCCTCATTAAACCAAATGCATTGAACCTATTGAACCTTGAACCTAAGTGGTTTAATGGTTCAATGGTCCAATCCTCAAAAACTTGTTCTTTTGATTGAACCTACTTGTAGAAGCTTTTAAACCTGACTGTAGAATCCCTTGAACCTAGAAGCAGTTGAACTCTTGCTACTAATGTTGAACCTTTTAACCTATTGATCGCATTGAAGGTTCAACGGTTCAATCCTTGCTTAGAAGCTTGCTGATGAACTCTTTTGGTTGAACTTGGTCATTGAACTAACTTTGAGATCACTCAAGTGTTGAGAGTTTGCTTCTTTCCGATAGAGTCCATAGAAATCAACCTGTGAAGCCCATTGAACTTGGCCTGCAGAGTCCGTAGATTTTCTCTTCCTGTAGAGTCTATAGATTTCTATTCCTATAGAGTCTGTAGATTCAAGCCTACAGAGTTCATATATTTAAGCTTGTAAAGTCTGTAGATTTAATCTTGCAAAGTCTGTAGATTTCTAAGAAGCTTGAAAAATGGGTAATTTGAATGCCGAAGACAAATTTGGAAAAGGGAAGAGACAATTTTGGTCTGTAGGACCAAAATAGTTCAAATTTTGTCCCAAAAATGAGTGATATTTTTGGGGGACAATAGATTCATATCTTTCTTCTTTCATGCCTATTACACCTTCTCCTATGAGTGTTTCTCCTAAAAATACTCACAAACTTATATCTTACTTTTATGGGATAAATAATCACTCTTTTACCCATTATCATAAGTTTTAAAAAAATATTAATACCTTGCATCCTTCTTCCCCATCAATAGACACTACTTTACCTCTTCAAAATATTCTTCCTTAATATATACCTAAGTATGGTTAGAGGTATTATCTATGGTACCAACACAACATACATAACACTAATTGTTATCTTATCCTTCAGCAACATCTTAAGGACCATATTATATCTATTCTTGGACCTTTTACCATTCCTCCCATATACCATTCTCATGTAAAAGATCTTCCTTCTTCTCCCGTAGCTATACCTCTTGTGGTCCCTTCACCACCTTCTGTACCTCTAACTATGGTTTCTTCTCCACCCATGGACCCTCCTTCACCCATGGATCCTTTCCCTCTAGTGATTCCTACATCTCCCATAAATCCCATTCCCATTAATTCTCCTAACCATCCTTTGCCCAATTTCCCTCATCATGATCCAATGAATATTCTTACTTTTTCAATTGAGGAGATTAGAAAAGAAGTGTTTACCCAATATTTAGTAAAGATTGATGAGACATTAGCAATAGTTCATATTCAAATTCATAGAGATGTATCTAATGTCTTGGATAATGTGTGTGGATATATTTACTAGTATTTATGAGCACATGCATGTTGTTTCCTCATTTTCCATTTGGATTGGACGTGTGTTCCAATATTATTTTTATGTTTGATTATATCATTTGGCAATGTGTCAAATTATTTCCTATCTTATATCATGTTTCTCCTTTTTTTGTATTAAATTTAACTTATGTTTTTGGTTTATATTTCATATATACTTGTCTTTGCCCTATCATGGCTATTTTTCAATTATCATTGCTTTCTTTTCCTTTAGATTTTTTCTCAAAATTCTTCCCATGTATCCTCATGATTATTTGTTTTCTTATCTTTATTTTTCATATATAATCATCATGTTGACTTGGTTGTACATACCCTATTCCCTTCGGTTATTATCTCATTTCACAATGTGATCAATTAGCAAAAAATCTTTCTCATTATTATTTCCTTTTACCAGTCCACCTTTGGATCTCCTTTTTTGTTCTTCCTTTTCTAAAAACTTGAGATCACACAATTATTCATTATTAAGACTTGAGATCACATACTTGTTCATTCTCAAACCTAAGTGTCTTAATCAGTCTTTTGTCTTTGGTTAATTAGCTTCCTTTAGCCTTAGCCTACATCTCATTCATGTGTCTCACTATCTCTCTCATGATTGGTCATTCCAAATTTGTATGGAGGAGGAATCTTAACAAAAAAAATGCCTTCAAAATAAAGTTAAAATCCAAATCACTTAAACAAAAGGCAATGATATCAAAAGGCAAAAATAGTCTTAAAAGTCTAATCACACTAGAATAAATGATTCAAATCACATCTCATTATTATATTCTAAGCTCAAACTCCATAGTTGGCATAACAATAGAGCTGAGGTCCTTTGGGGGGTGATAAGCTAGTAGATTAAAAGAGGAGAATATTTTTTTTTCTAGTGCTACCTAATTTTTCATGAAATTACCCAATCTTAATAGTAAACTGATAGCTCTTTAAGGGTTCTTAAGGATCAAGGAACATGTCATGGGGAGGTAGGTCCATTTTAATTTTCCTTGTACTAATCTAAATCATGGGTTGATCTTAGTAGTACACTTATATACCTACAAAGATTTATGTCTATATGGAATAGGTTTCCTTTATACATAGATGATCATTAGTCAATTAGTGTCTTCTCATGTCCTTAGTATGCCTCTTGCCTCCTAAGGTCTTCTCATAATATGCCTAAGTCTTTGCATTTTACATTCCCTTTTTCAATCCCTTTCCTCATATTTCCTCTTGAGAGATATTGTGTTAATTTTTTATCACTACCCATGGGATTTCATTTTTTAGTTACTTTGTAAGACCATATATAGGACCCAACATCCATCATAAATTACTACATTTTCCATCCTATTACCCACATCCTTGATTTACCATTCCATTTCCTTATGATTACCAATATTTATTTGGTACCCTTTAGGTTTTTATTTTATGATTTGCATTGTAAGACCATGGATAGGACCTGACCCTCCTAAAAAAAAATTCAAATAAACAAGTCACCATCCAAATTACATGTGTCAAAAAAGAGATAATATTCGATTGATTATGAGGATACACATCATTAGCATACTTCCCATCTTGATATTTAGTATGTTTTATGCTTACTTTATTTTTCATTCATGTTTTATTTTCTTATTTTTTGAGTGCATGTAAGATTGAAACTATTTATTGAATTTCTCATACTTCCTAGCTTGAATTAGTACGTTAAATTTAAGACCAAGATTTTGAAAAATTTGTTTTTCTTTTGTACTTCCCATCATGAAATATTATAATTGATTGACTTAATTTTGATTTTTTTTACTACCATTCATGCCCTTTTCCATACCTTCCATTTTATTACATCATTTGTCATACTTCCCAATGTGATATTTAGTATGATTCTATTTATTTTAATTTTGTGTAAAAATCTTTTACATTGGTTTGAAAATAAATCCCCTTTTTTACCATTATGTTTTCCATTTATTGGTTCATTATACTTTGTCATTTTTTTGTTATTACACATTTCCCAACTTGAACTAGTGTGTAATACATTTATTTGATTGATTATATTTTACCGAGTCCTTTTTTGCCTATTTCTTTTTACCTATGCATGTGTAATTCATAAGGCTAGAATAGAAACCACACCACATATATTTCCTATATTATATATAATAAATATAAATACATGTGCTAGAAAAAAATATATCCAAAGCATCCACAACCTCAACCATAATGAACAAACACAACCATTATAAAGACAACATGCATAACCAACACTAAAATGTCAAAATGATACATCATATTATATATATATATATATATGTATATGTATATGTATATTTATATGTATATATATATACATATACATATACATATACATATACATATATATATATATGTATATGTATATGTATATATGTATATATATATATATACATATACATATACATATATATATATGTATATGTATATATATATATATACATATACATATACATATATATATATATATATGTATATGTATATGTATATATATATATACACATATACACACACACACATATATATATATATCAAGCGTTTGATACAACATATACAATCGTATATAATACCCCCGTGCTAAGGCTAAGATCCATCCTATTTATCTCATGGCCTAGCCATGTTACATATTAAGGCCTTAGTCTAAATCCTCTAAATGGTAAACTATAATAAGGTAGTTCAAGATCTCAATCCCTCTACCTATCCCTATAGATGTGGTATATACACTTATTCCTATACCAACTTAATCTAGGTCATTACATGTGCCTGTATCAGCTAGGTCTGCATCATCATATATACCTACATCATTTATGTCACTATCTAAAAAGGCATATCTCTCTCATTTATCAAGGCCTACCAAGATTTTCTCTCCCATAAACCCATCTCTACGAGTGGTTTCACCCTCTCTCTACATATGTATCTATCTCATGACCTCTCCCACTAGTCTAAACTAGCTCATCTGAGCTAAGGTAGATCGTACACTCAAATAATCTAGTGTCATGGGGTCATATAGTTGTACAGTCTCATTTAGAATGTTAAATAATGTTCCCCTAACTAAGGACCCCCTTCTCTCATCCTCCTCCTTAGGTATGCCTACAAAATCACACCAAATGGATGTTAGATCATTGTCATATCTCATAATATATATCTATCTATCTATTTCAAAACTTAAGCAATAAATCAATCATATATTTCTTAGCTAGCTATGTCTTAAATCCTATGGTCTCACCATCCATGTGACTATCTAGCATAGTCTCCTCATCTATGTGCCTCCTAGTACCTATTTTATAGGTCACCTACTTAGCTTGCACCCAACTATCATGGCTAACATCTATCTCATCCTACACTTGAGTGGTCTCTCTCTCATATCTCTCTCCTCTAGATCCTTTATTGGCTTGCCAAGGATAATGATGGTCTCCTCTCTCTCACCATATATTTGTCTATGTCATGTCCTCAGTGGCCATATCTCATCTCTCTATGGAGCTAGTGGTGGTACATCTAGTATCTCTAACTCTACCTCCAACTCCTCTTGCTCTACCCCTCATCATGTCTAACCAGTCCATGGTCACTCCTAGTGTGGTCTCAAGGTTAGTCTCAATAGGAATGATTTGTGTCCCCTCTTCCCTCATAACTCTCTCACATGTTGAGTCCACTACTCATGCATGAGTATTAATGTCACTAGATGAGGTAGACCCATTTACACTAGCACATGTGCCACCATATGATGCTCTCTCCACCATTTAGAGTGTATTATCACCTTTATCCTCTCTAGTGCTAGTCTAACTATGTGCTAACTCTCACAAATAGTTTCTAGCTACTCATATAGTCACCATACTATGTTGGTGTATCTCATCATCTATAAAACTAGCATATGAAGCACATCTTATGCTACTTATCCCTCCCTCCATCTCCTCACCTGAGGTGAACTATCATCAACCATATGGGGAAACCTAACTCACTGATACATATAAAATCTCACATATATCCATGCTATTAGTAGTATGATTAGTTTTATGGTCTTATTTCCTCTAACTCACATTTGAATATAGCATGAACAAGTTAGACCTAGATGATAGATCCAAGATCATATAATACTCTTTCCTCCACCATCATCTTGCTAAATGCTACCATTTATAGTGGTACCTTACCATTTTACTTATGATAGAGCACTCACTATGTCATAAGGCCTATCACCACCTTCCATAGATCCATAATCTATGATATATACACATCATCCATACTCACTCTCCACCCCAACAATATCATCTCTAAGCTTGTAGCCCACATGGCTATGGATCTCCTATCCTCTATGCTTTTTGGTATCACTACAGTCACTAGTAATCCTACTATAGGTAGTCTAAGGATGGCATGGACATCCTGTAGTATGAGAGCCATCGCTATCACATCCCCATTTAACTCCTATCTAAAGGTGTTAGTCAATCATTCCCAACATCTAAGGAACATGACTAATAGGTTAGTGCTAAGGGGGATCTTACACATATTTGATATACCTCCTAGAATTATACATATTAACTAGGTATATCTCCATCTATCAACCTATCTAACAAATGTAATAACTAAGACATGTCTAATAGCCTCTAAAACTATGGTCGTCTCTATAATCAAGAAGCAATAAAGGATGTATTAGTTCCTCCATGGCATGTATAATCATAATAAATTTTTTATATATTCTATTTTTATCCATTTTATCCTGTTTTTGTCACTCTTTCCCTTCTTTGGTTATTTCAAGCCATTCTATCCATCTTTTAGCTTTCTACATGCTTTTTCATGCTTATTATGGTACCCTAGTCAACCTAGTTTTACCAAAATTTCCTTATTTTTATCATAGTTGACTTTAAATTCTAAGTCAACCCTCTTATTTTCTTCTCCTTGGTGTTAAGTTTCTATTATTTCCCTTACAAACCAACTGGACACTTTTCCACTAGGTTTTAGTTTGTAGATTACACTAGGTCAACCTATATCTACTAGGTCAACCGTATAGATTTTTACCCTGATTTAACCTACGAGTTCAACCTAGTTGACCTAGTATATTTTGCTTTAAATGTGCATTTTTATTGTTTTATACCAATGTACTTCAAAACCATTTTTTATCTTCATATTTTCTACACTTAGAATCTAATTTTATTCATGTTTGACATATATAAATTCTTAAAATCAAATTTGATCAAAAATTCATTTAATTCAATACAAATTTCAAAAACTGGTTTGATATCTATAGTTACATACTTGTAGTGCACCTATTACTACCTCTAGGTGTCTCCCTCATCTATCCTATCATTCCCTCACCATCCTAGCTCATTTTATCTCTAGATCTCCTTCTCTTTTTCCTAATTGAAACCACTTTTTAGAAATTCAAATTCTTTAATTATTTTCATTCTAATTCTTTATTTTGCTCATTTATTTGTTTTTACTCATTCATCTTGAAAACTATAAAATTCATTAGATTCATGGTGACGTAGAGATTATTTTCCACTATTATATGCCTATCTTCCAAAAATTTCATTTTTTTGCTATTTTTTGCACTAACTTCTATAGGTTCACCTAGTGTGCTTTACATTGGATGCCTTCACTTTACTATAGTATTATTATTTATCTACAATAATAAGTTAAGTTAAAGGTATGTGTTTTTCAATTTTATCCTTTCATTTATCTAATTTTCTTCTTGCTACACTTTATTTTGCATCAACATTGTGTGTTATCATGTTTAATCTCTTAAGAACCATCCCATGTTGAACTTATATAACACGTGATGAGTTTTTGCTAGGGCATATATACACCTAATTTTTTCAAATTGTTATTGATTACTGACACTTTTTATCTTGTAATAACCTATTGAGTCTCAATATCTTTGATTGCATGCCTTAAGGGGTGCAATGGGAAAGTAGTGGGTAGACCATCGATGCTTTATAAGATTGTTGTTCTTTTTGCCACTTGCCATTTATACACTTGTCTCCTAAAATATTAAACCCTAAGATGATTTCTCTCTTTCCAATTTATTCCATTCATTATCATTATTTATTCCTTCATTTTTTTCCTTATTACCCTTTTGACCTATTCAACAAACTAGGTTGACCTGGTTGACCTAGTGTGTTTTAGGGACATTTTAGCTCTTTTGGTTTGTCAGCCTCCTAGCTAACCTAGCATAGACCTAGTGAGTTATCCCAAAAATGTGCTAGGTTGAATTAGTCAACCTATTACAACCAACATGTCCAAAAAAATTAAGGTAAGATACTGCTATATATACAAGGTCATTTACCACCATTTAAGAGAGTGAATAATTAATTGAATAAGTATGAATGAACATATATTTATTGACCATTATACTTGAGAAATAAATTTTTAGGGTCAAATAATTTCTTTAGAGCTCTAATAATTTCTTATGGAGAAGTATTTTAGATGGTTAGGTAGGTTGTGTAGCCTAGAGTTGATTTATCTTGGTTATCTTTACAAACCATAAAAATATTTTGTGAAGCACCTTGGCTAAGGGAGAGATTGAGGCTCAGTAAGTTCATCTTCAAAGATAAATATTCCTAACTTTATTTCTCTTTTATAAGAGTAGATAAATAATGAAGTATGTATTCTTCTATTCCATGTATTAGGATTCCATATACATTGATGTGACTATATGTCTCCTATGCATGTTTAGTTTAGTTATTGTTTATTTATTTTATTCTACCCCCCACTTTGTGACACAAGATTTTGTGCACACTAGATTAGTTTAATTTTCTTGTTATTATAATATTTAACTCTCTTTTTTATTAGCATTAGTGAAATATCAAATCATAGGACTCTTTTAGGGTTGTTGTGTGATTGTGTTAGACTATAGGCTTTAGAACCCTTACCAGCATGATATGTTGTGACAAATGATATAATTGATCCCCTAATCACTTCTAGTGGATCCCCATATTGGTCATGCTCCCACTTAACAAGTTTATACCCAATCAAAAGTGTAGGTTTTATCTATCTTATTTGATCCAAGATTATTTCATGTACATCATGTAATTTTGATTGTATATAGAGGGCCTTATAATCACCTTGAGATGAGGTTGGTTCTTATCTTCTCTTATCCCCTTTATAATATCAAATTGAGCTCCAATTTTTGCCAACTTATCACCATGTTTGTTTTCTTCTCTTGGGATACATTATATGTTGAAATCTTGGAAATCTTCCACAAGATCCCACATTCTATGCTTATAGGACTTAACCAAAGAGTTCTTAGTCATGTTTTGGCCTCTCACTTAAGTCACAACTAAATCACTATCACCATACACTTGTAACTCTTTCACACCTATTTTCCTATCCCACTCAAGGCCATGAATAAAGGCCTCATATTCTACCACATTACAAGTATAAGTGAAGCAAAATTTTAAAGTAGAGTGGTACCTTTCCTTGGATGGAGAAACTAACATTGCTCCACCACCTATCTCAACCTTGCTTCTAGATCCATCAAAGAATAGATGCCATAAAATATCCATGTTTTTATTTGGATTCATCAAATTTGGCATGAAAGATTCCTCCTCATGAAGGAAATACACTCTGAAACTAGATTATTCTATGAATTTGTAAGGATGATGCTCATAATGCTTAGTTCCCCATTCATCTAGATACAAATCAAAAACTCCTTCAAGAGAACAAGTTGGAGATTGGTCCATGTAAATGTATTTTGCATTTATAATGGCATAATTAACATTTGTAAATTTAGGCATGTAGGGATCTGAATGGATTTTATAGATAGGATATGTTTCAATCTTCACCTGTGTACCATAATTTGTCTTAAGAACCATATATGACCAATTAGCTACCAAGTATCCACCTATCTTGGCTATAAACTCTCTTGATAAACAAAGAGCAAAGTATGGAGGTAAATATGAAACAAGCACATCATGACGGATGGAAAATATAGGAAAAAGATGCAAAATCAAATTCAAATCTTTGATTACTCCCAAGGTCTTTGATGGTGACCCATCCAATTGTAGAACTCCTTTAGCTATTGGTTCATACTTGAGGCCTAGTTTATCTTATATTGACTTGGGCATAATTGAAGTACTAGCACGACTATCTATGTTATAATTATGTATTAATAAATCACTAATGATCAAGGATAGGTAAAAGGGAGGAGTATTATTAGTTTTCTTCAGTTGTCCATCAATGAGCTGAGTCTCATTCACTAAAACAACATTTTTAGTCCTAGTTGATCCAACTTGTTTACCTAGTCCACGAAATTCCTTTTAGAGAATATCCTTTTGTCCTGATAATGTCAATGAATCCCATAATTAAATACTCATGTGTGATTTATTCATCTAATCTACAACATTTATATAATGGTTTTTCATCTTGGAAGGCTCTTTTGAAGCACTAGTACCTTATGTTGTAGCATGTGAAGATGAGTGTATAGGAGGTGGCCTTGAATTCTATAATTTTTTATTCTCTTGCACCTTAGGAGCTGAGTTAGAGCCACCCACCATTGGAGATGATGTAAGAGTCAAAATAGGTCCTTAAGTTTCCCCTTATGCCTCTTGTGCCTCTTTAACAACCTTCTTCTTAGATCTAGTGTTAGAAGATACACTAGCATTCTCATTATTTGAGATTCCCACATAACTTATGGCATAAAATACTCCCTCTAAATGATTCAAAAAGGTAGAATCATATTGTGGTTGTCCACTATCTACCTCAATTTGGATTGGCACCTCAAAACTAGGAACTTGAGATACTTGACTACCTTGTATTGTCATGGCTTGACTAGGAATTTTATTCGCATATGCAACTTGGCCTTGATCTTAGACATAAGAAGGATAACATGGTTGTTTAAGAACAATTTTTTTTTGAGTCTGAACAATATCTTTAGAAGATGATGATGGAGCATTGGGATTGAAACTTTAATAAGTTCTAGATTGAGTTATTTGACTTTTTCCTTGATTATTACATTGAAAAGGAGGCCTACTTGCTTGTCCAAATTGATTATAGGGCTAATAAGGTCTATAATTTTTATCTTGTTGTATTTTGAGACTAACGAATTCATTGGTAACACTTTGGAGTAAACTCTTGACTTCATGGTCTCATTAGTAGGGACAAGGGTAGACTTTTCTTGAGTATTAGGCAAAGGGTTCAAGGTACGTATTGTAATTTGACTAGGAGGCTAAAAATCAAGGAATAATGACATTGGTGGTCTAGGAACAATCTTCCCTACTTGAACAAAACAATTATTAACATTAATAACTATCTCATAAGCAACAAAAAGTGTATTTCCACCCATGAATTGGATCATCATGGCTAAATAACTATTCAATGCTTTTAGGTAGTACAAGAAGGCATAATTTATAGTAGGTCTCACAAGGGTTGGGATCTTGTCCCATGTTTTTTTAAACCTCAAGTTAAAATCCTACATGAACTCTTGTGCATCCCTCTTGATAGTGGTCAATTTCTTGGCTAGTGATAGATGATCACTCTTTTCTTCAAAACTCTTAAACAATATATCTCCTAGTTCATCCCATGAAGTAATGAAATTATGAGGTAAAGTTACATACCAATCTAAAGATTTTACTTTGAAATATAATTCCAATAACCTGATGGCTACATTCTCTTGAGTGACATTATGGATATTGTAGAGGTTTGGTATGTTTGGGATGTGTTAAATGGGAGGAGTAGGACCTTTTCCATTAAAATATGGAACACTCTTAAGGGTTACTCTAAGAATTTGGTCATATTGGGAAAGATTCAAAGGAGATGATCTGGTGAAGGCTATAAAAGGTTTCCTCCTAGCCATATTAGAATGTATACTATGGGTGTTAGGGGTTAAACTAAGAAATAACATGGACTTTTTAAACACCAACTCCCTTGAATAAGGATGGGTATTCACAAATCTAAATCTTTTGATAGAATACAAAGGAAATTTCACAAACTCAAAGAGTATACCATTAGTAGTAGATATAGCAGTCACCATTGGCATGGAATTTATGGAATGATCAGAAACAAAAGAGTTACAAAATTACTAGAGTCACCAAGTACTAAATGTAGATGTTCTTATAGCTAAAAGTATGTGAATACCAACACCAATATTAGACAATATTTTAGGACTTACAGTCCTATAATGCATGCCAAAAATTGTTTTCACTTGGATTTTCACCCCTTTAGGAGATACCTATATCTCCTCATCCAAGTGATACAATGGAAACATCTCACTTTTTGTTGGTAAATAATTTGGTGAGATGAATCTCTAGAAAGGATAGTTCCCTTGATGCACTCTTTGAATCACTCTTACACTTATCAAATTTACATGAAAATTGTTATAGAGACAAAATTATAGAGATAAAAGATGATGCAACAATATTTAATTTCCACCTATTGACTAAAATAGTAAGAAATCTTCTTTCACACAAAACTCACAACTCAAGACAAATTGCTACACCAATGTTTCATATGCTAGGTTCAAGAGGTATATAGATGTTTACGAGGGTTGATGAATTATAATTTGTATAATGCAATCACATACCACTTATAAATCACTTATAAACTAAAATATAACACTAACAAAGAACTGCAATCATTTCTCATCTACACATTTGGTGAACAATCAAGGATAACATGCAAGAAAAGATCATCTTCTACTAGACAAGACCAACAAGATTGAAATAAAACTAAATTATACAACATGTAAGTAGGAAAATTCACTTATTTATTAATTAAATAGTCATTAAAATACAAAATTGGATAGGTTTTCACCATTAACCAATAGAGGCTACTCAAAAGAGCTAAAACATTTATTACTTATAGCATTTGGGAGAAGGGAGAGATAAAGGAAGTCCAAAGGTAAATTATACACCTATCAATATAATAAAATAGGTTATATTTTCATGATAAACATATGTGAAATAAACCATGCAATTTCATGAAGTCCAAGTGTCCATAAAAGTCATGAAATTTATGAAAAGTGGCATGAAACTCCTTGTCTTGGCTCAAAAAATTTCCTTAATGATTTGGACCTATTTGAACATCCTAAAACTAGATAGGGATAGTTTTGATGATTTTAATTAGATGGAAGGATTTTATACATTCCTCTTCATGAATTGGTTTTAGTCATACTCATTTAGAATCATCTAGGAGCGAGCCATCACTACCTATAGTCTAGAAAACTCCCTTTTCAATCACCACTCACAATTGGCCTCAAAATTAGCATCATCTTTCCATGAAAATCCATGGGATTGAATTAATTACACTTGTAAAGACTCTTGATGGCATTAAAATAATTAGGCACATCTTTAAAAAGCTCACACTTGAAGTTTTCACCCTTTTCACCATTGTGTTCACTATGTCAGTTTTGTCTACCAAAGATGAGATCTATTGTTTGAACACTTATCAAATTTTACAAATAATTATATGGCCATATTAAATTATTAAAATTCCTAAGCTTCCTCCAAATTTTATTTCGTTTATTTAAACCTCTTATATCTTATATAATACACAAGAGTTATTATGTACCATGTTCGTACAAGTAGGTAAGTATAAAATTTGATGATGAGGAGCCTTAAAGAGTCCTCTATAACATATAATCACTTTCATGGTCATTTTTCCCAACTAGATAGCTATCCAAGCTTCTTTTCTCCATCGGGTCTCTTCTAAGGGTTTAGTAGGGTTTTGGATAGCTTTTCCTCTTAAGCTTTGTTCATAAATATATAACATTGGGATTGACAAAAAGTGACATAAAATTGATGTTAAAGGACCCCACTAACATATCCAAACTCCTTTTTCCTCCATTCATGTCATTGGAAAAGATATGAACATTTGAAATCACCCTATGGAGCTTGTTTCTACCCTTCATGCATGTATGAAATGTTTTTGAGATAAAATTATATTTCCTATAGGTTTTTTTGCATAAAAAATGAAAAAAATTGTCTAAATACATCTCATAAGCATTTTAAAACTATATAAATATCTCATCAAGATTTATAAATAAGGTTGGACCCCTAATTGGCTCTAGGTGCCTTCAAGGCCTAATAGGCTTAGCATGCACCCCATTGGTTTGGGATATTTGGACTAATATCTCATGATAATGTTGGTGTATTATACATGTTCACACCTCATTAAATCTCACAAGGTCATAATTTTTTTTTATTAACACTCATTTTCATTTCTTCCTCTAATTCACCAACTAGGCCTAATGGAAGCTTATCTAAGTGGATTGTATACAAGGGTATTTTGATCATTTTGAGAAGTATGAGCCTAACCTAGTGATTAATATCACCTATTTTACTTCATACACATAATAATATGTTTCTTTGGGTTTCCCAATCTTTCCATCAAGTTATGTTTCCCATTTTGACTTCATTAGCTTGTTTTGTCAAACCCTAATTTTTCTTAATTGGCTAACCTTTGAGACAAAATAGTGAGCTATATCCCTATTCTCCAAGGAAAAATGAATATTATATGAGTTTTATAAGGTAATAATTAGATTTTTTACCAAATTTTTTATCTGGATTCACTCATCTAGGAACCTAACCAACTCAAAATGCCCAAAAAAGGCCTCTAAAAAGGATTATTTCCTACATTTTTTCCTTTTAACTGAAAATGACATCAATGTTCTAAATAAAAAATGATTAGGATTATTAAACATGTTATCAAACCTAAATTCCTAATCACCTAAGTAATTCAAACCTAAATAATATTTTTAATCACCCAAAAACACTATTCTTCTTTGAATTCCTCATTCTTACCTATTGAGCAACATAGGTTTCCTAGCTCATCTGTACGAACTGTTACCTTTGACCAATAGGAATAGTAGGTGATCATATTGAAGGAGTCCTATATATTATTAAAACACATTATTTATTAATAATTAACCATTTTTATTTTATATCAAACCCTCTTCCACCTCTTAAACATACTTACCCCTTACCTTCACCAAGACTGCACCCTGTTGTAGGTGTATATAGGGTTTCAAGAGGTCTATGTAGGCTTACTTTACATTGTCAAGAGTTTATGTATATCAAAATCATCTTATTTGAGGTATTAAAAAGTATATTTTATATTTAAAACCCATTAATTTCTCTTTACAAACACCTTGAACTCATAAGACTGAGTTCTTCCCTCTTGATTGAGACACTCTACCAAAGTGACTGTTGTAGGTGTCTATTTTCTATTTGAAACCTAGTCTTAATGTTTAAAGGCCTTATTTTAATCCCTTTATCTCAAAACATATATTTTTTTACCTTAAATCACCTTTTACTCCATATAACATCACCAAAACACCAATGCTAGCCCACTATCTGCATACCCTGATGTAGGTGAACATTTTTCTAAGAAAGGACACCTATAGGTATCCATTAGCTTGAAAAGTGTGAATAAAAATCATAATAATGGCCTTAAAGATATATTTTTCACTACTAAATAAATGAAAATATTATATATAACATGAGATTATTTTGGGTTGTTCTTAGGACATCAGTTATCATTCAAATCTCAAAACTATAGATAAGAATGCAAGGTTTCAATGTTTTTGGAGGCATATTTAAGGCCTTCAACTTCACTCTTCAACTCAAATTATAACCTCCATTATTTGAATAGTTCCTCTCTATTATATAATATATTAAGTTACCTACTTGGATGTTTCAACACTATTTTAAAACATGTTTTAAGATATCCAAAAAACCTTTTGGACCTCTATTTTCACATTTTAGGGAATTAGTCTCAAAACTCAGCCATTTGCCCCTTGAACATGGTTTACCTTTCTATTTGTCCATAAAACACTAAAATTATGTATAAATTGGTCAATTAATAAATATAATCCAAAAGAGGTCTCCTTCCATGTTTCAAATCCCCACATAAGAATTATCAAAAATCTATGATACACTTATAGATGGGCCTACTCACACATAGGTAGTGAACTAAATTGGGTAATACATAAGGTAACTATCCTTATGAAATTATTATATTATTTAAATAAGTATTAAAATTCACCTTAGTAATTTTGAAATATCGACACATCTCTCAACTCTTTCACCTTTAACATGATGTCAGCAAAAGGCTCCTATAGGTGCATGTAGGCTGTATGCAGGAAGGGGTATGGAATGGAAAAAAATATGTTGATGAATGGCATAAAAAAAACTAAAACCCATTTCAAAACTTCAAAATTCATGATTTTTATGAAGGAGATCTGAATGCAAGGTGAATAACATTTATCCCAACGTAAAAACCTCTTGTAAACATCTAGAATAAAGTAGGAAAGGGTATCTCATGATTGTTTGGTATGATGAATGAGTTTTCAACAACACTTTTATATTTTTTTATAATAAAATTAACTCTATATATTTACTAATGATTTTAACAAACTAATACAACCTAAGTATAACTCCATGAACCAACTAAACAAGCTTTATACATGTGTTTCTATGCTAATTTTGCTTTCTACATTCAAAAGAAGAAATGAGAAACTAAGAGAAATGGTATAAGGCTTGTATGTACCTGGATGAAGTCATGCGCACCATTATCCAGACATCGTGAGAACTCCTCTTTGGTTGTGGAGGATGACACCTACAAAAGAAAGAGACTAAGACAAAGAAGGTATTAGATGAGGATATGGTGGGTTGCCAAGCAAAAGCTTGATCGCAGAAGCAAAAGCTTGAGGGATGTCAACCCACTGATTGATAAAAGTAATGTCTGATAAATGGTAAAATGATAAAAGGCTAAAATGATTAAAGACCAAAAAGGAAATGGAAGCAAATGCTTACCTGAATGTTGCTATCAGCCTGGTCACAGTCATCGACGTCGGTGGTCCTACCAGTGTCAGTTAGTCAAGGTCTGTCGACGTTAGTTAGTCTGCCAATGTCAGTGGGGCAATGGTCTCTACGGCCAGCATCGATCAAGGCAGTAGTCTATGGACAAGGTCTAGATGAGGTTTTGGTCTATGGACGGGTCTGAGAATGGGTCTAGTTGAATGGTTTGGGGGTCTGGGTTTGAGACTCTAGTTGAATGCTCTATACGGGGTCTTTGCAGTGAGAAAGAATAGTTTGAAAGAGGGACCAAATAAAAGATAGAGGCAACAGGGAGATAGGGAGATAAAGATTTAGGTCTAGTCTAGTCTGGTCTCTTGCCTACTGAAGAAGAAGTGTAGGAGCCCAAGTTGCTGATGTACCTGTTCTTGATGCAGAACACTATTACAAGGTGGGGCTCCTGATACCTGTTGTGCTCACTGGTGTAGAAGCCTATTGTGTGTACTTGAGAGAGAGAGAGTGAGAGGTCTGGTGGAAAGATTGGTCAATTGATTGATTAGATTATAAGATTCTAGAGTTGGATGAAGAGCCAGGGTGAAGGGAGGATATTAGAAGTAGAAAACCATTATGAAGGAAATCGATGCCAGCAATACCACCAATGTCGATTGATATTTGACTGATGTCAGTGGCTAGAAGGTAGGAAAAAAGCTAAAAATAGCCTTTCATCCATTTTCCCAACTGCTGGGTTTAAGTGACGGGGTAAGAAATGGTTGAGAGAGGTTAAATGGGTGCGAGGATGAGGAATAGGTCATAAATGGGTCATGGGGGATGAAGGGAATCCAAATAAGGGCATCTTAGGGTGGTGAGGTGGCAAGGGATAGGGAATTATTAACTCAAAATAAGATAATTATTTCAAATTAATAAGACATGGGTTAAGAGTGGTTAAGTGGACCAAAGGGGACTAAGGGGGGAGAAAGGACCAAGGGGTAGACACAATTTCGGTGTCTACATTTGCCCCTTTTTGTCTTATTGGTTGTTTTGGATGAATTGCAAGACAAAAATAGGATTTGATTGCCCCAAGTGTAGGATAAAGCTTGATTCCATCTTGTTGGTTGTTCAAGTGAACTACAAGAAAAAAATAGGATGAGGTTGGTTGCCCTGATTATGAGATGAGGTATTCCCCCTCAAAGCAAGAGTCGAGGGAAGGGAACCTGGAATCAGGTGCTAATTTGACAAAGAGTGGATGAAGATGGGGGTGAGTGTGAACGCTGTAATAGTCATGATTGCACGTATACCACTTCACGAGATGGTCAGGTCAAATTATCACAAGTTGAGGGTCGAGGAGTGCCAAAATTGAAATAACCAAGCCCCAGCATTTGGTTGTAACTGATCAAGTTATTCAATCTAAGTTAAAGCTCCAATGGTCATCATGTTCCAAGTATCCTAGGCTCAAGAAGTGCTCTTGGAAACATGAAAATGTCACAAGTAGTGGGGATCAACTAGCTTGCGATCCTATACTTGTGAGGGTCAAAAATATGGGCTACATATAATTCTGCTAACCATTCGCGAGGTAGCATACATGTAAAAACAACCAAGGTGAAGTCATCTTAGAAGTGGTCAAGGTCAAAGGAGATAGGCATGATCTCTAAAGTGGTTGGTCGAGACGAGGCTGAGATAAATAACTAGTCGAATGAATGGGCAGACAAAAGAATGTGGCTGAGCTAACCTCAGAACACTGAGTGCTACCTACATATCCCTTGTTGCAGGGCCTCAGGCTAATGTAGTTCTCCCTAAAAGGGAGGAAGGGTCAAAGGTAATGGATTGGTCTTGGTCGAGGGCAAGTCATGGTCAAAAGAAAGAAAGAAGATTTGTCCATCAGAGAGATGAACAAATGAGGGTGGTCGAGCTAACCCCAGAAGACGTTGTGTCATCTAAGTGCTACCTACATAGCCTAGATTGGAAGGGGCCTCACACCAATGTAGTTTAGACTAGTTGAGAAGATTGGTCGATGATTGGTTTGGTCATGTGTTGAAATGACGAGGAGAAAAAGATGTTACAACATTTTCCAAATGGTGTATGTTGTAACATTGGTTGAGGAGTCTCTCATCCCTAGCAATTTTCCATATTCATGATGGATGTATGCTAAAAATGAATTGAGATCTATTTATGCTTCAGCAAGTATTGGTTTATGCTTAACATAAATTGTGTAGTCCATAGTCTCCATGTGTATTGGTGTCCATAGAAACTAGTGTGAATAGGCTATGTGAGTGGTCTGAAAAGAAATTGGGTTGAGTTGGTTCAATAAATGATGAAGTTTGAATGTGACCAAAATGTAAGCAAAAAGCGAAAGGCATAATCACCCTTTCATTGACAAGGACCAGAATGATAGCATAGATAGGGGTTGTTAGAACAAAGAGCCCCATTCATGCATTGCATCATTGACCATGGTTGTGTTAGAATGGTAATCGAATCACTTTGACGTTAAGTGAGCTCGAAGTCCCCTGAATATGTTGGGGTGATAAGTAGGATAGTGTGATATGAGAGGATGGGGTAACCCTTTTATGGCAGGAAGAACCTTGCCCCTTTTATAATTGACCCAAGAACAACTATAGGCATGTCCATGACTGTAATAGAATGTCAGTCATTTTTTTTTTAATTTTTTTGTGGAGACTGATCGATGCGGGAAGTCTGCATAGAGATGTCATTTTTCTTGGTGGTCATTTGTGAAGCTGATCGGTGTGGGAAGATTCTAAGAAAGTGTTGTTTATAGCAATATTTAGTTATAGCCATCATTCGAGGGAGTGGTCTATATTGTTATTTAAATGCTTTGATATGACTTATCCTAGCTGTCCTTCAAGGGAGCAGTCTAGTAATACAACAATTATGTAGCTATCCTTTGAGGGGGCAATCTACATTTAGAGTTTATGACCTTTGATATGATAGGTATCCCATTTTTGATATGTTTTTGTTGACTGAAGTTTAGCCATGGACAAGCTTCTAGAGGTTTAAGGGTTCCCTTTTATTAGGATAAAGCATTCATGCTTGACAAATAGGGTTGACGAATGTTGGGAAATAGGGTTGAAAGGAATAGGAATGACAATGACAGGGGGTTGCTCAAGGGATGAGCTCAAGTAAAACATCAAGTGATCGAGTACTTGACTAACAGTAGAATGGTCACAGATGTAAGGCATGAAAGGGGCTCAGATTCTAATAAGTCTCTGGGCCATGCTTGTACACTATGATGAGGTCTGAGTCAATTAGGAGAAAATTTGCCCCATTTGCCTCTTCGAGATTGGTCACATGTTGATTGATGTTGGATATCGATTGGTTGATATGGTCACTGATTGGTCAAGACTTGGTTGAATGCTTGGTCAAAGATTGATCGAGGTCATGATTGATGATTGGTCGATGTCTAGTTGATGGTTTAGTCGATGGTCTGGTCATGGTCAATGTCTGGGTGAATGTCTGGTCAATGTCTTGGTCAAAATTTGGTTGAGGTCTTGGTTAATGTCATGATCGAGGTCTGGATTGATGATTTTTTGGTCGAGACATGGTTGAGGCTTGGTTGAGGCCTAATCGAGGTTTAGGATTAAAAGAGTGATTGATATTTGGTTGAGACTGGGTTGAAAGGTTGGTCAAGGTTTGGATGAGCATTAAATTCCCCTGGTGGCTAAGAAGAATGTTTGATAGATTGGTCAAGGTTAGTTGAGGCTTGGTGGTCAGATTGACTATGTTGATGCTGAATAAGGGGGTTAAGGGTGGCAAAGGGACCATAGTCTAGTGTGAAGATCCCGATTTAGGTGATGAGGTTTGAGAAGCATGGGTCAGTATTGATGATTTGTCTAAGGGGTGGTCAAGAGGATCCTTGATATGAAGGGTATCCTTTTTTTGATGTTGATGAGTGACAGCTTTAAGAGTGCAACAATGCTCAGTGTCATGTCCCAAAGTGTGATGATAGTGGCAAAATTTAGAGTTGTCAAACCAAGATGGTCTTGATCTAAGAGTCGATGAGTGGAGCGGTGTTGAAGGCTTGTTGCTAACATGGTCGAGAAGAAAGGTGTCGTTCCCCAGACATTAGCGAATGACAACCTTGAGGGCACAATAATGCTCAGTGTCGTGCCCAGGTGTGTCATGATATGCACAAATCTGAGTGTCATCGAACCAGGGTGGTTTTGGTTTGAGAGATTAATATGGTTTAAGAGGTGGGAGATTGATGTGAGAAGACTGCAACAATTGATGTAACAGCAAGGCATAAGAACCTACTAATGGGTCTGTGTGTCTTGTTGTAGTGGGGGTTGATGACTTTGGTTTAGGAGGCATTGGTCGATGGATTGGAGGAGATATATGTCTTATGGGTTGAGAGAGTAATGGAGGTGACTTTCCTCTATGAGGTATGGGAGTAGGAAGCACTCCTATTAAAGTGGATGGATACGGGCCCAAAATTAAAGGTAATGATGAAGGTGGGGGAGGAGTCCTCTAGTGTAGTTTAGTGGCCTTCTTTGGTTTTTGTTTAGGACCACTATTGTGTGAGGTGAGGTTAGATACGAGTTTGGGTTCGGATGTGGACGGAGGTGAGTGAGATGTAGCAATCTCAAGCAAAAGGCAAGAGGAAACTGTGGCTGGGTCTTTCTCGATTGAAATGGGTGACAAGACTGGTTTTTCTCTTGGTGGAGAAGAAATAGGAGAGTGTGGCTCCTCAAGCAGATAGATGATAGGGATGTTCGTGCCTTCTACTTGTAGTTGAGGAGTAGGCAAGGTAGGGTCCTCCATTGGTAGGAGGAAGGATGAAGGTGGGCTTAATGGTATAGGTGTGGTCAAGGCATCCTCCAATATAAGAGAGGTCGATGGAGGACTAACAGGAGAAGAGGGTTCTTCTACCTATGATGGACGAATAGGGGAAGAAGGGTCTTCCACCTATGAAGGAGGTTGGTCAGGGACAAGAGGCGAGACCGTGTTGACCGTGCGTATGTCATGCTCATGGGAGCTATTGGTCAAGGTCTGGACATTACTTTGGGTAGGCAGATGATTAGGAAAGGGTTATTTGAAGATATCAATGTGTTGGTTGGGTGGGGCATTCGGGTTGTCCAAAATAAGATCCCCCTTATCGATCATGTCTTGGACTATGTTTTTTAAGGTTTGGCAATTGTCGATGTCATGGCCTTGGACGCGGTGAAAGTAACAGAAGTTAGCCTCCCTATACCATGTAGGGAGGCCTTTTGAAAGGTCAAATTGAGGTGGTCAAATTGGAGGGAGATTGAGGACCCCTGCTTGACAAGTTTTTCCAAAATGGAAGCGTATGATTTTCCAAGCGGAGTGTATGAATGCTGGATGTACCATTGTTGGAATTGTTTAGTGATGCTTTGGGACGTTGAAGATTGAGAGTGATTAGTTGTTATCAAGGATGGTGATCTAATGACCACAGTGTTGGCCACTCCTTTGGGTTTGGAGTGGGAAGAAGGTCTAGAAGAAGAAGGGTCAGTAGTTCTTGCGTTAGTATTATGCAATTTGACCTTATCCTCTTCAATGGCATGGAGTTTGAGCTTTTAGGATATGGTGAAAGCTTTGTCAAAAGTGTAGAATGTTTGAACCCGCAAGGTAGAAGAGATGTGGTTGGCACATGCTTGAGAAAAGAGCTTGATGAACTCAGGTTGAGGCAAGGAGAAGGAGAGCTGGTTAATCAAGCCTCTCTAACGGGCGACAAAATCGACTATTGATTCATCATCAAATTGCCTGATGGAGTAGAGGTCTGTGATTGAGACTTGTTTGGTGATATTGATAAAAAATGGTCAAAAAATAATTGGGCAAGTTGAATGAATGAAAAGATAGAATGTCTGGTAAGAGATTATACCAGTCAAGGGCAGGGCCAAAAAGTGACATGGGGAATGTGCGTAGAAGTAACGCATCATCATGGGCTATGAGGTAACAGGCATGTCTGAATGCTTGTAGATGCTGTTACAGGTCTTCCTTACTCTAGAAATGAGTAAATTTAGGAAGTTCCCACTGGTTGGGGTATGGCCTGATTGGGACGGAGGGATGGATGGGCTCATTGCAAATTTGCTCATATGAGAGGGCATTATGCAAGCTAGAAATAGAGGTCTCAAGACTAGACATTTTGTCCATCAGCATTTTGATGATGTCTGTTGATGGATTGGTGGGTGGAGCACCCCCTAAGTTATAAGGCACTTGAAATATATTGAGAGGGGCATACGACGTAGTCGGTTGCACTTGTAGGGGTGCAACATATGTGTAACTAGTTGTAGGGATAGAAGTGGAGGCCAAAGGTGGTTGTGTCATGAAGGTAGAAAGCATAAGTTGACTAGATATCACCAAAGGTGGTTGAATGGCAGTATTGGTAGAAGGAGAGGTAGACACTCCTACATTTATGGGCATAAGAGTGTGTGGAGTCAAGACAATCAAGTTCTGGTATAATGTAAAACTTGGTTGAATTGTGGGTGGTTGAGGGGGTAATGGAACCCCAATGGAGGTTGGTCTAAAAATAGATGGGGAGGCCAAACTTTGCATATTGGCCATGGTCAGGTTAATGGTTGAGGCAAAAGGCTGGGTAGCAGATGGTGTTGATGTCATCACCGCTTCACCCGAAAAGTCTCGCGTTGGGTTTCTTGCGAGATATTTTTGGAAGGTTATGACATTGAGGTCCAAGAATCTTTCAAAATCTTGGTCCCCTTCAGGGATGATGGGTGTCTGAGTTGGGGTCGGTCATGTAGGAGTTCTTTCGGTCTCTGCGTGGAACTCCATTAGAGGACTGGTTATGGACAGGGAAGGAGAAAGTAGTTGATACCTCGCTTGGTCAAGAAGAGCCTTGGTTTGACTGCATGTCAAAACCATTCAAGGCAAGAAGGGTCAGGTTCCAGAAATTGTGTTTTTTTAGTTTCAAAAACTCAGAATGGGTTTTGGCAAAAAAAGGGGGTGAGTTTTAAGGCTACTATTTTGAAAAAAAGAACTGTGATAGTGACCAATGTCTATTGAAAAACCGATGTCAGTGAAAATAGATGGATGATGTCGGTTAGATAACTGATGCCGGCAAGAAAAGGTTATCGACGTCGGTGGTAAAACTGATGCCGGTGACTATGTTTTCTAAAAACCCAAAATATTTGAAAGTTTTTTGAAAAAAGGAAGAAGAACATCCTCACTAACTCAAACAAACAGATAAGAATAGAAAAGATGAAGAACACAAGCAGAGCCTAAGCATTAAAATCCTAAGAATCAACTTTTAGAATCCTGTTGGCTTATGCCTTAAAGTGATGTTTGGGAGGTTGGCTATTAGAATGGGTCCTAAAAGAGGTAGTCTATGGATGGTTTCAGGTTTGTTCAAGTGCTCAAGAGTCTGGGTTAGGTTTCGTACATGGCCTGGTGCTAAGGAGCAAGCTCCCCTCACTTCATGAGCCAAGTGATAAGCTGGTCTCGCTTAGCCAAAATATACTTTCCCTAGAGATTATCTTCTGCCAGAGAATAGAGTGGGCTTTCTCCTTGATGATGAAATACAAGTGGGATTACCAAGATGGGTAAGGTATTCGCTGGGTGATGAAATCCCAGTCGGGCCTTGTCTCAGGTGAGTTTTGATGTTTGATTTGGTGCAAGTGGTTCGGTTGTGTAACATAAAGTGGAATATGATTAATTCATGATGTGGTTATTAATTACTAGGTGTGGACTAAGAAATGCGAGCAAGCATAAATGACATGTAATGTGTTTTAAGGCCAAGTCAAAATGTGAGTTCGTATGAAGACAAATGGAGAAAGGGTTGAAAAGTATGACTTTTGACTAGTTTGAAATGCAAGAAAAGAAAGAAAGCTTCTTTTTAATCTTTCTAATGGTGTCATTTAGAAGAAAAGAAAGAGGTGAAAAGGGAGAAACCTAATGCACCTATATGAACAGAAAGAAAAGGAACCCAAGGAAGACCCTAAGGTCCCACTGGGTGTGCCAGAATGTTTCTATGCTAATTTCACTTTCTACATTCAAAAGAAGAAATGAGAAACTAAGAGAAATGGTCTAAGGCTTGTATGTACCTGGATGAAGTCATGTGCACCATTATCCAGATGTCGTGAAAACTCCTCTTTGGTTGTGGAGGATGACACCTATAAAAGAAAGAGACTAAGACAAAGAAGGTGTTAGATGAGGAGATGGTGGGTTGCCAAGCAAAAGCTTGATCCCAGAAGCAAAAGCTTGAGGGATGTCAACCCACTAATTGATAAAAGTAATGTCTGATAAAAAGCAAAATGATAAAAGACTAAAATGATTAAAGACTAAAAAGGAAATGGAAGCAAATGCTTACCTGAATGTTGCTGTCGTCCTGGTCACAGTCGCCGACGTCGGTGGTCCTACCGGCGTCAATTAGTCAAGGTCTGCCGATGTCAATTAGTCTACCGACATCGGTGGGGCAGTGGTCTCTACGGCTGGTGTTGGTCAGGGTAGTAGTCTGTGGACAAGGTCTAGATGAGTTTTTGGTCTGTGGACGGGTCTGAGAATGGGTCTGGTTGAATGGTCTGGGGGTCTGGGTCTGAGACTCTGGTTGAATGCTCTGTACAGGGTCTTTATAGTCAAAAAGAATAGTCTGAAAGAGGGACCAAACAGAAGATAGAGGTAATAAGTTGATAGGAAGATAAGGATTCGGGTCTGGTCTGGTCTCTTGCCTACTGAAGAAGAAGTGTAGGAGCCCAGGTTGCTGATGTACCTGTTCTTGATGTAGAACACTATTGCAAGGTGGGGCTCCTAATACCTGTTGTGCTTGCTGGTGTAAAAGCCTATTGTGTGTACCTAAGAGAGAGAGAGTGAGAGGTTTGGTGGAAAGATTGGCTGATTAATTGATCAAATTGTAAGATTCCAGAGTTGGATAAAGAGCCGAGGTGAAGGGAGGATAACAGAAGTAGAAAACTGTTATGAAGGAAACTGATGCCGATAATACCGCTGATGTCGGTCGATAGTTGACCAACATCGATGGCTGGAAGGCAGGAAAAAGGCTAAAAATAGCCTTTTGTCCATTTTCCCAACTATCGCGTTTAAGTGGCAGGGTAAGAAATGGTCGAGAGAGGTTAAATGGGTGCGAGGATGAGGAATAGGTCATAAATGGGTCATGGGGGGATGAAGGGAATCCAAAGAAGGGCATCCTAGGGTGGTGAGGTGGCAAGGGAGAGGGAATTATTAACTCAAAATAAGATAATTATTTCAAATTAATAAGAAATGGGTTAGGAGTGGTTAAGTGGACCAAAGGGGACTAAGGGGGGAGAAAGGACCAAGGGGTAGACACAATTTCGGTGTCTACAACATGTGTGCTTCAATATGAAACTAATCAAGGAGTTGACTGATCTAAAAGGCAAGATTAAAAGTTGTCCAAAGCATGATATGATGAAACTAAACATCATAAGAAATGATAATATGGCCATGATACCTATGTAAAACCATCTTAATCTCACATGAAACCTCTATAGAAGACCAACATTCTGTAACAAGGAATAATTGACTGAAACTTCACAATGGTGACACCTTCCTGCAACATAAGATAACTTTCCCATAAAAACATCATGAAACCTGAATTTAAGCATGGATATAATATAATAACCTATCCAACATACTATATAGTCAACATCACCGTTTTGTTTAGATAGACTTGTCTAACATGGAGCAAAACATATAGGGTACAAGAAATAATGAGCAAAAAATCACAATCAGCTTGTATAGGATTATTCATAAAGAATATTTGACCAATATTTACACTTTTATTATATAAATTTATGTATATAAGTTTAATATAACCTCCCAAAATAATTTGACTTGAAACCTCTTCAGTTGTCCATACTAAGCACAAACCTGTTGGTCACTTTTGTATGTCTAAGAAGGTAAAGAAGAAGAATAATGGTTTTGGATTAAAATAGAAAAATAAAAGAATGTAAATAATTTAGGTGAGTTTTAGGAATATTAAAATACATTACATCACCTTCTCCCATGTGTTACCTTCCTCTATGGGTTGTACGAGTGTTAAACTTCCCCTTTTTAGTTGATTACCTAATCTTCAGTTAGAAAACCTACAAGATTCTAATTGAACTAAAATTCCTAATACTAAAAATAATTTCTTGTGAATTTTAAAGTAAAAAATGGAACATATAAACCTTTGGAACCATGCCACTTACATTTATGACCCCTTAAAAATCCACTAAGTGACTAAACAAGACATATGACTAATTAGACCATGCCTAAAGCTAACAAAGAATTAGATAAAATCAATTGAATTCTAATATAGGACATGAAAAATTATTTGACCCATAAACAAATAAAAAACAATTTTTTTTACTTATAGGGGTCAAAATTTGACCTAAAAGTCAAATTTGGTCAACAATTATGATGAGAATGTGATGTTTGTTAATGACTAGGATGATGTTTATGACATTTATGATTATGGTTCTTATTGATGTTATGTAAGGATGCGATGTTTTAATTTCATGTTTGATATTATTATGTTTATGAAATTTATATGATGATGATGTTTATGCTTAAATTTGATGAGTATATGCTTCCTCATTTAGATTTAGATGTGTGGTGAAAAATGGTTTATTGATTTTTGTTGATGGATATTATGATGTTAATATGATGTTGATGTTATGGATATTTACAATGATTATGAGATGTTATGTGATGTGGTTATGATTATGGTTATTTTTTAAAAATTGAATCACATAAATTAAGTTAAATAACAGAAACAAATCTGAAAAAGAGAAGATAACCAAGAGACAAATGTCTAAGTGAATATATCAACCAATATGAGAGAATAAAAAGAGGGGAAAATGTTTATTATTTTTCAAGGACTAATACAAATCAAATTTGGATTGGATTAATAAAAATAATCCCTTTGAATGCTTCACATTATCATTCATTAGTTGGTTAAAAAGGTGTCTTGATCATGTGATGTCAAGTAAGCTAGAAATCCCTTACTTATAGTGCACAAAGAGGAGGTGGATGAAGATAGAAACTTATTGTGAGACTAGAATGCTTCTTATGGAAGTTATAAAAGAGCCAATATATATTATTACATGTAATATAGGGTGTATACTAATTGATGTAGTAAGAGTACTCATGAGAGTCGATTACAACTTTCAAAATTATTTCAATTTTGAGAGCCGATTAAGGCTTTCAAAATTAGTTTGCTTTATTTGACATTTGAAAATGGGCCTATTGCTATTTTATTATTATTTGGGAGGGTTGGAGAAGTTGATCGATGTGTGAATATTACAAGAAATTGATATGCTTTGACAAATGCTTTACTAAACCATCCTTTAAGGGGGTGATTTAATTTAATGTGCTTTGTTTAATGGTTTTGGTAGTTGTCCTTCAAGGGAGCAGTCTACAAATTCTAGGAATGACCCATGATTGATTTTGGTTATGAATTTTATTTTTATTTTTCTTGACATAAAATTTATTATTTAGGATTAAAGGTTCTCTTTTTATGAAGGAAAAACTAAAAGCACAAGAAGATTGAGTAGGTGTGAAAGATGGTTAGGTGACAATGACCATGGGAATCCATCCTAAAATAAGGGGAAAAAGTACCATGAGAATCATGCCATGGATAGATCCTTAGTACTTATTGTTAAATATTAGGCTATGATTGTGATGGATAATCACATGATTTAGTTTTAATTATTTACCCCTAAAATAGGGAGATGAATGTCATTTGAAAGTAGTGGATGAACTTAAGTTAGACAAAAGGTGAGTTTGATCCTTTTTAACAAAAGAAAGGATGAAAATGTGAAGAATTAAGGGGCTTAGGCTCTATGTATCCCTCAATAGAGGATAATTCATAAGATCTTAATCCATACTTGTGCATTGTGATATAAGGTCCAAGCCAATTGAAATTAAATTTTCCTCTCTTGATTTTCTCTATATTGGTGACATGTTGATTTTTCCTTTAGGACAAGGTATCTGATAATGATTTATTTTAATTTAAGGTTCTTGTTATAATATAATTTGATGTGTTCCTGATAGACATGAAGATGGGTGAGGGTGACTAAATGATGCTCATCAAGTAGCTCAAGTTGGGTTAAATGGTGATGATGATAATCATCTTAAAAAAATGATATCGTATAGGGATATGAAAAGTGAAGGAATTTATACTTCAAGAGGTAAGTTGGCCTTTACTCCAAACACAAGAGAGAATGGGGTGGAACCTATAGGGGTTTAGATGCTATTATGATATGTCCATAAGGTGAAGGGGATATGAAAATTCCAATCCTGACTAGATGCATTGACCATTTTAGTTAACATGTTAACAATTTTATTAGAGGATTATACCTATCTATTTGCTTAAGGATGATAGGGAGATGAGAAACTTAAATTAATACTTAATGGATCACAAATAATTTGGACTTGTTTATTTTTGAAATATTTTCCATTATCAATGATAATTTTGTGAGGAACATGAAAATGATAGATAATGTGATGATTAATAAAGTTAAGAATATTTTTCACTTTGGTTGAGATAAGAGGAATAACATGTATCCATTTAGTAAATTACTCAGTCACAGTGATGATAGAATGATGTCATTATGAAAAATGGGGGTTAATTTCACCAATAAGGTCTAGAAACCATTATGAGAAGGGCTAAAAAACTATGGATATGTGAAGTCTATAGCTAGGTACATGATGAAAATTAGCATGATGTTGAAACTTAACACACTTTTTCATATAATCACAATAGTCTTGGTTAAGGGTAGGCCAATAATAGCTAGAGTAAAGGATGTTTTTAGTGATGGATAAGCCACTAAAGTGTCCCCCACATATTCCATCATGTATTTCATTGATAGAATGAGAGGTTTTGAGACTATGTAAGCAATGAAAGAGGAGACCATCAAATTCACAGTTATAAATAATTCCCCCTAGTATGGTATAACATGAGGTGATATAGGTAAACAATCTTTGAGCATTATTTTAAATACCAAAAGGAAGGATGGCAAGGTTGAGATAGTTAAAGGTTTACTGATACCAAAGGTCAGGTTCAGTCTCTTCCACATTAAAAATGGTGGGAGAGTCTAGTTTTACATGAGAACATTAGGTAATTCAGTCGATAATGATATATAGCTTAGAGTTATAGGTCTATATGGGATCTAAGAGGCAAAGGAAACTATGGTGTCATCAAAATTATTCATAGATCATGAGGTCGTTTGGATATGGTAGTGTTTAAATGAGGCTAAAAATATGTCAGCTAATTATTTATACTATTGAAAAACATCATTCTTATACTAGTAAGATCCATTGATTTGATTGAAAACTAGTTGAGAGTCTGAAAAGATGTTGATCATTTTGACTCTCAAGGCTAATGTATTTTGATGGCCTATTTTTAGGGATTTATACTCAGCCATATTATTGGTACTTTCAAAATCTAGATTGAAGGATAAAGGAAAAGGTTCACTATGAAGGGGTATAAGGATATTTATAGTTGCCCCACCATGTTGACACTTTAATCCATCAAAGAGCATGGTCACTTGATAGATGAAGTCTACATAAGAGAGGGTTATGATGGACTCATCAAAAAACTCAAGAGGAAGAGGTTGATTGTCTACTAAGGGTGCATCAGCCAATTGGTTGGCAATATCTTACCCTTTAACTAATTTTTACTAAATAAATTCAAGGTCAAACTTAGCTAAATTCATGATCCACTTGGATATATTTTGGATTTTGGTATGGCTTGGAGTTGATATAATTGAGTGGGTCAGTATTGGTTATGAAGTAGGTCTTGTGGTTGAAAATGTAGTGGTGAAGTTTGGTGGCCATGAAGACCAAGGCTAGGAAAAACTTCTTAGTATGGGTGTATCAATTTTTGCATTTTCAAAATCTGAAAATAATGTATTAGATAGATTGATCTTTGTGTTGTTCATATTTATGAGCAAGAATGGCCCCCAAGGAGTGGTTAGTGGTAGAGATATAAAGGTAAAAAGGTTGATAATCCTTTGGAGGAGTGAGGACAAGTGGATACAAAGGTACTACTTAAGTGAATCAAAGGCATTTTGATAGTCATTGTTCCACTTAAAGTATACATCCTTCTTTAGAAGGTGATGGAAGGGTTAACATTAGTCTGAGAGGTGGGAGATAAAGTGGTGAGTGGATTAGAGCTTCCCTTGGAAGATATGGATTTGATTGAGGTGGGAAAGAGAAGGTATTTTAAGGATTTATTCGATTTTAGTTAAATCAACTTTGATTCCCCAAAGGTAAATGATGAAACAAAGGAACTTTCCTAATAAGACCCCAAAGATGCACTTCTTGGGGTTAAGGTAGACATGGTAATGTATGAGTCATTCAAAGATAATATTGAGAATGGGTAAATTATCTTTATGATATTTAGATTTCCCATGAAGGTCATCAACATAGTCTTTTATGATTTTGTGAATAAGGTCATGGAAGATGTAGGTCATATCACATTGGTAGGTTTTACTAGCAATATTTAGTCCAAAAGGCATGAAACTATATCAAAAATTTCCCCATGGGGTGATAAAGGTAGTCTTGTGTTAATCTATGGGGGAAATTAGGAGCTAATTGTAAGCCAAGAATCTATCCATGAGAGATAACATATCTTGGTTAGATGTAAGTCAATGTTTGGTAGAGGAAAGTAATATTTTGGGTAAGCAAGCTTAAGGTCATGAAAGTCCACATAAATGCATAGTCCCATTATGGCTTTGGTTGTAGGTACTACCTTTCATGCCCATTGAGGATAGTCAATGGGCTGAATGAAATTAACATATATGAGATGTTGAATCTCTTATTTGATATAAAGGGTTATGTGAGGGTGCATTCATTAATGTTTTTACCTCATAATCTTAGCATCATGAGTGGTGACTATGTTGTGGGTAGCAATAAAGGGGTTGATTCCTGACATGTCAATATAAGACCAAACAAATAATATGTCGCATTCTTAAAAAGAGGGGAAGTCCCAAAGATCCTCAAATTAAGTGATTATCTGATTTTAATCATGTAAGGGTTATTTAGAGTGCCCAAGTTTATATCCATGGTGGATTCATTCAAAATTAACAATGTCTTAGGATGTAGGGATTTATGGATGGATTAATTTGATGTACCAAGATAGGTATGAATAGAATCATCATCCCAATGTTGAATGATATTAATGGTATGAGAGTCATCTCTTATAATCTTAGGATGGGTTAATGGAAAGGTTAAATTCACCCCATATTTTTCATAAGTTAGAGGTCTAAGGATGATAATGTTCATGAAAAATAAGTTAGGTGGGATGATGTCAAAATCCTCAGCTATTGATGGTGGGGTGGAAGGTGAGGATGGGATTTTTTCATCAATGATGGTAATGGGAGGTGGGTTAGTTTGTTGTTTAGGTGGTGTGAAACTAAATCCATATTTTTCATGAGGTTTCTGGGTTTTGATTAGAAGAAACTCATGTGGCCCATGTTCATACCAACCTAGACTGCATCCATTCCAAGCACACTTGTATCATTATGTTTTGGTAAATTCTAGTTTATCTAGATAGGAGAAGTTGGAGGTGAATGGTCAAGGTGAAAAAGAGGTGGTAGAAGTATTAAGGGGTTTATCAAGTCCCCCATAGATAATTTTTTTTGACAAGTTGAGGGTCTGAATGCCTAATGGTTCTAATATTGGTGTCACAAGTGAGTTGATGCTAAATTTTTCCATACTCTTGGGGAGTAGGGAAAGCATCAAGGGTGAGGAGGTGATATTTCTGCAATGAAAGATGTTAGAAAGTTAATTCCAAAAGGTCTATTATGGGGATTTAGGTTTAAGGGATGGAAGAACTAGTGGATACTTCATTAGTATAAGGAGATGGGATCTCATTTGTAAATGGTGAAGGTTATTTAGGTAGAGGAAGGATAATGTCATTAGGTTGGTACATCATGTTTCATGATGTGAAAGGGATTAGGTCATCTTGTATGGTAACAACCTAACCTTCTTGTTCAAAATTTATGCATTGATGTAGAGTAGATGGGACAAGATGTTTTACTAGAACTCTCCTTCTACTACATAGAAGAGAATATGAAGTGTGTGGTGTCCTAGGTGAATGTGAAAGATGATAGTGCCTAAAGTTGTGACCATGGTATTTTTGAATTATTAGAGCACTTTTGAGGTTTAGAGCATGATGTTATCAAGTAATTTGAGTTGGTTTCAGGCATGGGACGAGATGATGTTGATACTATCTCCCCCATCAATCATAACCCTTTTGATGTAAGTTTGGTTGATATAGGTGGTAATGAAGAGGGGAGGATATGGGTCATCTAGATGGATAGAGGGTATTTTTGAATTATTGAAGGTTACAAATTTGGAAATATGAAGATATCTAACAAAGGTTGCTAAAGGTTGAGGCTCATTCAGTCAAACTTATATAGATTTCAATTCTTCTATCATTTTTTGGAAATGATGGGGTGAGGTGTTGAATAGTTCATGCAAACTCATCTTGACCAACATTTGGTGAAGTTATTTTAGGACTACTCATTATATTGATTTATATGTATTAGAGTGATAGGGTCCCAAGATGGAAATTTTGGATTTGGTTGAAGGTAAACATGCTTGGTATTAGCTAGGTTGTTGGGTGGAGGAAGAGGGATATGTCCATGGAATGGAAACCTTTATCTCCACCTTATCCTTTGGTTGAGCCTATGATCATGTGACCACATGGATAATATGGATTGGAGGAGTTAGGATAGGTGATTTTCTAATTCATCTTCACTCTAGGGTGAGAGTGGAGGGGTAGGTAGGTGTTGGTCAATGGCTATGGGTTCTTAGATCGATGTTAGGCTCAGTAGAGGTTCATCTAATAATAAGTCATCTTCATGTATAGTTGATGGGCCAATGCTTGGAGAGCTTAATAATTCTCCATGTCATGCCTAGGTGTCATATGGTATGAACATATTAGCTTGTCATTATACTAAGATGTTTAAGGAATCTATGGGTCAAATGGTCTAATAGATGGAAAGGTTAAACAAGATGTTTGAAATAGCCACTATGGGATGGTGGAGTAAGACTCAGATAATGGTGGCAAAGGCATGGGAGGCTTAGGATTAAAAGTGGGGGTGAAAGCCTTTTTTTGGAGTGGTCTTGATGGTCAAACATTTGGGTGAAGGGTTATCCTTGGTGAATGGTTTGTGTTTTGGTAGAGAGGTTGAGGGTTTGGGGTTAGAAAGTGTTGGTGTATATGTTCAAGAAATAAGTGGTTTGTTTATACCTAGTTCGGAGATAAGAGGTATGTACATGGGTGGTTTGGTGAAAATAAATGTGGATGAAAATACTGATGGTGTAACTAAGAGTGGTGATTGAGTGTTGACTAGGATGGTTGGTTTCCCAATTAGGGTAGAGGGATGAGGTCTCAGAATAGAGGGAAAAGTAGAAAGGGGAGGTAGAGTTTTGATCTTTGGGCTTCTAAGTGGTCTTACCTTCTTTGTTGGCTTAGCTTGGGTTTTTTTGATAGGGGTATTAGGTTTAGGTCCAACTTTATTAATGGTTATGTAACGTTTTGGGTAGGAAACATGCCAAGATTAATGGTAGGCTTACTTGGAATGATAAGAGGTAACTTGGTTACTTAAAGTAGGGTAGATCAAGATGATTTGGTGATGGTTTGGTTGGTAGAGGTGTTTAATGGTTTGGGTGTGATGGTGGAATATTTTCTAGTAGAGGTGATAGGTTGGGTTGAAAATGGTGTAGTTGGGGGTTTTTGCCTAGTCAAGTAAGGAAGTTTGAGATGGTTCCAAAATGTGGCATGATCCATGTTAGGTTTGGATAGGTATCCTAAGTTTTGGACCAATCAATAAAAAGGTTTGTAGATAGTTTTGATCCCCTCGGTGTTTGTCTTAAAAGATAAACTTGTGGGTGGAGAAAGGGGAGTGGGTAATTTGTCCTATGCCTCAATTAAAGGTTCTAAGGCTTGGGAAGGTAGATCCTTAATGGGAGGAGTAATTATAAATATCTCTTCACTAAGGATTCCTTCCAAAGGGAGAGTGGGCTGTTGTATGATGGAAGAAAAAGGTGTGGTGGGAATGGTTGTCTCCTTTGGTATGTCTTCCAAAGGGGTTGGTTGCTCCACTATCTCAACAAATGGAGGAAGGTAAACAATTATCTCCTTTGTTCTAGTTTTCAAAGGAGAGGTTGGTGACATTACTACCTCAATAAGTGGAGGGGATGGTAGGGTAGGTTGGATAATGGTCTTCTCAGTAGTGAGTTCACTAAGCACCATGTTAACAGTGTGTACCTCATGGGAGGATTTTACTTTGTTTTCATTATTGGCGAATAGAGCATGGTTGTGAAATAATTGTATGAAGATGTTAAGTTATTAGTTTGGGGGTGCATTGGGGTTATCCAGTGTAAGCTCCCCCTTGTCAATGAGATTTTGGACAATGTTATTAAAGGTGTTACACCTACTAATATCATGTCTAATGACTTGCTGAAATGTGCACAATTCACTCTCTTTATACCAACTAGGTGTAGGATTAAAAAACAAACTACTATAAAGGTTTGATCAAGGTAAGCTTTATGATATTTGATTTTAAAAATTTCTCCAAGACCAAAGCATACAACTCCCCAAGTGGAGTAAATTATTTTTGGTTTTGTGGTTTGGGTTCCTGGTAGTTTGATTGGAGGAATTGGAAGAATTGGATTGGTTAACAATATGTGAAGAGGTGTTCTTAAGGATAACAACATTCATGGCTACCTTATTTTTGGATTTAGTGTTGGTTTGATTGTTAGGTTTGAAGGAGGGGGTTACATTTGATTTTAAGGTGGAATTCTTATTTCTCTAGTTTGTGTGATATGGTGAAAGATTCATCAAAGGTCCTAAATCTTTGAACCCATAAAGTAGAGGGGATATGTTTGTCATAGGCCCAAACAAAGAGTTTAATTATGTCAGGTTAGGGTAGAGATAAAGAGAATTATTTTATTAGAATTATCCAATGGGATATGAAGTTAGTAATGGATTAATCACCAAATTGCCAAATGGAGTAAAGATCAGTGATGTATACCTTGTTAGAAATGTTTATAGACAAGTAATCTAAGAAAATATAATCTAGTTGGGAAAAAGAAAAGGAATGATTTGTAATAGCACTATACCAATCTAATGCCAAACCTGATATAGAAATGGGGAAGGTATGAAGAAGGAGAAAATCACTATAGGCAATCATATAACAAGAATGCCTAAATACTCTTAGGTACCGTTGAGGGTCTTCCTTACTCTAAAACTTTGAAAACTTCATAAGTTCCCATTGAGGATGGTATGGTTGAATGGGGATAGATGGGTGAATTGGTTCATTATAGATCTAGTCATTTCATAAAATATTATGATCTCTAAAAATGGATGACTCCAAAGTAGTCATTTTGTCCATCAACATTTTGACAAGGCTGGTTTGGGGTTATGCACCCCTATAGTTGTAGGGTAGGTTATGTTGGGTCTAGGTAGGTGTAACATATGGGTATCTAGTGGGGATTGAGAAGCTACCACATATTTATATGTGGTCATGGGTGGTTGATATGATGCCACATATGAATATGTGGAGATAGGTAGTTGGGTGGAAGCTATAGATACATACCCTTTTGGATTAGGGATGTAGCTAAATTTCTGTGTAATGGGTGCTTGTTGAGGTATTAATGAAAATTGGGTAGGGGGTATGGTTAGGTTAGTAGATAAAGTATAGGTGGTCATTTTGGTACTAATGGGTGGAAGGGCGAAAGGTATGAGAACCACCAAACTCTGAACTAGAGTGAAAGTAGATAGGTTGGAAGTGAGAGGAATGGTGGTGGTACTAGCAGAGGGTACTCCTATAATAAGGGAATTATTGGTACACAAATTTTGGGTTTATCTTATTCTAATATGGTTATTAGTTTGGGAAGAGGGTGTTTGGGTTTTGTTTAATTATGTGGGTTGGTTCTAAATGATACTATCGATGGGGTTATTAGTAGAGGATGATGCCTGGGTGACTATAGGTTAGGTAGAGTGGTGGAAATAGAAGTGTCACCCATAGGTTGGGATGGCATGCCATAAGGTGGGAGAATAGGTGAAATAGAAGCAAGGGTGTGATGGGATATGGTGTTAAGGTAATTCTGAAGGGTTATGGGGTTGTTATCCATAAAGGTGGTGAAGCCTACATCGCCTTGGGAAACTATTCAAGGGATTGTAGTACTTCCAAAAAAGAGGGTAAAACTCTTTGCATCTAAGATGTAATACATGAATGAGGGAGAAGATGAAGATGGATGATTAGGAGGTGGGTCTTAATTTTATTGGCTCCTTAGATGTTGCCTATTCAAAACCATGCAAATAAGGAAAAGAAGAAGATACAAGAAATCTCACAACTCAAACAAAGAGGACAAGAAAAAATATGGAATCAAAAGACACACTAAAACACATTAAATCCTAAGGTTCTTTTTAGTGTCTCTTTTGGTTTATGCCTTAAGTTTTATGAATTGTGTGATATAAATTAGTTTATAGAGTGGGTACTAGAAAAGAAGTCTATAGTTGGTTTCATGTTGTATTTATGCTCTTAAAGGGATATATATTACAAATTAGTATGTGGTTTGTTATTAGGGCCTACACCCTCACTCCACATAACATAGTGATAAGGGTGTCGGTGCTTAACCAAGATATATCGATTGCCTAAGATTATACTCAGCCAAAGATCTAATTTAGTTTTCCCATTAGTGATGAAATCTAAGTAGGATGGCCAAAAAAGGCAATCCCTAGGTAATGAAATCCTAGTCAATCCTTATGAAAATATTTGGTGCTTGATTAAGTGTAAGTGGTTTGGTATTGTGTGTGTAACAAGAGTGAAGCTATGACTGGATTACTTTGCTTTAATTAATTGATTTGAGCTAAAACAAGCAAGAATATAATGAATGCAATCAATTTTAGGTCCAAAAAGAAATTTTGATTTCATTGTATCATTAGAGAGATAATAAGAAGAAACACTTAGATTAAAATATTAACCCAAGAAAAGACTCAAGGGTCTCACCAAGCATGCCAAACAAGTTTAAAAAAAATTCACTTATGTTCTTTGGAATGAAAAGAAAAAAACTTGAGAAGGGTATGGTATAAAAACCTAATATGTTATGCATACATTGATCTAGATGAGTTTAGATTTGTCTTGGGAAGAATGACCTATAGATAATAAATCACTCAAATAAATGGTTGGTTAGATATATAGTTGGGTGGATGCCTAGCAAGATAGATATAAGAAGTATGAACTTCTTTGAATGCTATCGATCCACACTTTTAAACAATCAAGTTATAAAAGATGAAGTACTTGCATATATCATAGAGTTTATTGAAATTGAATACAAGAAGTTCTTGATAAAAGAAAAGATGAAGTTGACTAATGATAAAAACAAGTGGGTGAATACTAATTCTAAATAGGTTCAGTGTGGTTTAGAAAATAGGTTAAGGTTATGTGATCAACCAAAGGCTCTAAGACCAAGATTTGGCTAAGGTCTAGTGGGTAAAAATATCTTGTTTTTATTTTGTCACATAGTGGCCATAATTTTTATGGGTAACCATTGGAGATTAAGGCAACCATCAGTGGTTGGGACAGACTGTCAGTGGTTAGGGTGACCATCATTGGTTATTATGGGTTGTGTTTGGGCCAAGAAAAGGCTATCTTGACATGGTCATAGATGGAATTATAAGAGATGGGTTTGTTATGGGTTGATTATGAATTAAAAAAAGTAACTAAATGATTGAAATCAGATATTTAGATTACTAGTTGTTGACTTGATGAATGGTTGAGGTAGTTGGCTGATAAACTCATTGATAGAGTTTAGGGAAATTTAGGTAGAGTAACAATACTTAGTTATTGGCTAATGGATGGTAGCACTTTAGATCTCTATCACACTTGATGGTTCATTATTAGAACACCTACAAAAGGAATTATTGATGTAAGAGGCTCTACCTCTAGATGATTGATCGATTATGGATCTAGATTCACCCTCTCCTCCTCTCTCTTTATAGGAAGGAGAGGTGTAGTAATATGTTAATAAGAGGATAAACAATTTATAGTTTTCAAGCATTATCTCATACATGAATTAGATGAGCTAAATATAAAAAATAAAGTTATAATTAAAGTTGGAGTTTGACTATTTAGGTGGTGGAAACCTGAACATCGATGGTCAGACCTAATCACCAATGGTTAGGGTGATCATCAGCAATCAAGGGTCAAAGGAGAATTTTGATAAAATGTGGGTTAGTCAGTTAGTTATTTAATTATATAACCTAACTTAGGTTTGGTTTTTAGTCAAAAGGTAGGGGTTCTAGGGGTGTTTCAACACTTGGAACTATAATGTGTAGTTTTTTAGTGTCTACATTTGTCATCCTCAAAGAGACTTTCCAAGTTATCAGACCATGTGTTTAGGTTTTTGATTTTTCGAGCAAAAAATCTATGACTATGTTTTAGATGAGCTAGGCTAATTTTTTAAAACTAAAAATTTGATATTCAATCAAGATATTGATCAAATCTTTTGTTCTATCTCTTGAGCTTTACCATTGATCGTGGATTTATTTGAATTGCTCACTAATGGTTTATAGTTCAATTTTGGATTGAATTAGCTTTACACAAATGTTGATTCAACTTCTCTTAATTTATTATGGTGAATATAGGGCCAAACTAGGGATTATATATGTGTTTAGGGTTTTTTGAAGTTTTTTACAATGCTCTGAACTTGCATGAGCTTCATTATTTGGATCCCAATTGGATTATGTACTTAATCCCTTATATTTATTAGGTTTGAAAGATCTTCCACATAGAACATTATACTTATGTGGATCTGATGTGGCATCGCCATGGCATCCATGCGGCATTTTCATGGCATTTTCATGGCATTTTTCTCATTCATATTTAAAAAATGACTATTACCTTTTAAAAAATTCTTTCTTAATTTTACATTGTTGGATCATCCTTACATAGATCAATGCAGGCTATCGATCTTGATCTAAGACCTTGAATGCCTTTGGCTGCTCACTACATTCCCATGGTGATGACGCTTATCACTTATACACTCACCTTGAGATTTGTTGAAATGTCAATGTTCATCTTGTAGTATTGATCTTGATTTCATGGATCAATCATACTCAATTGATATTGATCTACTTAATTATACCTTTTGCTTCATAGACCATTTATCTAAATGTGCATGCTCATCTACATACCATCAATATTTAAAAGATACTTGATCTTTAATTTATGAAACATAGATATACCACATGTCATCTCAACATTCATATTGACATTTCAATGTTCATCATGCACCATCTGATCATCTTTGTCCTATCAAACACACTCCATTATATAATGACCTACAAGGGTGAATGTCATTGGCTATTGAGTGTTCTTTTTCTAATATTGTGACACTTGTCATGCTACCTAAGGCTTTATTGGAGTTTTTCTCAATATGCATTATTTGATCAATTTATCCTAATAAAACACATGTTTTTAATCTTCAAAAGATCCTTAAACTTTAGCTTAGGGTTAGGGCTTTAACTTTTTATCTTTAATATTGCACCATTAATCTTATTCATTTAGGTAAACATGGATCATTGATCCTATGAATAGAAATGGCATTTAATTCAGAACTTATCATAATGTTTTGGACGATGGTTTTATTTTATATCAATAAACATTGGCAAGACCTTAGAAAAAACATTTTAAGCTAGGTTTTAAGACATAATAAAAGGAACATCAAAAATAATTGAAGACATAGCACATAATTTTAAGCCTAAGGTTTATTGTATTAATAAATATAATAAACTTTAGGGTAAGGATTTTTAGGCTAGGTGTATGCACATAATATTTTAAAACTTTTATTTATTACTAAAACTTCATATCTTATAGGAACCTATCAAGTCTCAATCTCTCTGAGTGTATACCTTAAGAGGTGCACTGATAAAGCGGTGGATAGATAATTGGTGCTTCATTAGATTTTTATTCATTTTTCCACTTTCCATCTACACACTTCTCTACTAAAACCTTGAACCCTAAGTTTATTTATCTCTTTCCTATCCATTCCAATCATTGTCATGCTTTATTCGCTCATTTATTGATTTGTTACCCTTTTGACCTATTCAAAAAACTAGGTTGACCTAGTTGACCTAGTGTGTTTTGGGGACATTTTATCTCTTTTGGTTTGTTAATCTCCTAACTGACCTAGTATAGAGCTAGTGATTTATCCCAAAAACATGGTAAGTTGACCTAGTCGACCTAGTACAGTTGACATGTCAAATAAATTTTAGGTAAGATCCACCTATATACACAAGGTCATTCACCACCATTTCATAAGAGATAATTGAATTAAGGAAATAAGTGAAAAATAAAATCTAATTATTGATCATTCTACTTGAGGAATAAATCTTTAGGGTTTAATACTTTCTTTGGAGCTCTGATCTTGTCTTATGCAAATGTCTTTTAGATGTTTAGGTAGTTTGTGTAGGCTAGAGCTGATTTATCTTGCTTATCCTTACAAACCAAAAAAAATCTATTATGAAGCACCTTGGTCAAGGGAGAGATTGAGGCTTAACAAATCTTCAAAGGTAAGTATTCTTAACTTTATTTATCCATTGTAAGAGTAGATAGATAGTGTAGTATGTATTCTTCTCTTCCATGTGTTAGAATTTTGCATACATTGATGTGAGTATATGTCTCTTATGCATGTTTAGTTTATTTGCTTAGTTATTTTGTTCTAACCCCCACTTTGTACCATAAGATTTGGTGCACACTAGATTATTTTACTTTATTTTTATTATAATAGTTTACTCTCTTATTTGTTATCATAAGTGAAATATCAAATCATCAGACTCTCTTATGGTTGTGTGATTATGTTAGACTATAGGCTTTGGAAACCTTCCTAGCTTGATAGGTTGTGATAAGTGATACAAGTGATCCCTTAATTGGGTCAAGTGGATCCCCATATTTGTGATGTTCCAACATAGCAAGTGTATACCCAATCTGAAGAGTAGGGGTGATCTATATCATTTGATCTAGGATTAATTCATTTACATCATGCAATTCTAATTGCAAACATTCTAGTGAACCTGATGTGAAACTAACCCTTGTAGGATTTATTTCACTTAGTTTATTCTTTTTGTCCTCATTTCTATCACATATTTTTACATATTGGTTTGATTCTTAACCTAGTTATTTTTCTATGCACAATAATAGGTAACTAGATCGATTAATCCAACCCAATATATGTTTTCAACACTTTTTAGAATTATAGTTTAGCATACTATGTTGACCAAGTTAACCTAGCACATTTTTAGCCTTTTTTAAGTAGGTTCTTATATAGCTTGATCAATTAGATTGACCCAATATAGGCATCTAAATTATTAGACGCCTAATTCAACCTACTAGGTCGACCAGGTCAACCTAGTACACTTTTGTAGCTTCTATAATAGGTTCTTGTATAGCTTGGTTGACCAACTTGACCTAGTTATACTAATTAGATCAGTCTTATCCAAGGTTCTTGATCAACAATATCCTTCATTTCCATCTTTGAACTATAAAGCTCAGTCTTTTATCCTCTGTCTCTTTCTATTGTATACTTTCCTTTCATGCTAGTTGGGGTCACGCTCATGAAACCCATAGACAACTTCATGTTAGTTGGGGTCACTTTCATGAAACCCATAGACAACTTCATAATTTATCTATGGAATTTCTTCTTGAACCTAATTTTTATCATGATTCTATCATTTGAAAACATCAATAAGATTATTAAAATGATCTCAAGGACTACAAAACTCATAATAAAGCTCAATCCTTGAATCAAGAAAATGCTCATTTAGCTATCTATAAATATCCTTTACCTAATCATCAACCTATAAAAGAAAATAAAGCCAAGCCCACCCCTTCCACCAATAATTTAGAAATTCTTATTAAACCAAATTTTGAAGATAATGTGGTTAGCATGACTAATATGTGAAGGGTAGTGGCTTTCATCGATTCTCAACCTATCTACACTTTGCCTCCTCAAATATATCATGTTATCTAAAATTATTCTCCAGCTCATTTGAATGAGTTAGGGTAAGAATATATTATAACCTTTGATGATAGTCCAACTTATGATTCTCCCTTGGATAACACATCCCATTCTATTTCTACCCTTCTTCCATCATCTTCTAATAATAATGATAATCAATCTTCCAATGATAATCAACCTTTTATTAATACTTCTACTTCTCAAGATCAATCTGAACCAATTAATTCATCTTATCAATATAATTTAAAACCTTCTTCTAAATCTTCTCATTCTAATCAACACAAATTTCAATGATCTTCAACTCCTTTTGACGATCTCCTTAACTATTATGCACCTATATTTAACAATCCTCTCATGGGTTATGATTAGTGGGATCCCATTATGGAGCTCACTAATATCCCATCAAAAATTCCATTTTTTAGCTTATGAGGATCTCTCCCCATCATTATAATAATCTTATGAAACTATTATTTGAGATGAATTGCCCTCATCCTCCCTTAGTAGGATAGGAGGCAACCTTATCTAGTTTTGACGATAGTATCTTGCAACAATGTGAAGAGATGTCCATCAATGTTGATGAATCTATCAATAGTTCTCTTTATTTAAAATTTCCCATCTCATATATGATTCCTGACAAGATTCTACTTCATGAAAATTATCCTCCCTTATTTATTAACATCTAAATAAGCAATATCAAAGTTAAATGAGCATTAATTTATGAGGGTTCTAGAACTTATGTTACTTCTCTTTATTTCATTAAGACCCTTGGATATTCAGAATTAACTATTAAGTCTAAACATATCACCTACCAATGATATGATAGAAGGAAAATTCCTCCTCTTAGGTATGTGTGGCTTGCCATTACCATCCCACCTATCATTGTTCATGTAAAATTGATGATCTTTAACTTTTCCCTTTCTTATAACATCTTGTTTGGTAGGCCATGGACTCATCATATGTGAGCTATCACTTCTTCTGCCTACCAATGCATTAGATTCCCTCATAATAGAGCCATTTATAGGATTCAAGGAGATATTAACCCTTAGAATTTTGAATAATTCTAGTATCATGGTGTTTTCAAGATTCTTACTTTTGAACCTTTGCCTAGCATTCCATTCCATGAGTCACAGTGTTTAAATTTTCCTATAAACTCAACCAGAGGTTACAATATTCATCCTAAGCTCATTGGTAAAACTTCTCCCAACCTTTTATACTCTAATGATAATGAACCTGATGATATTAACTTAAATTTTTGGTCTCTCACCTCATCTCATCTCATAGCTTCATGTTTCCTTGCAACCTTATTCTCATAAACCTCCTTACAATGACATTCTTATACTCGTATCCAAGACTCAACATTCTATTCACCATGCTTATTCTAATGAAAATGTTATTCCAACTTGTGTCATTGATCTTCATATGTCATATTATGATAATGGATATTCTTTAGATGATCCTTTATTAGGCACTCTTCTCCAAGCTTGTAATGCCAAGATTATGCTTTATCATTATTATTTAATTAAATATTTTCATGCATATTATTTTGTTCAAACATTTATATTTCTTGATTTTTGAATTTTTCCTCTTTATCACAGAGTAGAGATGGTGTTAACACTTCTACTTTTTGAGGATCCCCACAAGACTATGCTCATAGATCATGTTATGACTAGACCTTACCATTTTTCTAGGTTCCCTAACTCCCATAATTGGTTTATCCATAAGGTTAGTACAACCTTCCTTATTCCTTCTATTGATCCTACCCCTCCCAAAGTGGAACCTATGTTAAAACCAATTATTATTTATACTTCTATTATTGTTAAGCTTACTCTTTCTTATTCCATTAGTAATCTTATTATGCCTAGTTCCATTCCTTCTCCATCACCACCTTTTTTTGGTGATGGTTACTACCTTTACCTAAGATGGTTTACTTCCTACCAAATGGGCTGATGATTCATATCTTTCTTCTTCCATGCCTGTTACACCTTCTCCTATGAGTGTTTCTCCTAAAAATACTCACAAGTGTATATGTTGCTTCCATGGGATAGATAATCAATCTTCTACCCATTATCATATGTTGTGATAATATATTGATACCTTGTGTCCTTTCCCATCAATAAACACTACCTTACCTCCTCCAAATATCCTTCCTTAATATATAACTAAGTATGTTGAGAGGTATTGTCTATGACACCAATATGACACACACCACATTGATCATTACCATACACTTCAAAATCTTAAGGACCATCTTATAGATATTATTGGGAATTCTACCATTCCACCTATAGGTCATTATTGAAAGAAGGCTCCCCATTATTTTCCCATATCTACACATCTTAAGGTCCCTTCACCATCTTTTTTACCTCTACCTTTGGTTCCTTCTCCACCTGTGGACCCTCCTTCAGCCATGGATCCTTCTCCATTGGTGATTCTTGCATCTCCTATAGACTCCATTCTCAAGCATTATCCTAATCATCCTTTGACTAATTTCCCTCAACACAATCTAATGAGTATTCCTACTTTTTCAGTTGAGGAGATTAGAAAAGAAGTATTTGCCTATTATTTCATAGAGATTGATGAGACATTAATAACTATTCATATTTATATAGAGATTTATCTATTGTCTTAGATAATGTGTGTGGATAGATTTACTTGTATTATGAGCACATGCATGGTGCTTCTTCATTTTCCATTTAGATTGGACATGTGATCCAATCTTATTTCTATTTTTGATTATATCATTTGACACTGTGTCAAATTATTTCCTATCTTATATCATGTTCTTGTTATACTATAGTTAGCTTATGTTTTTATTATACATTTTGCATATACTTTTATTTTCCCCATAATGGCTATTTTTCACTTATCATTGCTTTATTTTCATTTATATTTTTTCTCAAAACTCTTCCCTTGTATCTTCATGATTATTTGATTTCTTATCTTTATTTTTCATAGATAATCATCATGGTGACTTGGTTGTATATACCCTACTCCCCTTGGTTATTATCTCCTTTTACCATGTGATCAGTTAGTAAATAGCCTTTCTCATTGCTATTTCCTTTTACCAATCCACCTTTAGATCTCCTTATTCCTTCTTCCTTTTCTATAAACAAAGCATATACACATTTGAGACTTGAGACCACATACTTGTTCATTGTCAAGCCTAAGTATCCTATTTAGTCTTTTGTCTTTCATTACTTGGCTTCCTTTAGCCTTAGCCTACAACTCATTCATGTGTATCAGTATCTCTCTCATGATCAGTCATTCCATGTTTTTAAGGAGGAGGAATCTTAAAAAAACCTTTAAAAGAAATTTAAAATTCAAATCATTTAGAAAAAGGCAAAAATATGCAAAATCTTAAAATTCAAATCACACTAAAAGATGTGATTCAAAAAACATCTCCTTCTTCTAGTTGAAGCTCAAACTCCACAATTGGCCTCATGATAGAGCTGAGTTCCTTTAGGGTGTGGTAGGCTAATAGATTAGAAGAGAAGAATAAAAAATATATATTTTCTAGTGATACCTATTTCCTCATGCAAGTACCCAATCTTCATAGCAGATTGATGGCTCTATAAGGGGTCCTAAAGAGTAGAGAACATGTCATGGGGAGGTATGCCCATTTTAGTTTTCTTCTTACCAATATATATTCATGAGTTGATCTTAGTAGCACACTTATTTTCCTAGAAAGGTTTGTGTTTATAGGGAATAGGTTTCCTTTGTACATAAATGACCACTAGTCACTTAGTGTCTTCTCATGTCCTTAGTATGCTTCTTGCCTCCTAAGGTTTCTCTTAAGATGCCTAAGTCTTTTCTTTTTACACTCACTTTTTCATTCCCTTTCCTCATATTTCCTCTTAAGAGATATTTTTCTACTTTTTGATCACTCCTCATGGGATTTGATTTGTGAGTTACTTTGTAAGACCACAGATAGGACCCAACATCCCCCACAAATTACCACCTTTTCCATTCTATTACCAACATCCTTGATATAATATTCCTTGTACTAATTACCAATATTTATTGGTACCCTTTGGATTTTTCATTTGTGAGTTGCAGTGTAAGACTATGGATAGGACCCAACCCTCCTCACAAAATTTTCCAATAAAAAAGTCACCACCAATATTACATGTGTCAAATAAGAGATAATAATTAGTTGATTATGAGGTTACACATCATTGACATCCTTTAAATTTTGATACTAAGTATGTGTAGAGTAAAAATTTACTCTACGATTCATTCTATTTTGTTCAGTCGTGCACTACAAAATTTTGTCTTCGCATACTTTGGTCTAAGATGGCAGAGTTTTGAAATAGAGCACAGGCTCTATTTTCCTTTTCATTCATTTTTGTCTAAGTGTTGAAGTAAAGTAGAAGCTGACAAGTGTCATCATCTAAGAAAACTTTCATATCTTCTATGAGTTGGTCAGAATGTGCCACATATCTCATAACGACTTAGTGAAACATGCCAAGTGTCATCATCCACAGTTTCATATCGACACTTGCATTTCATCTCTTTTCAACAAAAGGTTTTAACAAGCTAAGTATTAGGATCAAGTGGAATGCACCAAGTGGCAGTCACAGAAGGTCTCAATTTTGCTTTTATAAAAGCAATGAAAAATACCACATATCCCAGTAGAAGAAAGCAGAAGCCACCACGTGTCACAATCGAAATTATCTTCATTTTGCTTCACTGATATAGCAAAGACTATGGTGGGTCCCAAGTTTTGTTTCTTAAGCGAGCGAAAGCCACCAAGTGTCACTATCTATGTAAATGTTAAATGAGACCCAATTTTTATATGGTATAAATAGAGTAAAGTATATACCACCACGTGTCATCTTTCACAGGTTTTTAAAAGGGTAGCTAAAAGTAGCAGAGATCACTATGTAACCCCAGATAAGTAAAGCAGAGATTTCCATGTGTCCTTTAATAAAAGTAGTGGAGACTGACACCTATCCCTATGCCCCTTTTAAAGTTACTTGGGTAAGAAATGTTGTGGTTCTTATTTTCTTTTAAGCTATTAAAGTTTCTAGGAAGCGGATAGCGACAAGTGTTAAAGGTGGAACATTCCCTATCAAAGACACAAAAGAGTATAAGTTATGTGGAAAGTGTCGTGTGTCTTCAATAGGTGTCACAGAACATGCCAAGTGTCATTTTATAGTGTCTCATGAGTAATTTGAATATTTTCAAAGAATTAGCTAAGTGTTATTTAGCATTTAAGAGCAGGGAGCATCCTACAATCTATTTTAGCCAATGAACTACCAGAAGACAAAGCATTTAAAAATCTATAAACTATCTTCTATTAGACACTGCCAGTTCAGTTAGATTTCAGTTGGACCTTTAGATTAGGAACAAGCAAACAATTTAGAGTGAATCCAAGGCTATAAATAAGGGTGTAGAGATCACCAGATGAGAGGATCAGATATCAGAGAGAATTTTTGAGAGAGATTATTGTAAAGAGTTTAGTCTTTCTAGAGCTGTGACTAAGTAATATCATTTGCTTTTATTCTATCTTCTTTTGTTGGAAGGTTTATGTAACTATGCGTGTTTTTGTGCCTCTTATGTGATTGGATAATTAATGAGAATATTGAACCCTATGCCTTTGTTGATATTTTTTGTGTCATTTGCAAAAGTAGTCTAGGCTATAGACTTTCTAAAGCTGTGATTAGGAATGTCATTTGATTTTGTGTCTTTTTCTTGAGTTGAAAAGTTTATATAATTGTGTGTGTTTTTGCACCTTTTATGTGATTGGAAAATTCAAATAAGAAGATTGAACCCTATGCCTTTGTTGACATTTTCTATATTACTGTAAAAGTAGTCTATGTTGTGAGCCTCTATTTATATCATTTACATCTTTTACATTGATCATGCACTTTTTTGCTATTAAATGTAAATGAATCCTACATATAGTCTCACTGTGCTCAAGATTAAGGTTGAATTACATTTAGGTGCATCACCATATATTAGATTTCCTTTCTTGCATTTGTGTTTTAGTTTAAAATTCCTATCCCTTTTCCTAGTATCTACTTGATAAAGAGAAGAACCAGCTTCTTAAAAATTTGGATGTTGTTTCAAGTCGCAAGTCCCACATCTTGAAAGTTCCCATTGTTGTTGATTCGAATCAAGTGAAATTTTAAGTCATCAACAATTTTTGGCACACGTGATGGGACCAATCTTTCAAGGAATTGAAGAATTTTTGGTGTGTTCTTCAGCTAACCAGCCTTTGGAGGTTTTTATTTTATCAACACTAATGGTGACTCTGAGTTGAATCAGCCAATTAATCAGTCCTGGTATCATCAAGAAATCACTATTTAGTATGTACAATTTTGTTACTCAAAATTATGGGTCTTATGCTCCATATATTTTTGATCAACCTAATCTCTTTTCCAATCGACCCATTTCCACCTTCAAACAAGCACTGTTGGGATATAAAAATAATGTAGTAGAGCTTGATGCCAGAAGGGGATGCGACCAAGAAATCCTTGATCATGTCATCCATCAAATGAGAAATGCACTAGATCTAGTTAAGAGTGAATGGGCTCCCATTGAAAGAGCCAATTGGCAAAGACTTACAAATGAGATGTTGGATGTGTGTGGATTGATTGCATTTTTAAAAGAGAATCTAAGTATTCATGAGAGATAGCCTTACCAAGTCTATCAACCTGCATATTCACTGCCACAAGTTTTATATCAGATATACGTAGCCCCTGCTCATGAGCCAAGTCAAACCTATCAAGGTTCTTTCCCCAATTATGTCGAGTCTATGTTAGTAGAAAGGGAAGTGGAATTCAAACCCTCACTTCCCCCTCAAGTCCCTCCCACCCTTCCTCAAGAAGCTTCTTGTTTTTATTGCAGCCTTCATGCACTCCCCACTTCTATGATGATTCCTGTGAACTCTAAAAAAGACTCTTTCAAGAAAAACTAGCTAAGAAAATTGAGGAATTAGAGGCAAAGATGAGATTGCTTAGAGAAAGAGAGATAGAGCTTTTAGACCTTAAAGATGAGCCTATGCCAAAAAATACCTCTTCTACCAATCCTTAGATCTCTCAACATGATGACCAAATTATGAGTTGGAAGAGGGAAAATCATGAACCAGCTAGGGATCTTGAAGAAGATAAAATTGCTACCTCTTTCCAAGGGAAAAGTTTTGGTCACAAGGTCATGAGTTGGAAACAAACAATGGAATCATGGGGAAGAAAGGAGGAGAAAGGTTTTGCTCAAAGCCTTTAAGAGGTTGAGGCTGCTCTCACTCATGATGATGATCAAGTAGAAGATCTTGAATTTGAACATACCTCGTCTACATCCCTCTAAGAGAGCTATCAAGCTACATCTAATATAGATGAAGTGATGTACAAATGGAAAGAAGAGAATCATTTGATTCTATCTCAATAATTATCTCTTCTTTTGCATATGTATAATCATCATTCTTCTTCTTTATCCCTTTTCAAAGAGGAATATATTTTGGAGGAAGCAAGTAAAGAGGAGTATACTCAGTTCATGGCTAGTCAAGAAGATTTCATGAGTGTAGATGAGGAAGAAATCACCATAGGTACATTATTTGATGAACAAGAGGACAAGTCACAAGCTTTTTCCTTAATCTCTAATGAGGAAGAGATAATTTCTGACTTTCTTCTCACTTTGCAAGAAGATATGGAGGAACATGGACACTTTCTTGATCAAGTCATTGGGGCAGGTTACACTATTCTTCAAGGAGGCCATGAGCTGGCTAGATGTGGAGAAGACAACATTGAGACTCAAATAAGTATGCAAAGGGGATGCAAGATTTTAGACTTATTCTTTCAAGAGATTGAAGTCATCAAGGAGGATGATCATGTAATGGAACCTAAAAATGAAATAGAAGGAGTTAAGCCAATCAATAAGGTATATCCAAGGGCTTATGGTGATGAGGCAACAACCATTGATTTCTTGATGAGACATGCCAGTATGAAGAACCATCATTTGGCAAGCCTTAAAGAACAAGAAGAGTATGTATACAGTGGAAGCATGTTTGACTCTGATGCACTTAGATGCAAGTCAATCAAGGTGGTAAGAAGGATGAGTAAGTCACAAGAGCTCCATCCCATTCAACCATTTGTCTAGCACCATAAGTCTTCTTGCCATGAAGGAAACTTCAAAAATTTTCCTTTTGATCAAGGAGGGAGGAAAATATACCTGGTTAGCTATATATAGTAGTTTCCTTTTAGTTGTGTTACTCTATTTTCCCATTTTTTCTTTCCTGCTCTCTCTTTTAAGTAAGTGTTCTTTGAGCACGTGGCCATGGCTCAAAATCTTTTCAAAATTTTCAAGACTCTCGACACATTAAGTATCTCTCAAATCTCCATAATTCCCCAAATGTGTCTGATTCATAAGTGCTAGAAGTGGAAGCTGTTTTGATCCAGCTTGAATTCCAATTGAAGGTTGTAGTTCATATTTTGTAGAGTTTTCACACAAGGACATCATTAACCTTGATTTAGCTTTCTAGGAGTTGCAAAATAAGTAGGGGCTATTTGATGCTAAATGATCTATTTATCAGATGACCTTACTGAAGTTGTGATTGTTGCCACATTTTTATATGTAGGAAATTGTGGTTTCTTTTTTAGCAGGCTCAAAAGTCCTTGGGGTCACCAATAACTATAGATTTAAAATTTACTCTACGTTTCATTTTATTTTGTTCAGTCGCACACCACAAAATTTAATCTTCACACACTTTGGTCTGAGATGGCAGAGTTTTGAATTAGAGCATGGGCTCTATTTTCCTTTTGATTCATTTTTGTCTAAGTGTTGAAGTAAAGTGGAAGCTGACAAGTGTCATCATCCAAGACACCTTTCATATTTTCTATGAGTTGGTTAGAATGTGCCATGTGTCTCATAGAAACTCAGTGACACGTGCCAAGTGTCATCATCCATGGTTTCATATCGGCACCTGTGTTTCATCTCTTTTCAGTGAAAGGTTTTAATAAGCTAAGTATCAGGATCAAGTAGAAAGCACCAAGTGGCAATCACAAAAGGCCTCAATTTTGCTTTTCTCAAAGCAATGAAAAATGCCATGTATCCCAGTAGAATAAAGTGGAAGCCACCATGTGTCGCGATCTAAATTATCTTCATTTTGCTTCATTGATATAATAAAGACTATGGTGGGTCCCAAGTTTTGTTTCTTAAGTGAGCTAAAGCCACCAAGTGTCATTGTCTGTGTAAATGCGAAATGAGACCCAATTGTTTCTATGGTATAAATAGAGTAAAGTGGATATTTCCATGTGTCATTTTCCATAGGTTTCTAAAAGGGTAGCTAAAAGCAGCAGAGATTATCATGTAACCCCAAATAAGTAAAGTAGAGATTGCCATGTGTCCCTTAATAAAAGTAGTAGAGACCGACACCTATCCCTATGGCCCTTTTAAAGTTACTCAGGTAAGAAATGTTATGGGTCTTATTTTCTTTTAAGCTATTGAAGTTTCAAGGAAGCGGATAGTGACAAGTGTCAAAGGTAGAACATTCTTGAGTAAAGACACAAAAGAGTATAAGTTATGCAGAAAGTGTCACGTGTCTTCAATAGGTGTTGTGGAACATGCCAAGTGTCATTTTCTAATGTCTCCTAAGTAATACCAAGATTTTCAAAGAATTAACTAAGTGTTATTTGGTGTTTAAGACAAGGGAGCATCCTGTAATCTATTTCAACTAATGAACTGCTAGAAGACAAAGCATTTTAGAATCTATAAAATATCTTCTGTTAGACACTACTAGTTTGGTTAGATTTCAGTTGGGCCATTAGATTCAGAACAAATAGACAATCCAGAGTGAATTTAAGGCTATAAATAAGGGTGCAAATATCACCAAAGGGGAGGATCAGATATTAGAGAGAATTTCTAAGAGAGATTATTGTAAAGAGTTTAGACTTTCTAGAGCTGTGAGTAAGTAATATCATTTGCTTTTGTTCTATCCTCTTAAGTTGGAAGGTTTATGTAACTGTGCATGTTTTTGTGCCTCTTATGTGACTAGATAATTAATGAGAGGATTGAACCCTATGTATTTGTTGATATTTTTTATGTCATTTACAAAAGTAGTCTATGATATAGACTTTCTAGAGCTATATTAGGAATGTCATTTACTTTTGTTTCATTTTCTTGAGTTCAAAAGTTTATATAACTGTGCATGTTTCTATGCCTCTTATGTGACTAGAAAATTCAAATAAGAAGATTGAACCCTATGTCTTTGTTGACATTTTTTGTATTACTGTAAAAGTAGTATATGCTGTGAGCCTCTATTTCTATTGTTTCCATCTTTTACATTGATCATGCACTTGTTTGCTCTTAAATGTAAATGAATCCTACATATAGTCTCATTGTGCTCCAGATTAAGGTTGAATTACATTCAGGTGCATCACCATAGATTAGATTTCCTTTCTTGCTTTTGTGTTTCTATTTAAAATTCCTATCCCTTTTCCCAGTATCTACTTGATATAGAGAAGAACCAGCTTCTTAAAAATTTGGAGGTTGTTTCAAGTCACAAGTCCCACATCTTGAAACTTCCCATTGTTGTTGATTAAAATCAAGTGCAATTTTAAATCATCAATAGTATGTTTTATGATTACTTCATTTTTTTAACCTTTTATCTTCTTATTTTCCAAGTCTATGTAAGATTATAACCATTTTTTGAATTTCTCATACTTCCCAGCTTGAATTAGTATGATAAATTTAAGACCAAATTTTTGTAAATTTTGTTTTTATTTTGTACTTCCCATCATGAAATAGTATAATTTATTGACTTAATTTTGATTTGTTTTTATTAACATTTGTGCCCTTTTACATACCTTCCATTTTATTACATTGTTTGTTATACTTCCCAGTGTGATATTTAGTATGATTTTATTTTTTTTAATTTTATGCAAAAATCTTTTACATTAGTTTAAAAAATCCCCTTTTACCATCTTGTTTGCCATTTTCCTTGATTTTTATACTTAATCATTTTTATTATTACACATTTCCCAACTTGAACTAGTGTGTAGTACATTTCTTTTATTGATCATATTTTTCCAAGTCATTTTTCACCTATTTATTTTTAACCATGAATGTGTAATCCATAATGATAGAAAATAAATCACACCACATATATTTCCTATAGCATATACAACAAATCTAAATACATGTGTTAAAAAGAAATATATCCAAAGCATCCATAGCCTCAACCATAATAAATAAAAATAACCATCATAAAGACAACATACAAATGAACACTAATAAGTCAAAATGATACATCACACACACACACACACACACACACACACACACACACACACACACACACACACACACAGAGAGAGAGAGAGAGACACACACACACACACATATCTCAAGAGTTTGATAAAAACATTTATAATCATATACAATGCTCTAGCTCTAGGGTTGGGCTCTATCCTGTCTATATTACGGCCTAACCATGCTACCTATTGAGGCCTTAGTCTAAGTCCTCCAAATTGTATGCTAAAACCATGAATTTTGAGATATCAATCCCTTTACCTATCCATATATACATGCTATCATCACCTATGCCTATACTAACTTAGTCTAGGTTATTACATGTGCCTATATTAGCTAGGTATACATCATCATTTATGCCTACATCATCTATGTCATTATGTATAAATATGTAGCTCTCTCATTAGCTAGGGTCTATAATGCCTACCTCTCCCATACACCCATCTCAGTTGGTGGTTTCACCCTCTCTCTACATTTTATCTACGTCATGGCCACTTTCACTAGTCTCAACTAGCTCACCTAAGTTAGGGTAGATGGTACGCTTAGATCATCTAGTGTCATGGGGTCATATAGTTATAAAGTCTTAAATAGGACATCATGGAGTGCTCCCATAACTAGGGACCCACATATCTCCTCCTCCTCAGGTACACCTAAAAAATCACACCAGATGGATGTTAACTCACTATCATATCTCACAATATCTATTTATTTATCTATCTATTTCAAAACTTAAGTAATAAATCAATCATATATTATTACATAGTTGTGTCTCAGCTCCTATGGTCTCACCATCCATGAGACCACCTAGCAAAATATCCCCATCTATGTGTCCTAATACCTCCTTTATAGGTCACCTCCTCATCTTGAACCTAGCTATCATGGCTCATGTCTATCTCAACCTATTCCTAAGTGGTCTTTATTTCATCTATCTCTCCTCTAGCTGCTCTACTGACTTATTAAAGATGATGAAGGTCTCTAATCTATCCTTATACCTCCATCAATTCCATGTCTTCAATGGTCATATCTCATTTCTCTATGGAGCTAGTGGTGGTATATCTAATATCTCTAGCTTTGCCTCCACCTCCTCTTTCTTTACCCATCATCATTCATGACCTATCCATGGTCTCTACTAGTGTGGCCTTAATATTGGTTTTAATATCAGTGGTCTAAGTCCCATATTCCATCATGGTTATCTCACATGCTAAGTTCACTACTCAAACATGAGTATTAATGTCCTTAGATGAGGCAAACCCATCTGCCCTATCACCCATGCCACCTGATGTGGCTCTCTCTGCCATGTATAGTGTCTTATCACCTCTCTCCTCTCTATTACTAGTTTAACTATGTTCTAGCTCTCCCAAGTAGTTGTTAGCTACTCAAATGGTCACCATATTATTTTGTTGTATCTCACCATCTATAGTGTTGGCACATGGGGCATGGCCCATGCTAACTAGTCCTCCTTCCATCTTCTCACCTGAGGTGACATATCATTGACCACATGGGGAAACCCATTCAGCTAATACATAAGAAATATCTCATATATATTTGTTTTTATTAGTATGATTGGTCCCATGGTCTTATGTCCTTTGACCCACATCTTGAATAGATCATGAACAAGCTGAACCTAGATGATAAAACCTAGATTGTATAATACTCCCTCCTCTAACATCATACTACTCAAGGTTACCATGTAAAGTGGTACCTTTCCATCCAACTTGTGATAGATCACTCATTGTGTCATAAGGCCTATCACCACCTTCCAGAGATCTAGAATCTATTCTATATAAATCATCCATACTCACTCTCCACCCCAATAATCTCATCTTTGAGCCTATAGTGCACATGGCCAAGGCTCTCCTCTCCTCTATGATATTTGGTATCCCTATGGTCATTGTTTATCCTATTATGGGTAGTTTTAGGATGGCATGGACATTTTATAGTGTAATATCTACCCCTATCACATCCCCATCCACCTCCCATTTGAAGGTGTTGGTCAACAATTCATAGTAACTAGAGAAAATGACCAACACATCCACACAAAGGGGTATCCTACACATATTTGATATAACTCCTAGACCTATGGCTACTATTCTAGATCTATCTCTATTTATCAACCTATCTAAAAAATCTAGCAACCAAGACACATCTAACAACCTCTAGAACTATAGATGTCTCTATAATCATGAAATAATAAATGATGTATTAGTTCATCCATTTGATATATAATCCCAATATATTATTTATAAATTCAATTTTTAATAAAAAAAAAGGATAATTTATTCATTTTTATCCATTTTATACTATTTTGGTCCCTCTTGCCTTTCTTTGGTCATTTTAGGCCATTCTAGACCTCTTTCAACTTTTGGCACACTTTTATGTGTTTATTTTGGTTTCATGGTCAGCCTAGTTTTACCATAATTTCCCTATTATTGTTTTATTTTATCCTAAATCTCTTATTTTTCCTCTTATCTTCTTCTCCCTTGTGTTAAGTTTCCATTTTGCCCCTTACATACCAACTAGACACTTTTCCACTAGCTCTTATCTTATAGATTAGACTAGGTCAACCTTTACCTACTAGATCAACCATATGGATTTTTACCTTGACATAACCTACTAGGTTGACTTATTTGACCTAGTACATTCCATGTGTTGACCTAGTATATTTACATTCTATGTGTTGACCTAGTATATTTTACAAAAAATGTGCATTTTTCTCATTTCTTCATAAACCCTTCTAGCCTATCTTCATAATTTCTACCCTTAGAATCTAAATATGTTCAATTTTGACATATATAAATGATTAAAATAAAATTTTACTAAAAAACACTTAATCCAATATAAATTTTAAAAACTAGTTTGAGTTTCGTAGTTACATACCTATAGTGCACCTACTGCCACCTCTGGCTATCCCTCTCATCTAGTATGTCATCCTCTCAGCATCCTAGCCTTGTTTGGTCTCAGAGATATCTTTCCTCTCTTTAAAAATTCAATATAACAAAATGAGTTCTCTTTTTCGTATTTAAAACCACTTTTTAGCAATTCAAATTCTTCAATTATTTTCCTTCAAATTCTTTGTTTTGCTCATATCTTTATTTCTACTCATCCATTTTGAAAATCATAAAATGCATTGTATTCATTATGATGTAGAGATTATTTTCCACTAATATATTCCTATCTTCCAAAAAATTTGATTTTTGGCTTTTTTTTGCACTAACTTCTATAGGTTTGCCTAGTGTGCTTTACATTGGATGCCTTCACTCTCTTCCATTACATTTATTTATCTAACACATTAAGGTAAGTTAAAGTTGTATGTTTCCAAATTTATTCATTTCATTTATCTTATTATATATTTATTGTACCATACTTATTATCAACATTATGTGTTATCATGTTCTATCTTTGAAATGCCATCATGTGTTACACTCATGTGACCTATGATGAAATTTAATTAGGGAATATGTATACACATAATATTTTAAAATTTTTATTGATTACTGACACTTCTTATCTTGAAAGAACCTATTAAGTCTCAATCTCTTTGAGTGCATGCCTTAAAGGGTGCATTGATAAAGGGGTGGATATACCATTGGTGCTTTGTAAGATTGTTGTTCCTTTTTCCACTTTCTATCTACACACTTGTGTCCTAAAACCTTGAACCCTAATCTTATTTCTCTCTTTCTTATCCATTCTAGTCATTATCATGCTTTATTCTTTAATTTTTTGTCTTATTACCCTTTTGACCTATTCAATAAACTAGGTCAACCTTGTGACCTAGTGTGTTTTGGGGACACTTTAGATCTTTTTGTTTGTTAACCTTCTAGTTGACCTAGCACAAACCTATTAAGTTATCCTAAAAATATGATAGGTCAACCTAGTCAACCTAGTAAAATTGACATGTTCAATTTTTTTTATATAAGATCTACTTATATATATAAGGTCATTTATCACTATTTCATAAGAGAGTTGAATTAAGTGAATAAGTTTGAATGGACATCTGCTTATTGACTGTTATACTTTAATAATAAAGCTTTAGTGTTTAATACTTTATATATATTATCTTGTCTTATGGATAAGTCTTTTGGATTCTTAGGTAGGTTGTGTAGCCTTGACCTGATTTATCTTTATTATCCTTACAAACCACAGTAATCTCTTACAAAGCACCTTATCTAAGGGAGATATTAAGGCTTAATAGGTTTGTCTTCAAATGTAAGTATTCGTAACTTTATTTCTCATTTGTAAGAGTAGATAGATAATGTATTATGTGTTCTTCTCTTCCATGTATTAGGATTCTCTATACATTGACATGAGTATATGTCTCCTATGTATGTTTAGTTTAGTTGTTTATTTATTTTGTTCTAACCCCCACTTTGTTCCATAAGTTTTAGTGTACAATATATTAGTTTAATTTTCTTTTTATTAGAATGGTTTACTCTCTTGTTTGTTAGCATAAGTGAAATATCAAATGATTAGACTCTCTTATGGGGCTTATGTGATTATGTTAGACTATAGGCTTTGGAACCCTTCCTAGCATGATATGTTGTGATGAGTGATACAAGTGATCCCCTAATCAGGTCTAGTGGATCCCCATATTAGTCATACTCCCACTTAACAAGTGTATACCCAATCAAAAGTGTAGGTGTGCAATATCTTATCTGGTCTAGGATTAATTCATTTACATCATGCAATTTTGATTGCATACACCAAGTCTATAGTGAAGGAAAACATTTGTTTAGTTAGACCATGTGGAAATAAAATGTACCAAGGGGGATCAATAAAATAAAGAGACCAAGCATAAATATTTTAAACTAAGGTTTAGTCATGTTAAAAAATATGACTAAACCTTAGGATAAAAATAAAACTAAGTCCATGGCATAATAAATCATTACCATGTAAATTATTCCCACCAAATTTAAATTAAATTCAAAGGGTATGATCTAGGGTAACTATATTAGGGTTTAAATATTATTAGACATGAATTCATCTTGATTTTTAAAAGACCAAAGGTTAGTGAAAGATCAAATTATTATTAAATTATAAAACCGAAACATTACCCATTCCAAATGGACTCCATTAGAGTAGGTGACTTAAAACATAAATATTAAATGTTAGAAAAGTTATGAAATATTAAATCATAATCATGAATAAATATACATACCAAATCAAGTTTGGATGATCTTCAAATACTGATAATGTGTAAAACATTCTAATGATACTCTGATCATATGAAATTTCAAATTTAGGGTACAAATTTACACAATTTAAGATAAGGGTCCCCATTTTTCATAAATTAGGGTATGTTGAACTCAAAAATAGGAAAATTACATGGGATACAATGACCATGACATCAAATTCCACTTTCAAGTGTATTTTCACTTCTATTTTGAAGCATGAAAACACTAACAACAAATGTTGTCAAAGTTTAAGCTATGGTCTTAGAACCCTATTTTTGGTACTTGTTAGATAGAAAATGGAACTACCCACATATTAATATGGGAAAATAATGTTCAATACCAATTTATTGGCCTCCCATCTAGACAATTTGATAAACCCACCACCCATATTGAGCTCAAGAATGTCCTTCCCAATACAAAGAAGTTGTTGATTTTTAGCCTAACTTTAGGCATGCATAAAACAAAGACTATAAGAAATATGGAGGAAAAATAAGATCATTATTTTGCATGATAAATCCATCTAATTTCATCTCTAATATATTTTTAATCACATCTAATAACAATCAATTTTATAAGTTGTAGTAACAAGTCCTAAAATGCAACTTTTTGGTAGTGAAGAGACAACTTGTTGACCTCTAACTAGAAATTTTGCATTTAGGACCCACATGTTCGAAGACATCACTTATATCATATATATATATATATATATATATATATATATATATATATATATATATATAGTAAAATTACATGTTTTATAATAATAATTTCATCCAATTCCACCTATATGTTCATTTTCACTATTATTTTAGGGCATCAAAACATTGATAACAAATATTGTTAAAGTTGAAGCTACAATCCAAGAACTCCATTTACAATGATTTTAGCTAAAAAATAGCACTTAAAACACATTAAAATGGGTGTATAACATTAAGACCAATTTTTTATCCTCCCATTTGACCCGATTGATAGACCACCACCCATTCTAGGCTCAAGAATGCCCTTCCCAATACAAGAAAGATTCTAATAATTAGCCTAAATTCAAGCATGCATAAAACCAAAACTATGATTCCTATGGATGAAATATAAGATTATTATTTTTTATTGGAAATTAATATAATGTAAACCTAAATATATATTAAATCACCTTTAATATCAATACATGGTAGAAGTTTTAGTAATAGGTCCTAAAATGTAAATTTTTGGCAATGAAGAGATAACTTGTTGACCTCCAACTAGTAATTTTACCTCCAAGACCTATAGGTGAAAATCCATCACTTGGATAATGTATATGTAGGAAAAATACATGTTATAAAATAATCATGACCTCCAATTCCACTTACAATTGAATTTTCACTACTATTCTAGAGCATGGAAAAAGTAACAACAAATGTTATCAAAGTTAAAGCTATGATATAAGAACTCCATTTTCGATGCTTTTTGGATAAAAAATAGCACTTAAAACACATTTGAAGTGGCTTATAATGTCCAAGATGAGGTTTTTAACCTCCCATATAACCTGATCGACAAACCCACCACCCATTTTGGGCTCAAGAATGCCCTTCCCAATATAAAAAAGATGTTGATTTGGATCCTAACTTTAGGCATGCATAAAACCAAAACTATAAGTCATATGGATGAAACATAATATACATCATATAAATTTTAAATACCTATAATTACACCTTTAATATTGTCTAAATTACTTCTAAGATCAATCCATGGTAGAAGTTGTAGTAATCGGTCCTAAAATGCAACTTTTTGGCAATGAAGAGACAACTTGTTGACTTCTAACTAGCAATTTTTCCTCTAGGACCTATAGGTGAAAATACATCACTTGGATCACATATATATAGGAAAATTACACATGATCTATTGATCTTGACATCCAATTCCACATGCAATTACATTTTCACTATTGTTCTAGAGCATGAAAATACTGACAATAAATGTTGTCAAAGTTGAAGCTATAGTCTAAGAATTCCATTTATAATGTTTATTGGATGAAAAATGGAATTTTAAACAAATTATAATTGGTATAAAAAATCTAATACTAGGTTCCTATCCACACATCTGACCCGGTCAACAAACCCACCACCCATTTTGGGCTCAAGAATGCCCTTCCCAATACAAGAAAGATGCTAATTTTTAGCCTAACTTTAGGCATGCATAAAAAAAAATTAAGTCATATGAATGAATCATAATATCCCTCATATTTATAGTAAATTCTTATAATTACATCCCAAATCTATTTTTAATGTCCTTTAATATCAATCCATGGTAGAAGTTTTAGTAATGGATCCTAAAATACAACTTTTTAGTAGTGAAGAGACAACTTGTTGACCTACAACTAACAATTTTGCCTCTAGGATCCACAAGTGAAAATAAATCACTTGAAACACATATATATACACAAAATACACGTGATATAATTACCATGACTTCCAATTCCACTCGTAAATGAATTTTCACTACTATTTTAGAGCATCGAAACACTAATAATAAATGTTGTCAAAGTTGAAGCTACGATATGATAAATCCATTTTTGGTGATTTTGGATAAAAATTAGAACTACCAAAACATACAAAGGGGTTTATAATGCTTAGTACCAGGTTATTCACCTCCTATTTGGCATGGTCGATAAACCATCACATATTTTGGGCTCAAGAATTCCCTTCCTAATATAAAAAAGATGTTGATTTTTAGCCTAACTTTAAGCATTCATAAAACCAAAACTATAAGTCATATAGAGGAAAAATAAGATCATTAATATGAATGGTAAATCCCTCTAACTACATCTTGAATATATTTTTAATCAACTCTAATATAAATCCATTGTACAAGTTTTAGTAATGAGTCCTAAAATATAACTATTTGGTAGTGAAGATACCATTTGTTGACCTTCAACTAGCATTTTTGCCTTTGCGATTGGTAGGTAAAAATACAAAAATTAAAGAACATATATATAGGTAAATCACACATGCTCTAATGAATTTGACATCCAATTCGACCCACAAGTTCATTTTCACAACTGTTCAGGAATGCCAACCAATGACATTATGTACATCAATGAAAAATGTGTTTGTTTTATGTGTAAAATTGGTATGTAGTGACATTTGAGGAAATTTTAATTAATTTAGTTTAGATATAATCCATTTAGATCATTTTAATCAAGGATGTTTATGTGTTTGGAAGGCTATAAGGAGAAGTATACTTGTCATGAGCAATTGTTCAGGAGCATGGAAATACCAAGTACTTTTAGTAATCTTCTTTTAGCTTCCAGAATATGAAATTCTTTACTAATGCTACCAACCATGAGATGGTGGAAGCTTATTTGGCACAAATGACCTATAAAAAAATGTTAACAATTAATTAAAGATGAAATTTATTCACGTACTACCTAAAAAATCAAAAACATTTGGTAAAATTGATTACATCTACATTTTACAACTCAACATACCAATTTATTTCAATGTAATGAACAACTTGGATCTACTCTAATATTGATAGTATCAAAAATAGCTTCATATTCTATCTCATGATCTTTCCATAGATTATTGTTTCTTGGCCTCCCATGATATTTGTTAAATTTAATATTCATTGAAATAACCAAATTTGAATACTGTAGTATCTTCTTATACATTTCAAAGTCTTCAAACAACCATACATTTGAATTTTTTATAAGATATCATCAAAGCCAATTTCTAGTGACTACCATAGACCTAGTGGGATAATCAATGGTTTTTCCATCTACAACTAGGGAAGTCATTTTTTTATTTCCATTTATACACCAACATAAGTAGTAATATGTTCCTTCTTTATTTTCCTTATCTATAATAACTAAAACATGACTTACATCATAAAAATCCATTTTTAGTGAGACTATGAAGACAGATAATGAGATTAAATAGTACATAAAAATTAATCTTTTACCTCGCTACACTAGATTAGATATATGGTTAAAGTTAGTGATGATGTCATATATGTAAGTTATAATGCTAGTGAAACCTAATATGTGTTGATTAGAATTAGAGGTTCAAAACTTTATTCATCCACCCACTCTTATGAATCACACTCATTTTAAATAGAGTCCATAAATGCAAAACAAAATCATGCCAAGTGTCCTATATGAATAGTCCAATAACCTGTATTTGAGTTATGAAATGAGTGGAGTTCACTTGAACCTATAGAGCCATACAATCCTTATAGTTTGCCAAGGTTTTTTCCTCCATTAACTAAAAATATCTATGAAAAATATAATTTTCTTGAGAACCATGACAGATGTTCTCATTACACGATTCAAGCATAGTTTTTCATCAATCAAATTAGCAACATGATCAAGTTTTAACTCCTCCTTTATAATGGATCTTTTTACACATACTCCAGCACCATCATTCTCCCATTTTCCATGTCTAGCCTCACTAAAAATCCAAATATGTTCTACACAAATGGTAATGTACATCTTTCTCAGCCAATAAAACATCCATGCATTCTTGAATTATGGTGTGAAATTATTTGACCAAATGTAATGTTGTTTGAAAGTAATATTATTCTAAGTCAATTGTCCATAAAACTTCTTAAAACAACCTTGCACATACTCTATACAATGTGATCGGTCATCAATGATATATAAATGGCACCCCCTTAATATTATTTATCTTCCTTTGTATTATCAAGTGCATTCTTGAATGCTATATGCACAAATATGGTAACTTGTGTTGAGTTGTAATACTATGATTGAACTTTCATTTGTGGTTTAAATGTGTAATTTTTAGAAAATTTGACTAATGAAACAATATAATCAAGTTTTAATGTGACCTTTTTTATTTTTAAATTTTAATCCAACCATTTAGCCCTATGTGTGTGTCTTACATACTTAAAAACAATTTTCTCTATGAATTTGACCATAAATTTTAAAACAGGTATCTCTTTCATAACAAGTTCACATATTTTAGATTCTTTGCTATATTTTAATTAATAAGTAAATTTTTTATTTTTTTAAACCAACTAATTCCCATCCAATTAAAATTATACACTCATCATGCATAATTTTTTTAAATTTTGACAATCCACCATAAATACTACAATTTCCATCCAAACATGTTTTCTTATAAAATAACTATCCATCTAGTCTTTCAAAAAAAAATTGGAATAAATTCCCTAGACGATTTTGGTGGATTTTATATGTCACACTCCTAAAAAATGTTTTTAGTATGCAAATTAAAATAAACATGGTAAAGAACATCATAGTGCATTGAAAATTTAACATGTTTCCTAAAACAACAAGTGGTACGCATGTGATTTATTTTTACATAAAAAGGGTTGGCCATATTAAAAAATAATTGAAAAATAAAAATTTGTGGATGTTTTTACAAAAAACTATAGACTAAAATTATGTTTGATTCATATCTAAGAAATTTTTTAGATGCAATTCATGATTACGTAAACCAACTCTTCTTTTCACTACATCTCTTGCATTGGGTGAAACTCCTATATTATATTTTAAAAATTATGTAAGTCTTTCAAATCATTATCTATAGCCTTTTACTTTCATGGAAGTCTACCAAAGAATGCCCAAAAATCTTTCATATTGGGTTAGTTAAGTATTTCACATATTTCAATTTATTTCATTAATGTTTTTCTATTTATATCAAGTGTTCATATTGTTTTTTAAATCAATCACTTTTTCCCTATTTTATCACTTACTACACAAGTTGTCATTATACACCAGGAAACATTACAATTTTGTTTCATAATTTTGGGCCTACAATATTATATGCATCATGTATATTTCTAATAATTACATCATTTTCATCATCCATGTTAGATGTTCTTATTCCTAATGTGTAAATTATAGGTCTCATCTTAACCAATTTCATTAATGAAATAAATAATTGACATCTTTGACTATCAAACTCCAATCTATGAAAGAAACTATCAAAAAATTTCTTGAGCTAGTCTTCTTGAATGGTGATTAGAAATTCTGTTAGGCATTGGTTTCAAAATATTTTCATCAACTTAAATTAAGTACTTTTGTTTTTTATGCATAATTCTTGGAGGTGTTGTTATTGTGGAATCCGTTCAGAGGGTGTTTCAAAATAATTATGTGTTTCCATGAAATTTTTATCATTGTTTGTTTCTTCATTATATTTTTTCATGAAATTTTATTCATTCTTAATTTCATCATTATTTATGTCCATTAAATTTTATTCATTGTTGGTGGGTAAAGTATCATGCATAGGCTCTTCATCAACAAAAGAAAACTTTAAACTTTCAATGTGAATTTCTAATATTATCTAATTTATTATTGTCAATTTCATCATAATTAAATTCATTATTATGAATTCCATCATAATTCAATTCATTATTGTTAGTTTCATCATTATTCAATTCATTATTGTCAATTGAATCATTATCTAAGGAATTTGGCCATCAAGGTTAGTATTTGTACCTTGTATGGAATGAAATGATTGCATTTGTACCTTGTTTTTTCTCTCAACTCTTATTATTTATTTAGTGTTTTATTATTCAGCTTATTCATCTTCCTTAAATGTGAATGTGATGCCATTTTGATAAAATAAAGAAATAAAGTACTTCAAAATGTGGGGTCCAATAAAAACTACAATGAAAGTATTCATAGAATATGTAAAGTGCATAGGGAATGTCTATGGGGACAATAATATTGATTTGGGATAAATATAATTTTAAAAATTAGGTTTAGTTTTTAATTCAATGAGTGCATATGAATTATAAGAATGCATGTGCATCATAAGAATGTGTATACATTTATTTAATGTGTACGCATTACTATAACAGAAACATGTTTATTGAAGTATAGTCATATACTATAAAAATGAGCATCAAGGCTTGGATTTAATGCATAAAATACCCTATAATATTATAATATGATGCAATCAAATGATAATATGATGAATAAATCCATACTATGATGTAATAAGACTACCAAATGTTGTAATAAGCCTATCATATGATTCAATAAGGTTCAATATGATGTAATAAGGCTCAATATGATGAAAAAGGCTCAATATGATGCATAAATCCCAATTATGATGCATAAAACTTGAATACATGATGTAATAAGACTCTTGATAATACTATGAAGAAATAAGACTATCATATGATGTAATAATTATCAATATGTAACATGAAATGAGCTATTTTTCCCCAAAATCCCATCATAGATCCTTACAAAACTAGGTGAATAATGGATTTACAAATTGACACTAATTCCATTCATAAATTTATTATTTTGTGATGAAATCAAGGAACTTAGGGGTTGTGTTTGTTATAAAATTAGGTTGGGGTTAGGGTTTTATTTTAATGAGTTTTTACATGTGTATATGTCATGAAATTAGGGTTTAGGGGAACTATACATGTTCAAGTGATAAAATTAGGGTTTATGATCAACATGTCATGAAATGTGACCCAATTTAGCCCCTTTAATCACATCATAGACTCCAATTTAGGTTTAATGGGTTCAAATTGGCCACATTTTCATTTGTATTTGAATTTTTTATTAAATTAGGGTTAAATAATCTATACATGTTGCATAGATTATATAATTGATGGGGTTATAATTTTGGTATAGAGGCTCAATTTTGCCCAAATCATGTCCCTAGTTGCATCAATTCACTAATTGATTCAATTAATGATCTAGAATTACACTCAATTTTATCTCATATCATATATCATGATCTTATGGTTATGTTAATAAGGCTTTCAAATTAGCCTCCCATACCTATTCGATTGAATGAATCAACTCTTTATTTTACTATATATATAGATGATTACATTTTAGGGTTAATTTCACTCCAAATCACACCATGTATATAATTTAAAATATTTTCATGTATGACTTATTTTGACCCTAATTACCCTTATAATTGAACCTTGTTATGCCATTTGTGTACTTCATACACTCAAAAGTGTTAAAGCTATCAGATATATATTAGGTCTTAGAAGTTTCAGAGTTGACAATGCCCCAAGAAACCAAATCCAATTACATATCACCACATATACCTTGTAAGTTCTCAAAAGTACCATCAATATTAGAGGTCACATATAAGAAGTGTTAAATATTTATTATAGCCCTATGAGGCTTGGTCTAATTAGATGTCACCATATGTATCTTGTACATAGATATAAGTGTTAAAGATCTAACTATTAATTCCTAAAAACATCATATTTGTTAGAGCCTCAAGATTCCCAATCCAATAAAATATTTCCACATGTATGTATAGTAAACCTATAGAATTTTTAGAGTTTTAAAATATGTACATACATTCTAGATCCTAAAAGCATTAGAGATTTTAGCACCCTAAGAGACCTGATCTAATCAGAGATGGCCACATGTACTTCTATACACCTAGTGGCTAATTCATATAGATAAGACCAATAGGCTAGGCTTGTCCCCACTATGTCAAGTCATCAAAAGTACTAAATGATCCCATCATCAATAAGAAACACTTGGAAAAATATGAACACATCTCAAATGCCATGAGTCTCAAATCTAGGCATATACACGTTATGCACTCTCTACATTTATTAGCTCACATGAGTGAAAATCATGAACTTTAATACCTAGGTAGGTCCCATCACCTTCAACCAATCTAAATAAGTCCTATTCATAAATATAATACATACATATATTCCAAAAATGTTTAAATATTGACATCAATCCCATCAACTTATGTCTAATAAATAATTCACATGATGCAAACCTTTGATAGGTTGGGCTTATCCCTATTGTGTTAAGTCATAAAAAGTAATCATAGATCCCATTAGTATTAATAAACACTTGGAAAAATATTAATACATCTTATTTTCCATGAGGGCCAAATCTAGGCATGTGTAAACTGCACTCTCTACATTTATTAGCTCATATAAATGGAAATCATGATCTTTGATACCTAGGAAGGTCCCATCACCTCTAAACAATATAAATAAGGCCTATTCACAAATTTATCATACATATATATAATAAAAAAATGTTTAAAAAATGACATCAATCCCATCAAATCATGTCTAATAAATAGTTCACATAATGCGAGACTCTAATTTGCCATTATTATATGAAAATTGTTGAGTAGAGTCCTTTAAAGTCCCATCCAAATTAAGTGAACACAAAATGTTATCAATTATTTATGTATGTATTCAAATTATTTAGATCCCTCTAACCTTAATTACATCTAGATCCAAAAATACATTCACATTAAGTCCTACACATAAGAGAGAACACAATTCAATAATGAACTCAACCTCAAATCTTAAGCCAGAGCAAAAATTGTGAGATACTACTTTCTTGAGGTCCACATCATAAGTTTTAAGCTCATTATAATGAAATATGATCAAGATGATTAAAGATATGTAAATAATATATAATATTAAAACCTTTGGTGAGGGGGTGCACACTAGTATTCAATTTTGATCAACCATCTATATAGTTGACCAACATCATCCCCTTGAATAATTATTGGGTCCCTCTACTCAACATCATCATTGAGGGGAAGTAGGTATTAGACTTAGGGGGCATTATCACCTTTAATGTATCTCTTTTTTAATTGTAAAATCAATAACTAATATATATATATATATATATATATATAATATGCCAAAACAATTATAGATTTCTTAGAAAATAAATATCATTCTATGTGGCATCACTCATCATCAAGCATAGTACCTAATTATAAAATATAAAAATGACACCATATAAGGAACCGATCAAAAAATAATAGTAGCAATAGTATCGTAGAGAAAAATAAAAATATCAATAGAAAAGGATTATTTCAAATTTCAGCCACCCTAAAGGTTGTATAATCAAGCATATGAGTCTTATCCCCTACTATTAGTAGTGCATTTCACTTCACATCCATCTATAGAGCCCATATAATTAGGTCCCTCAAAAGATTTTTTACCATCACCAAGTCCTAGTCTTATCTACCCAACATCCATCTGAGTAGGATAATGATCATTTTTTCTAATAGGCCTTTCATTTTAATATTTTTAACATACTCCATGATGTCCTCAACATCTTTCGATTCACCATATTTGATAAGTTTTTATAACTTACCAGAGAATATATTTATATTTTCATCTATCTTTTCCAAACTTTCTCCTATGCCCATTGATTCTATGAAACTAGAACCAATCCTTGAGAAGATGGTGCTATCTTTGCATTCTCATCAACTAATTTATTAGGTTCAAATCATATGGTGAAAATGTATCTTCAAATTCTTTGATTATGCAACTACCTAGATTATCACTACACTCACCCCTTAACATATTTTAATTCATAGGCAACCAACTATCAATTCTATTTTGATCAGAGTCAGATGTATTAATCCATACTTATATAGGGTGGTCATCCTAGTCATTTTTATGTAGCCCCACTTATATTTAAATTTTTTTATTTTGGCTACTATCTAATGACTCACATCCCAATCTAGATGGGGGCTTAGTTTGGGGAATCCCCCAAAATTAAGTAGGAAGTCAAAGGTGACTTTGAGGAGTCTTGTCCTAAGAAAAATCTCTAGGTAGTCTTGAGGTACATTTATCTATAGGAAAATATGCATAGACATAATATGGAGCATGACTTCTATTGAGAACTCAATAAGCAATCGAGCCTTGTGTTGAAAAAACTCAATGTTTATTTGCTTCCATAAAAATCATAAAATTTTATTAAAAAACACAAGCCAAAACTTATGAAAGAAAGGTTGTACTTTAATCTTAGGACATAAATAACCAAACACAATATTAAGCTAACCAATTTCACAATTAACAACCATATTCTAATAGTTAAGACAACAATTCCACATCTTAGCCGCATATGGGTAGGAAAAACATACATGTTTAACCATTTTAATTTCACTATAAAAATAATAGAAAGGTTTAACAAGGTCTCAATTAATCAAGACAGAGCCAAAAACTAGCTTCTTATATAATAACAACCAACAAAATCAAGATTTATTTATTTCAAGACAAAAGGCCCAAATCACATCAAACCTAAAGGACTAGGAAGACAAAGGATCAACCACAAAATAGATATGATTGAGGGTGAGGTAGGGGACATTAAAGAAAGAGATATTCTTCTAAATCATTTGAGAGGTAAAATAAAGTAGAGGGGGACCATTCTTCCACTTTTCATTGTCCTATAACTCAACCTCCTCTTCCATGAAAACCACATTATTCTTTCCTTTCAATGTTGTTTGGAATAGGGTGAATGTTCTTGTGCTGAGAGTCAGGAAAATGAAATCTATTTTTTATCTCTAAAAAATAATCCCATCCCATATGTGAATATATATCCTTAAAATCCCTCAACCCCTTAATGTACCAATCAAAATTAGAATAACCCTTGATGAGGGCAAGCAACGTCCTATTAATAGCCAAATTCTACCATAATGATCTATACCCCTCACAAGTAGTTCCAAACCAATTGAAGAATTATTTAGTAATGATGAAGGGCTTGATAACATCCCATGATAACCAAATGGAAGCAAAAATAGGAGAGATAACCACTTTAATAGTGAAGGATCCAATGAGAAGATAGGATCATATTCAACCCTTTTCACCTTGGTTTTCCTTTAGGAAAGCCTCTCAAAATATTATTAATAATTAGAAATTTTGAGGGATCATTTACTTTTCATGCTCTAATTATCCACTTAACCTCCAATATTATACCTTATAATTGAATCTCCTTTATCCCTAAGCCTCTAATATTTTTAGGATTTAAGAAAAATTACCATAAAACTACATGTATTTTCTTACCCCCTTGCCTATTAGACCAAAAGAAGTATCTTATGATTATGTGGAGTATTTTTATCCAAGACTTGTTAAATAGATATCAAGAGGCATAATAGATATTTTATGATGAGAAGACATTCTAAGATACTTGAATCCATCCTGGTAAGGATAGTAAATTTCCTTACCATTTTACAATATTCTTGTTAATTTTATCAAAGATCCATTCCCACATACTTTTGAAGGAGGGTGTGAAGGAAAACGGAATACATAGGTACCTAGAAATTTAATCTAGGACCAACAATAGTTTGGTAAATAGTCAAGAGGATGTTCTTTCTAACCCAACATGTGCAATTTATGAAATACCACTTTAGATCTAGAAGCAGAGTAGTAGATATGTAGTCTAGCTATGACCTAAGATAACTTGATTTGTTCCAAGGTGATAAAGATCATTATGTCATTATCAAATAAGACATTTATGAGATCATCATTATTACAAAGTGATATACCTTTGATTGGAGGCCCTATGTCACATAATCTAAGGAGATAGTGCAGTTCTTCAACCACCAAAATAAAGAGTGCAGGAGCTAGAGGGAACCTTGTATAATAGAGAATTTAAGATCAAGTGATTATATCAATTCCCCATTGAATTCAATGATAGCCAAAGCATCTTTGAAGATAATATTAACCATTCTACAAAATCTATCCTGGATTCCTAAAGTTAGTAACACTCTCTTTATGAATGGCCACTCAATTCTATGATAAGATTTTTCAAAGTCAAGAAAGATCATTATGGAAAATTACTCCAAGTATTTAGCCCAATACATACCTTCCCAGCTAGTAATTAAGTTTTCTAGGATGTATCTCCCTTCAATAAATCCAATTTGAGTTTTTGAGAAAATGGAGGGTAGAAGTAAAGATAGTCTCTTAGCAAGTATTTTAACCAAAATCTTATAAGAGACATTAAAGAGGGTAATTGGTCTCTAATTTTTTACTAAAGATAAATTACCATCCTTAGTAATGAAATTAATTACTCCTCCATTGATGTTTGAGCTAAGTGTGTTATCATTAATGGCCTCCTTAAGGACATCAAGATAGTCCTTAGCAACACTCCTTATTTGATTTATAGAATTATAAAGGGAATCCATCCACCCCATGTGATTTATCATATTTGAGTGAGTCAATGGTGTTTTTGATTTAATTGAGTGAGATATAGGCATCAGAGAAAGAATACTAAGTCTGTGACACCTTTATAAAAATGCATGCATCACATAGAGCCCCATTCTATTCAATACAGTCATTGGAGCCATCATAAAGGAAAATATTAGAATAAAACTCAAAGAAATATTATTTAATGTTTGTTGCATCCTAAATAAGATACCCATTAACTTCAATACCAATAATCTTGCTTCTTGTGTGCTTGGATTTCAAAAATCTAAAGAAGAACTTAGATCCTCTATCCCCAAGCTTCATCCAAGTTAATCTAGATCAGATCTACCCCATTGTAATATAATTATATGGCTATCTAAATTGATGCTTCAAGAGGTTAAGTTCTTAAATAATTATTACATTGTCACGATCAAGATGCAATAAGCTTTCAGTATGAATATGTGTCTCTTGAGTATCCTTTGCAAGTTTCTATGCCTTTTTGCTTTGACCTACCCATAAGTTATTGTGAAGTTTTTTGAGGCTTCCATATTAGATTTCTATTGGTAAATTTTGGAACTAGAGTTACATGCAAATTTTCCAATATTTCAAGAATACTAAAGACCCTCCAAACACACTCTATCAACCAAATGGGACAAATTAAACTTATATAACCCTTTGAAGGAGTGGGTATCTTTATTCTCCTTTTTAATAAATAAAAAATCCATTTTAATAGGGTGGTGGTTAGACATAGTAAAGGAAAACACTGTCACCACATTGCCATAATTATTAGGGGTTATAGAGAATGCTTCCTTATTCAATAAATATTTGTCAAGTCTAGATTATTGACTTCTATTATTACTCTAGTTATTACATTAGGTATACCAAATTACTCTACTTGGAATTTTACCATTCTAGAGAGGGTCTCCAACTCTATGGATTATTTTGAATTCGGACCAAAAAATAGCTTATTGCCCATCTAGGCCTGGTGGTCACCCCTAATTTTATCTTATTTTTCTTCCACCATAGTGAAGTCTCCCCCAAAGAACCAAGTAACATTTTTTAGATTTATATCCAACCAATTCCATAGATCATATCTCTCCATATAGTCATTAGGGATATATATTACATAGGCTAAAGGTCTAATTTTGGCTTTCTAAGAGTACCCAAACAACCATATTACAAGGAGAAAAACCATGATCAACAATACAATCTTTCAATCTAGGGTTGACCAAAATAGAGGGCCCACCTTTTCCTCTTTGATGATTAGTGTATAACTATTGATCATTAGGCTAGATAAAGTTTAAAACTAAGGACATCTAGGGTCCAATAGACCTTAATTTTTGTAAACACAGAAAGTCTAAGTTATCTCTTGAATGCCTAAATTATCTTATAATTGGTTTCCTATCTATGGATTCTAACCTTCTCACATTTCAGCTTATAATATACATACACAACCTAGGTGGTAGATAGAGCTCAATTATATTGACCATGGGGCTTACCCCCACTATTGTACAATCTAGTGAAGCAGTCCAAGACATTATTTTCCTTACCCTTTTTTGAAGGAATGGTCCTAATTATTATGGGGGGAATATGTAACCACCTTTTTTTCCTTAGTCACTATATTCTCTAATAAGGAATATTCCAAATATATTTTATGTCTTTTCCCTCCTCCTTTAAAAATCCAATTATTAACACCAATAGAATCTTTTTGGGTCAAGGGATCACCATCTAATATACCCATCTCGGAGGTAGGTATATTAGATTTTTCTTTATCTGGGGAGATAGCCATAGGAAAAAGTTCACTATCAATGTTGTTGGGTTTTCCCAAGGGTGAGATATTATAAGAAGCAGTGGGTCAAGATGGGGAATCGATAAGAATAACCATATATTCCTCAGAAGGTGGATCCACTAGAATGTTTTGTTCAATAAATACATTATCTAGGATATTAGGAAGGCAATTTATCATATCTAGAAAGGGACTCAAGCTATCAATAGAATGCTTTGGGTGGAATTCACCTAAAAATTGAGGGAGGATTTATCTATACCCCACTCTCTTTTATTATCAAGACCATCCTTTTCAGAATCCTCAATAAGGGGGTACTGTATTTCAAAGGTGCACTATTTAGTAGAGAATTTTTCAAAAACCTATAAATTATCCAACACAATCCCATCTTTCAGGTCATCTTACTCCTTTTGTATATTAGGTATATTACCCTTATTAACAAATATATGATGTTTTTTCCTAAGATGTCCACATTTTTTACTAAAAAAAACATTTAGTCCACCCAATCCTCTGAGAGCACATGTATGGGATTTTCCTTGAATTTTAAAATTGGTAGAATCTAGAAAGAATTCTAAGGGATCTAAAGAAATTAAAACCCTAGCATTCATGTGGGAAAGAGATCTTATAGTATCCTCTATTATTAATACTTATCCAAGGGTTTTCAATGCATGTGGTAGAAAATTCCATAGTTGAATTGGCACTCCTTCAATGTCAACCCATCTCAACATAGTTTTGAAAATGAGGTCATTATAGTCCATTTTTGGGCTCCATGGGATAAATTTAAAAATCAATTTTCCAACATTCCACAAGGGTTTATTAATATCCCTACATTTCATATTATATTTTTTAAACAAAATCATAAATACCCCTTTCTAAATCATTTGGAAAGAACTAATATATAGGCCCAAATGTTTACCCCAAACATAATTTAGTCAATTATCAAACAATTCCTAGAGGGGATAGATTTCTTGTTTAATCATATAGAGAAAATACCTACATTTCAAATTGTAATTTCTTGTTGCTATAGGTTAGATTCCATGGAAACATTTGGAGAAATTATCAAGGTCTTTGGAGGGATTGTAAGCTTACCATTTAGTCTTCACTACATTACTGATCACCATATTATTCTTTACAAGCCATAAACTAAGATCCTTCCAAGTGTTTTGCCACTTCTTCCTACCAAAAAATTTCACTAAATAACATTTTTGTAATTCTATATGCTTAAACTTCCAATTGAGATGGCCCTGGGGGAATTCTCTTGTTAGTGTAAATATTATCATCCCATATAGAATCAGTTGACTCATTAAATTCACTATATTTCCCCTTTACATGATCAAACCCATCAAATCCAAGGGTTTCCATAAAGTTATTCAATAAATGCATGCTCCTTTAAAATATTAAAAGGTAGTAGAAAGGGTGGTCGAGAAGGGATGCACGTGTGGAAATAGGTTATACACCATAACCCAGATAATACACAAATAACCAAGCACCCTAAAAAAAAACATGAAAAAAAAAAAAAAAAAACATAAAGGAGAGGATTAAAACAATAATAAAAATAACACCAATTTCACCAAGTAAAGAGGAAGCAAAGGTGAAAAAGGAAATCCGCTAAGAGAAAGCTTGAAGCACCATTAATGGAGGATGACTTTTTATCTCCTTGTTTAATGTATCTTTAATAAGATCAATAGAGTTTGAGTTGGGGTAACTTATACATAGGTCATACTTAGTGAATTTCAGGTCTACACCACCTTATATTCTAAATCAAAACCATCCCTTAATGGTTTTGAACAAGGTCCCTAGTGCATTTAGATATTTTCTAGGCTATACATTCATCACTATAGGCACATTTTAAAACCACATCATCAATAATAGATATATGTGACCATTTCAATTTTATTGAGATTAAAACCACATCTTATACAAAATAAAACACATACCTAACTTAACCAAAATATCAAAATATTTAATAAAAATGTGTACCTTATACCCATCATCCTACTTTCCTATCTTACCATCCCAATTACATAGTGAGTTATAGAACTCTATAGTATTGATAAGCACCAAGTGTTGTCTATCTTGTTTTTTTTATTTTTTAATTCTTGCATCCATGGTGTGATGAGGAATAGTCCCATGTCATAGACACACTCTTGATATGATGTGGGAATAGATGGAGTGGTTGATGATTTTCCCATGTGTGATGGAGGGGTAGATGAAAGAGGTACATAGAATGGAGGATTAACCATATTTTCACAAGAGATATCAATTTTAGGAAAAATTTGAATAATGTATCTGAATACATTAGGGGAATATTTTATAATTGTAAGAATTAGAAGACTCTTTTTAAACTTCCAATTGGGACCTCAAAATGTAGGTCTATTGAATTGGATGCATTGAGTGACCTTGGAGGAAACTTAAGGGACTTTATTAATCACATTTTAGGAATGTTTTTAGGAAAATCCAAGGCATGATTCATAGGTATTTGGATCCATTAGATATAATTATTGAAATATATATCCAAGAAATGTACTATTACACCAAAGGCTCAATTATTATTTCTACTTACACAAGAATATCTATACTACATAGTCTAATTCAACAAGTTTGCCACTTAAACAAATTAGTTTAAAATTTATAAATAAAAGGGTTTGGTCAAAAATATCAAATAAATAACAAAAGGTTAATATAGGATTTTAGGCAAGTAGGATAATATCAATAAGAAACACTAAATTTAAGGTCAAATGGGATTTTAAGTAAGGTATATCCTTGCCTTATGATAAGAAACATGAATTTTGATTTTTTGGTGTTATTTTAAATTAATGTGTATAGGTTATATAATGTGTACACATTATAAAAGGAATTGCATAATGCATACACGTTATTTGAATTTGAATTAAAAATTGAGACTTTAGGCTAAAAAATGGCTTGTGATTGTGCATCTTCAACTAAGACCAAGAGTTTTGACAAAAACTAACAAAATTTAGCTTCAATCACCAAATACACTATGGATTTGAGCATTAAAATTTAGAAAATTATTACCATCATGATGAGCATGCTGTCCTCTTTCCAAATATATGATTTTTATAATTATTAGGCTATTTTAAGGGTTTAAACTATATTTATTTATGATTGCACCTTTTTTAGGCTACTACATGCTAGACATATACATGCCTATTCATGTTATATTTTTTTTTCATTGATCCAAATGTAAAAAAAATTATATGGTATAAAACTAGGCATAATTCTAAACACATTCAAAAGAAAAGAAAATTTTCATTTTTTTGAGGTAGTTAAGGGGGTCGCATGGCTAGCTAACCATTTTTTATCAGTTTTTATTATCTACTCAATTGTAAAATTAATTAAATATATATATATATATATCACATAATAGAATATCTTATCTAAATATTCACCAAATGGTTTCAAATAATATGTAATGATACTCAAAAAATGGTGGACCATCCAATCATCTATCTACTATGTTTTCTTGAAAAAATAAGAGGTCCTCTTCAAATTTTAGATATTTTACCTATTTATACTTAACCTTTTTTCAATTTTTTTTTTGAAACTAGACTCAAAATTCTACAATTCATGTTTTTATACCATCTTCAAATTTTGAGTGTAGCCATCTCAAATTATCTATAGAAGTTCAAATTTATAAAATTTTAGAAAAAACATGTCCACGGGTAGGCCTTTTTTGTCTTCCAATTGTGTGCACTTACCCAGGTAGGTGTAAGCATTCTAATAATAGAGGGATTCACTAAAGTGTTTCTATTTAGTTATCATTTAAGGTGATCAACCTAAAGAAAAAAAACTAGGGAATAACTATGATTTATGAATTTACTAGTCCAAATATTATTCCAACACATACAAATTAGTTACAAATGAGAACAATAAAAGAAGTGAAAGAAACATGAACAATGAAAAAGAATCTATTTTGTAATTAGACACACTCAATTTTTGAGTTAATTTTTTTAAATATAGATATAAGTTATATATGTGATAGTTCTTATCTCAATGTGATATGATTATTTTATTATATTAGTTTAGGATCGGTATTACACCAAATGTGTATAGGTCAGTTTAATATCTTTCTATATCATCACTACCTATTTCAAAAGAGTGGGTATCTAGGCTCTAAATTTTTGTTTTGTTGCATTTGTAATTCTATATTTTTGTTTCAGGTTTGTGTAGTCATATAAAATGTAACTTGAATGAAATGAGTGTCACTTGAGACCACCTTATCCCTAAATTAAACATAAACCTATATTAAGTCTTCTTTTAATCCTTATAATACTTTCATGTGGGTCTAACCCATATCCACATGTACCAAAATAATTCTTAAACCATCTCATAGGAATGCAAGCCCCTAATGTACATGATTATGCAATCTAGACACTATTACAACCCTTTGGAGACTAGCACACTGCACTAGTGACCAAGGGACCAAGCTACTATCCATTACCTCTTTTCTCCTACAATGAACATATTTCCATTTCTCAAGACACCTTATGATTTACCTAGACTTATTCCACATCCTGAAAAGCACTATATATACATATACATACATACATATACATATACACACACACACACACACACACACACACACACACACACATATATATATATACATATACATATACATATACACATATACATATACATATACATATATATATATGTGTGTGTGTGTGTGTATGTATATGTGTGTGTATATATATATATATGTATGTATCTATGTATATATATATATTATATATATGTATATATATACATATATATATCTGTATATATATATATATATATGTATATATATATATATATATTTGTATAGATATATATATATATATATATACATATATATGCATACATATATATATACATACATACATACATATATATATATATATATGTATGTATATGTGTGTGTGTGTGTGTGTGTGTGTGTGTGTGTGTGTGTGTGTGTGTGTGTGTGTACACACACACACATAGATATATATACACTTTTTATCCATTTACCCACTATATTGAAACTACATGTAAATACACACAAACAAGCTTAGAAACAAGTTGTTCAAATCAATAACCTAAAGCCCTATTATTACCTACTTATACATACATCAATATAAAACACTCCCAAGCTAAAATTACTCATATTTCTAGTCTTAAGTGACATTCAAAACACTCAAGCCAACACTCATACTAGAATTCAGTTGCACTTTTACCAGCATTTAGATTGAGATAACTAAATCAAGATTGATCCCCTATTGAGGTATTTGTATGTAAGAAACTCTCAACATAATGGGGCGTTGAGTTCATCTCTAGCCTAATCAACCTACATTACACTTTTTGTACTTGTGTTCCCCAAATACCCCAAAAACATAGAGGTCTAGAGTTTTATATTCCAAATCCGTCAAAATAGTGATCCAATACTTAGGTACATAGAAATAGTCACCTCAAACTAAGGTGAAAATCCACCTAATAGATCATAATCTTTGCCTATAATGGAGATTATTTTGGCCCAAAAGACACTAGCATAGTGTGGTAGTATCCAGAGGACTGTGCTACTATCTACAATGAGTTTGAAATTTAGATTACTATTGATAACACCCTATCCAATCTTTTCACCAATTTATATCCTATCAACTATCCATAATAGTTAGTTTTTATCTAAGTACATCTTTTTGTAGTTCAGTAATATTTTAAAAATAATTAGATTAGGTCAATTATTATACAAATTAGTGTCTATATTTATTACATATTTTTTGATTTATTGTGTCAGGTTTTTAACAACCTAGGGTTTTAAAATACATAATCCCATTAAAAGTTAAATAATTTGGTGAACCTAACTTACTTTAAATAGTACAAAAACCCTATCCCTAGATGATCCTAGTGTTTGTATACTTTTTTTCTATTTCCATTTATTGTGTTAGGTTTTTCATATATATATATATTATAGCATCTATCTATCATTTTGTTTACTATATTCCATCTAAAACAAATATATATCTTATTTTAATAAGAAGTGTTAGGCTTAGTGGTAACCCTAGAGCATACCCAAATTCCTTTTGTTTGAGCCTATACCATGGATAAAGCATTGGTTACAACCCCTATCATTGATTTTTCACATCTTAATTATGTGTAATTTAATTATAATACATCATTACATGAGAAATATAATAAATGTATTAATGTTACACAAGATAGGACTAGGGACACATTTCCCCCTCAATGATGATAGTCTAATAATCAATGAAGATGAGGTCTTTCAAAGTTTTAGAGATATACTTCATGAATATCCCCATGATCATGCATAATTTTGAAATATATAATGGAAATAAATAACACATCACTTGGTAAATCCTCTAATCCCAAATATCCTAATATTATTACACCTATTATAGGGGCAACTTAGACTCTGAAAAAACTAGATAAAACTAGCGAAACTTCATTTGAGGCACAACATCTTATAGCTAATACACATCCCTTATCTTGATATGTACAATGCTTTAAACTAGATATCAATTCTATATAGTATAAGTTGTTACATATTTAGTAGGATAATACTATACCATCTTATGGCTTGGACTCTCATATGCTGATATATACATCTTTGGCACAACATATATCAATAACTACTTTACCATTCATATTTGTGGAACCCATGCTTACTTGGTATGGTGGTAAAGGTGACCCCAAGCATCATCTAGGATCTTTCCATGCAACATGCTTGGACTACATGTCTAATGACTGGCTCCTCACTAAGTTTTTCCCTCATAGTTTAAAGGACTATGCATTATAATGGTTCTATCATCTTCCTAATTTTTCCAACATAGAATTTTATCCAATGGAAGATATGTTTTAGCACACTTTTTCATAAACATTAGTGATAAATTTTCTTTTGATAAATTTTCTCAACTCAAACAAAAATCTAATGAGCCAATAGTTAAATATCTATTCCAATATAAAAATATATTAGAAAAGATGACTAACCCCATGGCAGATAAAGAACTCCAAGACATATTAAAATAGAGTTTATTACTAGCATTGTATGAAGCTATTATATTTAACAAGTTTTCATCATTCAAATATGTATGCCACATAGTGAAAGAGTAATAAGTAAATATTCTCTCTATGAGCAATTTAAAGTATGAAACTAGATCATATTCAAATAATAAGAGTTGAAATAAACCCCCATATAAGGTGAGTCCCACTAAAACAAAAATGATCAAAAAACAAAAATTAATATAGCTTGAGAGCTCATATAGTTTTATCAACTCCTCTAAGAGACCCTTCACACACCATCTCAAATCACCAAAACATGTTTTTAGAAACTCTTGGAATTCAATATCATATCTCTCCTTCCCATCAAAGAGGTTGATATGACTATAACTCTTCTAACAAATTATGATGCCAAAGCATTTCATGACTATCATAGTGCACTGAGCCATACTAAAAATAGATGCATAAGTATATGACATAAGATACAATATTTGATAGATTCTAATATCATTGATGTCGACACTCCTACAAAGGCACCTAGACCACAACCAATGGTAGAGAAAGCATGGAAAATACTCTTAGATACTTTTACAAAGCACATGACTAATGAGATAGTAGGCACTTAAGTTATTCATTTTACATATTAGGTACAACCACCACTATAATCTTATCATACTCATATAATGGACACACACCCTCTACATAATATGATTTGGATGTATAATACTACAATACTAGATAGACCTCTCATCACTTTCTTAGATAAAGAGATAGTTAACAATGACACATATTTATACATACTCTTTGTACAAGCTTAAATTGATAATCATCCTATTTATAGTGTCATAATTGAGAATAGGTCAAGCATTAACAAGTGCACTATCACACTTATACAACATTTAGATTATTTATAATAGGACATTTATTGGATAGATATAGTTATTCATGGATATAATGGCCATGTTTAGAGTTCCACTAGGGAGATATTACATCAATTATAGGTTGATTATACACATGTAGCCACTAGATTCATAGTTGTACCTAGTGTGGGAACATTAAGAGCCTTTGGATATAGTAATTTTGATCTATTTTATCCATTGTACAGAGATGTCTCAAATATATATATATGTTAATAAGGTGCTTATAATTAAGAGCCTTTTGTAATAATATGATTTACCTATACTACAACCAAATATATATAATTCACTAGTTATAAATCATAACATAGTCTATTATAATACCTCAAATATTATTTGATCCACTAGTGTAGGTGAGCCCTACTCCTAAAACATTACCATGTATGTATAATCTACCATAAAAGCCTTTATTAGAGAGACACTTACATCAAATACATGTTTTGGATTCTATAGAACCTCTCCACCCCATTACGATACATATTATTATTATAGCATAGATCATCCACTTTAGTTACATCTCCTTCTATCAGATGGGTCCTTAAGCACTCTATAGTTCACAAGCCTATTTATTCAACTCCATAAATTCATAACCTAACTCCATTTTTAGCTTCAATTATAGATCACTTAGTACATCTGATTATTAGACCTTAGATACCTCATCATAAAGCACACATGATCACACTTCATCTCTTTGATATAGGACACATTGATTACAAGTCTCTTGAGATACTCATCAGTTAGTAGTATGTTTCCTATTGTAAATAACTTATATTCTTAAAATATAAAAACATTCAAATATTTCTTAGACAACACAAAATTTTTAGATTGTATACATTTCCATGTTTGCATTCATTATATTTTTTAGGTACTACATATGCTAGCTATGTTAGTGTAGTTTAATTTTATCATACATATATGCTTCTCTTATTCTCTTCAAGTGTTTGTAGATTCTTATAGGACTCATGTCCATCAAATGGATCCATTTATTACTATTTATCCATTGGGGGCACATACACAGATATATAGATTCAACATTGATAAATTCAATCATTCGGGGCATTCTATACACATCTTATGATTTACTATGTTAGATGATTCTATAATACATATCATATATTTAGCATTATTTATATCTTGATATTGATCTTCCTATACTACATAGATTTTTTGCCTACTACCTTTACTATAAAATCAATTTATGTACATCTTTTCTTATATATGGATTTGTACCACATGTTTATGCATACTTTCATTCCTATATTTCTTAGTTTATATTTGATTGTGTATCTTTTATTATACATATATTTGAGTGCATAAGAATATTCCATTATTCTATAACTCTAAGCTGATTCCTTTTATTATATGTATTCTTTGGACATGTTCTCATATCATTGTGTGTACCTTATTGATTATGTATGTAGAGATTTGAACCCATCATTCCATGTGTATCTAAGCCATACTTTATTTTTGTATACATATGTGGACATTTGAACATGTATTTATATATTATCTCTTTCACATAGTTAGTGACATTTGTACATGTCACTTGTATTATGCCCCCTTGGCCTATTTACATGTTGCATGTTTTTATATGTTTACTTTCATATATGAATCATGTCCATGACAATTTTCTCTTTATTTTTACACTCAAATATATCTTATGATGTTGTGATGGACCTATTTAATCTCCCCTTCCTCTTTGGGTGCCTTAATGGACATCATGCCCCATTCCCCTATGTAGTTACTCAAATTATACTCAAATTTGTTGTCCATATATATAATTACATAATTCGATCTATCTTGATGACCATGTGAATAATAGATCTAAAACACATTAGACATTACCAACCTATGCTCAGATTATTTTACCCAATGTGATGTATACACATTATATCAATTTATCATGTAGATATCATATATTTTTAGTCTAACACATAAGATGTAGATATTTTATTTTAGGGATAGTTATTACATGGTTTCAATAAATACTATCAAAAGAGGGTGCATTCACAAGGGTTTTTCATATAGATCAAGCCATCCATTTACACTTAGAACACAATTTTTAGCACAAAAACATAGATTACATAGTTTAGAATTAGTAAAACATGGTGGAAAATAGTAAGACATATATTAGTATTAGTTTGACACATAAAAAACATATGACACTAAAAAAACATATAGGAAACTAGTGGATTATGATATTATCCAAGGGGATACACTATTATCCAGTATCCATATAAATATGAAAATCTAGATTGGCTGTAAAGTTTCACTAATTATAGTTCAAGTTTTCACATTATTAGTCATAAATTATTAGTTATGCTTAGTTTATTCTTAGTTTTACACATAATCATATGATTTTTCCTAGATTGAGGGAATCATGCATGGCATGCTTAGTCCTATTTCAATTTTAGATATTCTCAAATATAGACTATTATAACTCAGTCTAGAATCTATATTTATAGAATACAAAATTGAGGGCATGTGTATGAAACATTGATTTCATTTACTAGCTTATGCACTAGTTGATTAGATGGAATGGAAAAATCCATGTCATTCTCCACATTATATACTCCAAACACCATTTTCACTAGGTTTACACTATATTGATGCCTTATTCCATCTATAACATTTGGAATTACTAAATAGTCCCTAAGCTACATACTCGAGTTCCTAAGAGGCCCTTAATTAATTTTTCATTTTATTTTTTTATTGGCACTAGATCCATCTTGTACACTTCTAGTCACATCAGATATATTTAGTTACATTACATAACTATAATATATATGTATCTACTAAACATGGTTAGTTAATGTTGTAGTTATATCCTACTTGAGTTCATGGTCTATCTATATATGAGGGTTAGGCAAGCCATTAGTCTAGTCTATGTTTTTCATAGATTATGATCCACTAAATAGGGATTGGTAGTGATGGATTCAAAACTATATTGAGTTATTGAGTCACCCACATATGGGTATTTATCAATCCATCATCTCAGTCCAAGTCATTCACCAATGTGATCACCATCTACACACATAAGATTATTGAAATAAGATAATTCCATCTCCCTATCAACATGGTCCCAAACATCCAACTAACACTCCACTCCACTGAAATTCTTCCTTTAACAACCGTCCTTTAATCACCATTGCATTCTCTAAACAACCTTCACCAAAAGGAGTTGTTATTTTATTCTTTTATCTTTTATCTGTTAGCAGTGTCATTATGTCCTCTATAAAGATGAAGTAATTATATTGGTTAAAGTAGGCTCTTACACCTCCCAGTAGAAGTGGGTAATAAAATAGGAAGCTTTCATATGTTTGTAGTTAGCCTTTTGATAGGATATTGTAATAAGGCCCTCTATTGCCTCCCAACTATAGTTAGTTTAAATAGCTAGTTATATTGATGTTGTCTCTGTAAGAGTAATATAAATTATTATTTGTTTGTTTTTCCATGTTAATTTTAACATGTGGTATCAGATCCCATGGTGTGGATCCTAGGAAGATAGAGTCTTGTAAATTAAGGAGAAGCTTATTAATAGAGCTTAGTTAGGATACAATAGTATAACCAATAGTATCATTGGAGAAGAACCAAGCAGTTTGTGGGAATCTACTCAGGAAGAAGGAGAGTATAATTAATTAGCATAAACATGTAAAGAGAGCCTAAAGAAGTAGGATAAATAGTGTATAACTCATCTATTGAGAGAAGGAAAGATCTAAATCAAGAAGCTCATGGATTTTATCCACTACCCAAGGAGAAAAGAACATTTATAGAAGAGAAGAAGATTGAATTTGATCAAGGGAGGTTGTTATTAAAGTTGAAGGAGACCATTATTAATAAATATCCCATGACCATGTCATCCTAGCATACAAAACCAAATGGAACATGCATTGTTCAAATGCATAAGTAGTGTGAGGTAGTGAAACATGTGTTGTGAAATATTTAAAAAATGGAGAATGTAGCTACTATTGGAAGGAGATGAAAGTGTGGAAGGAAGATTGATGGATGGAAATTAGGAGTAAGAAAAAATGTCTACCATAAAGTAGATTCAATTTGTTAGGAATGAGAAGGTTCCATCAAAATAAGTGGAGATAAATGGTTGTAGCACACACATAGAGCCCAATCATGCAGTCTAGGAAGCAAGGCATGTGATGGGTTTTCTACAAATCTAGAAATTTTTTGTGAAGGATCTAGTAGATTCTCAATATTTTATTTATAAAATGGAGTGTAAGTGAGTAAGAATAAGACTAGATGGATATTTTGAAATTGAGTACGCATTCATAGAGGTTATCATTTTATGTGTGGAGTAGTAGCTCAAAATTATTGTAAAGAGTATTGGAAATGTGATAAATGGGGAGAATTCCAATTAAATATAGAAGGTGAGGATCTTGAATTCCATAGAATTCTTTATTTTTGTTTTTCCTCTAAAGAAAAGAGGTGTGGCACATTTAAAGGTAGGGTTTAAGACCTATTAGTGAGAAAAATAAGAGGTGAAATTCAACACAAGGAGTTGAAAATGTGGCTGGAATGTGGAAGAAGACAATGGTATTTTTCTTAACAAGTGTCTTGGAGAGAAGATTGATTTTCTATTATATTTTTTGGTAACTTGAGGACAATAAAAATAGTAGATAGTGGGAATCCCCACTTGGAAACTAATGGTCCCTTAAAACTTGAGAGTCCCATGATGGGTGTTATGAAATGAAGTAAGGAGTGCCACAAGTTTGCTCAAGGTCTATTTATAGGCCAATGGAGAGTAGAAAAGTGACTTAGGTGGTATGCTTTGGAATGGGTTCATCATGGGTACACTACCACCATTTAGAGAATAAAAATTTGATCAGGTTGAATCACTTCATGTATAAGGATAGTCTATAGAAGACATATCATTTATGGAATATGATCTTACATGGATCACATATCCATGAAGCTGTGAAGGTGTTGAAAAGAGCCAAGTAGCTAAACCTTGAGGAAATAAGGTAGTACATGAAGCACGTGAGAGATGGTAACAATCCACCTAGAATCAAAGAAATCATTCATTGGCTTTAAATTTAGTAAGAGATCTATAAATCTTGAGTTACAAAGTGAGTGAAGCTATGAAAGTGTGTTTGTTGAATAATGAGTGAATATATGAAAGTACATATGTTGAATAGTGAGTAAAGTTATCAAAGTGCTTGAAGATTAGGTTGATCATTGAAAAATCTAGACCAATGTGGAAAGAACCCAACAAAGTCTTGAGAGGAAACCTAAGTAGTTAAGCATTAGGTGAAAGAAAGGTAAGAAAGTAGGAAGTTTGTAATGTTGGACATAAACATGTCCATTGATATCATTTCGATATGTTATTCCTTAATATTAAACACTGAGTGAACACTCATTGAGCAATTGTATTTTTTCGTAGCCTCAATCTAGGCTATGTTAGGTGGTATATTTCATAGATTAATTAAAGGAGGTGTATTCCAAAATCATTACCTAATGTTGTGGATGAAATTAAGGGTGGAATGTTGAAATAAGATAATTCCATCTCCCTGTCAGCATGGTCCCAACCATCCAACTAACACTCCAGTCCACCAAAAGTCTTCCTTTAACCACTATCCTTCAACCACTATTGCATGCTCTAACTGACCTTCACCAAAAGGAGTTGTCATTTTATTCATTTGTCTTTTGTCTATTAATAGTTTCATGAAGTCTTCTATAAATCTAAGGGAATTATATTGGTTTAAGTAGGATCTTACACCTCCCATTAGTAGCTGGTAAGTAAGTAGGAAGCTTGCAGATGTTTGTAGTTATCCTTTCAATAGTTTATTGAGATAAGGCTACTTGTGGCCTCCCAGTTGTAGTTAGTCTGGTTAGGTAGTTGTATTCATGTTATTTCTACAAGAGTAATATAAATTATTGTTTGTTTATTTTTTCCATGTTAATTTTAACAAAGATGTCACAAGTTTTTTTCACTGGTTCACATACCAAACAAGGTGTATTTATTAATTTCCTCTCTCTCTCTCTCTCATATCTCTTTACTTAGTATTTCCATTGCCTTTTTTATTAATTAATTAAGGACTGATTCATCCATGTTTAATTTATAAGATACATGATGGAGCACACTTCACAAAATCAAACTCATATTCATGAGTTTTATCTCATAGGTAAGCCTAAGTACACTCATGTTTCCTTTATCTAAGTAATTTTGATTTTTTGTATTTATATAATAATATGGGGGGGGGGGATGTAATCATATAAAATGTAATTTGAGTGCAATGAGTGACACTTGAGACCACCCCATCCCTAAATTAGCCATAAACCTATCTTAGGGCCTCTTTCGATCCTTATCCAACTTTTGGGTGGGTCGAACCCATCCCCATATGTACCAAAAGAAGTCTCAAACCATCTCCTAGTTATCCATATCCTTAGTGCTCCATATTATTCCATCTAGGCACTAGTGTGACCCTTTGGACACTATCACATTATGATAGTGACCAAGGGAATGTTTTATTATCCCTTACCTCTTTTCTCCTCCAATAGACATATTTCCATTTCTCAATACACCTTAGGGTCAACCTAGACCTATTACACATCCTAACAAGCACCATATCAATATATATATACATCACTTTTATCCCTTTACCCACTGAATGGAAATCAAATGTAAATACACATAAATAAGCTCAAAAACACTTTGTGAAAATTTAGGTCCTTAATCCCTATTATTTCCTAATTATATATACATCCATATAAAACACTCCTAATCTTAGATAACTCATATTTCCAATCTCAAGTCACACTTAAAGACTTAATATGGTACTCATACTAGCATTCACTTACACTTTCACTTGGGATAAATACATTATGTCTAATCCCCTCTTGAAGTATTGGTATGTTGGAAACTCTCAACACAATAGGGTGTTTAGGTCACATCCAGCCTATCCAGATAACTTTACACTTATTATACTTGTGTTCCTCAGATAGCCTAACAACATGGAGGTATAGGTTTTTACATTCAAAATCATTCAAAAATAGATAAAATACAGTGATTCAACACTTAAGTACTTAAGCAAATGTCCACCTAGAAGTGCATAATCTCTACCTACAAGAGACACTAGTGTAATGATCTATTTTCTAGAGGATTGTGTTACTTCTTGGGAGGAGTTTTGACTTTAGATTACTATTATCAACACGCTACCTAGTATTTACACTAATTTATATCTTATCAACTATCCATCTCAATTAGTTTTGAACTAAGTATATCTTTGTGTAGTTCATTATTATATTTAGAATAATCAAATTAAGTCAATTATTATACAAATTAGTGGTTGTATTTATTACATGTGTATTCACTAATTTATTATTCTAGCACTTTAAAAACCTAGGCTTTTAAGCTCCATAATCACATTAAAAATAAAATTAGTCTGATAATAATGATGCATATACTCATCTTTTTTTGTTCAAAATCAATAGGAATAATGTTTTATTTTATATTTCTCTTACTCCTTAACCTATTCCTCAAAATTAGTATCAATAAAAGTGTGTGTAAGGTTAGTTAACTTGTAATACCCATTGATTAATTAAAACTATATAGCCCAAAATCCTAGAATCATAATCCATGTAGTTATATTGTACATGTGACTGAATATTATTTTATAAAAATAATCCACACTATCTACGAAGTAAATCCAATGCAACTACATGAACATTTTTCAAAAACCACTTTTGGTACAATTTGATGATGACACATAACTTAAAGTAATATGTATTATTTACTTAAGTATTTTAAATGGTTTGAATGAGTTTTTATTTTCACATGATTATTGTTTTCATGTATCAATATTCATCAACAGGGTTCTTGGTGTTGTCTAGATGCACCTTAGGTGAATAGTTAAATATTTTTTGTTAAATGATATATTGGTGTTATAAGTGTGAGTGTCCTCATATTTTTTGTGCTTGATCTAATTACACAAGGATAAATAAGACCTAATAAAAAACCAAAATTTTGGTTTTGTTGTTATATTAATGTAAGGTAGTAGATTCTATTCTATGCACTCAACTTTGTGATTTATGGCCAAGGAAGTTAATGTAATGGATGGGCTAGGGATTTGGTTGATTGTATGGTGGAATAATATTTGGTATAGGTAGTGGAAATGGGTTAATGTGATGGACCATAATACCTAAAAAAACATCCTGATGATCATTAAGATCATAAAGATGTGTATACATATAAATTCAAGGTCCATTAGTCTTAGTGATCACAAAAATGTAAAATTCTTTATCAATTCTAGGTTCATGTAAATGAAAGAGATCAAGTTGGATGACCCATGAGAATATTTATAATGTGTTGGTTTGAATCTACCTAATCAATGTCATATACTAAATTTTAATGATATAAGATGAGGCTAGGTCTAAGGAGAATAAAAAGTTGTAGATGAGAGACTAAGCTTGGATAACATTGTGTTGACATCTCCTATTCTATAAAATTGTAATAATAGGTGGATTTGGGATGCATTATTTATCTTCTAAAGTGGCTAAAGATATGGATATAAGTAAATTATGTAATTAAAACATGGAGAGAATACATACCATATGTTTAGGGAAGATCATACTTCGTAGACCATCCCACTAGGGGACTAAGCCTGATGTCAAGTCATGTTTACCTATAATACCATAAACCATACTAAAAGAGAACATAGAAGATTGTTAAAATTCTAGTGATAACATTATAATCACAATATCTAGGAAATAAAATTTATATATGAAAGAATAAAAACTAAACAAAAGGTTATGTTAGAAAATGGAAAACATTTTAATCAAAACAGCTAGTTTGGGGCCTATTATATTAAAAAAAATTCTAAAAACAATTTATTTGTGTCATTCACAATGTGAGATATTTTTAAGATCTAGATTTTTGATAACCTTTCTTAGTGTAGAATTAGTCTTCTAAAAGAAGGTGACGATAGGATGGTGAACATACCAATGAGATGTGCAGTCGAGCAAAATCAAGTTATTTTTTGATAACTTTTCATTTTTGCCCCTAATTTGTAATTTCAGTCAAAACATAGTTGAAATCCAACCAAATTTGATTTTTTTTTTTTTTTGATCATTTTTTTGGGGTATGATAAGTATTTTTAGACTTTTTTTATAGTTTAAGTGAATTTGAGTGGGTTTTAAGGGTTTTTAAATAAATAATTGATGGTTAGCAGAACTACTTCTTGGGTTACAAAACTATTACCTTTTATAGGGTGGTGGTTTTAGAACCACCACAATGGTATCATAACCATCAAAATGTGGTTTATATATTACTACCTTGGGGTTGTTATAAAACTACCTATCATGTTTAACTTATGTAATTAGGATAGCTTCATAACTACTATAGGGTGGTTTCATAACTTCCACCTAAAAATAATGGCAGTTATTCACATTAGAGGGATGCAAATGTTTTCTAACTTGTCTAGAATATGAGATAGGTTTATTTGAATAAAATAGGGTCTCTTTAATTTTTTAATAAGGATTATATTTTATTTATCAGAGTGTAAGAGAAGTGGCTCCTTCAAGTGATATCACTTTTAATAGTTGATGAGTTAGCCTTGATCGACTAAGTGGGGATACTTCGCATTGCATATGTGGGGATCGCCCCATCTTATAATTAGTTACTATGTAACTTAATGACATATTGGGACTAAATGAAACACTTTCATGTTTCCTTAGGCCTTAAAAGATTGGAAGATCACTTTTGTAGATGTGTCTCAGATCAATGGTCCTCCCATGACTAGATAAAGAGTGTATATACATGACATTGATAGTCATCATGAGTCTCGTAGTTAAGAAAACCATTTTGGAGGTGTTATCATAGCCAACATGGGTATGAAGGGTTGAGTGATACTTTATTGGGTTAAAATATTAGTGGTACCTAACCTAAAGGACATAATTAGAATCCTTGCTTCCTAGTTAATGGGGGAGAATATTATTGATAGTATCTTATATAGTTGGTTATCAATCTTAAAATATATAGTGGAGAGAGGGGATCATTATGATTGGATCCAAAATATGTTGGCACATACCTAAAAATACATATATAGAGTGGTTTTTTTTGGATCCCTATCCATTTATCATTTGACTATCATTATGGGTTGGATATATGAGAGGATGATCCCCTATGAGAGGGGGGTATCGATATGGGTACTAAGGGACATTAAAACCATTATATGGGTAGATATGGCCTAGTTTTTTTATTTACCTATACTTTTGGATCTTTTATGATGGTATATTTTATTTACATGCCATACTAAGACACGGTAAGATAATGGGCTAATGAGGGATTCTATATTGCATCAGTCGCTAGGGCTACATATGTTTGAAAAAAGTTTATACATGTTGAGTTGCACTTTATGTATCAGGTGAATTAGTTTTTTTTATTCCATATTTAGGATAAATCCCCATATTAATAGTTATTTATAGGGTAATGTATGAGGTGAGAACACAAAGTTAGGCCAACTGGCATGATACCCACTTATGAGAGGGGTTCACGTCACCTAACCATCCCAATAGGTAGCTAAAGGAGGATGAGGATAGGTTGGAGATGGAAATAAATATATGATTCCACCACTACCACCATTACGCCCACCTTTCCCATAAGTCCATAGAAACATTATCAATAATATCTAAGAGATGGAGAGGGTGAGGCCTATCCATATGTTTTGCTAGAGGAGGACATAGATGTAGATGATTATGAGGTTGTATATGATGAATTCAATCCTAAATGGTGGGAGGAATGTATAGGTATTTTTTTTATTTTGTTAATTTATGATTATAACATGTATTTATATTTCTTCTAGTTGTTTAGCTATTTTTACATGTGATATATTTTATCACACCAACTAGATCTAACTTAGTTTGTGTATCCTATGATTGAAAATATTGTGGGAATGTGGAGGATAATGATATTGGGTACCCTAATAAACCTATTTAATTTGATCACTCCTCATATGGGATGCCAACTTATTATATATATTGGGCACCATATGGGTATTAGGTGACATAAAGATGTGTTTTCCCTAGTGTATCATGCCTTGATTATGATGAAAACACTGAAGATAAATAATAACACTTTATTGGAGAGAACAAGGAGAGTGGAGGCTCTAGTGGAAACCATGTTGGGAGGAGGAGGAGGAAAATCCTCCAATCATATGATAGAGAGGATAGGGTCAGAGGGAGGTTTAGGTAGGTACCATCCTCCCAGACACTGACCTATAAATAGGGATGTAGTATTAGAAGAAGGCACAAATAGCATATGCCATCAAATCTTGAGCCCTAGACATTATACAACCTTAGCTCCTTCTTAGAGGAGGAGTAAATACATTTGAGCCTTGTTTTTTATGTCTTGTATATACCATTTTATATGTTTATTCTTTTTGAGATGCCCTAAGGCATATTGGCCCTCCATAGAGGTGTTTATATCAGACATTGTTATTGTATAAACTCATCATTTATCATCATATGTATATATATGGATGTTTTTGTGTATATATCTCATTGATAATTATGTGGTGTGACTCTATATCTTCATATTATCCTTTCATTTTATGCACTCAAGAGGACTAGATATATGATGATGTATGTATATGTGTATCTATTTGTTTCTGATATGATGCTATAGAAATGCTTATGTATATGTGGAAAAAGAATGTGTGAGGATGATTTAATGTAATGTATGTAGATATGTGACTAAAACTATACTAAAATTTATTTTTAAGATTATTACTTACTTTTTTTTATTCACACAATATATTTCTTTCAATTTGTAGCAAGGGATGAAAGGGGAAAATATAATAGATGTAGAGAGAATCATAACTCAATTTTTTGAAGGAAAAAGGAAGATGACATAATATTTATGAACAAATGGGAATATGTATTTCTTGATAAACATATATAATTCTAACTTTATTTTCTATATCTAGAGATTAATTGCCCTAATATAATTGTTAAATGGGAAAAGGTTACCTTCTTTAAACATAAACGTGTAGACACTTCTTTTGACTTGACATCTCTTTTACATTTATAAACATGGAATCTCTTTTACATTTATAATTTAATTTTTTTGAACTCCCTATACTTATAATTATTTGAATAATAATAAATATGGGTTAATCACTTAAGGCTAGATATAGGCAAGTAATGGCATCTCTCCCTAATTCCAACCTTATGCAACTAGTAAGATGCGAAGGCTCAACACTGAAATATAAAAAGGGTGAGAAATATATAATTTTGAATTTTTATTTACATAAGATTTTTATTTTCATATAATCATCTAATTTTATATTTTTATGGACATCACCATCCAAATATTATCTCTATGTAACTAGTGAGATGCAAGGGCTCACCATTGAGGACCAAGATGGTCAGGAAGAAACTATTTTATTTTAAAAATGATAATGTTTTGATTTAAAAATGTACCATAAATGGGGGACTATATCTTAGACAAGTTTATTAATTCTAATGTAGGACAATGCTTTTTATAAGTAGTTAAATAAGATATAAGGAGATAGGTGTACTTTTATTATAATAAATAAGACAAAAACCAATGTAGCATGTTGAATATGAGGATGGTGAACATAGAGTGAGAAGGAAATTTTAAATTTAGGTAAATTTTATGTTCTAGATTTTTTAAATTTCTATATTGTGTGAACTAACCAATTAAAAAATCATAAAACATCTCTACTGTACTGATGAACATGTTACATATGAAAATACAATGTAGGTGAAAATGGGGTGATATGTGAGAACTAGATATAAAAAGAATTATATGAAAATATTTCATAGATGAACCAAAATATTTTCGCTTTAAATTGAATAATTAATAGGCTCCATTGTTAAAAAAAATTGTTACTAAGTAAAGGCCCAACTAGTTGGGTCTAAATTTATGACCCTCTCCTTTCTTTTTATCAATTAGACTATTAATCCAAAGAACAAGGTCCCCAAAATAAATTGGATATTTATAGGCATAACTATGTAACTCATAATACTTATGGTTAGGCAGAAATAAATATATATGATTGGCCATATAATTTGGTCATGTGAAGATAGTCACTTCTAAGAACTCAAACACCCATCCACATTGAGTCCTTCTTAGTTTAGGACATATCCTTAGGAAGTTTTGTAGCCTACAAATTTTATGGTAATATATGATTAATTTTTAATCTTTAATATTTTTCTAGAGTGTGCCTATGATTTCTTATTAAGATGCACTCCTAGATCGATCACATCTATATGAGGAGGATGGTACCTGACTCTAAAAATATTCAGGTAATTATGAGGATAATTTTGTTCTTGATAATGCCTATCAGTAAGGTATGGATCCTTTACTAAAAAATGGGCATGGTCGTAGGCATATTAATGTATCAAATAATTATCCTATAAATGAATTGGTAGATTAGACTACCACTTACCTTTACATGATGAAGCATTAGATAATCATGATGTTAATGGTAGAATTGATCAATGAAAACCTCATCATCCTTATTTTTTCATATCATATGTATATTAAGAATGATGGGAGGTAATATGATATCAAGGGATACAATATTTTAACTCCCTCCTTTATTGGTAGCTATTAAGTCATTGGATACCCTAAAGATGAGATATTTTATCCTATTCAAGATTATAAAACTAGATTCTAGGATTGTTTGATGGGGGATAAAACACTAAGATGAGGAATATAAAGAGTTGGTAGTTTGTTTCTTTCTCTAGGTACTATTTTGATGAAAATGAAATCAAATTCTGTAGCAAATTCATATATAATTATTTTGTAAAACTAGACATCCTTGACTTTGGTCTAGTAGACATTAGACACTTTCTATGCCACTAGATATGAAACTCCCTAGAGTTTAAAGTTTTAGACACCCAAGCACTTTTTAATTATCATATAAAGTAATATATCCTCATATTCAAATCTATTATTTATATATTTTAATTCTAATTTAAACCTAAAAGGCATAACCCATCCTTTAGGAGAAATGGGAATTAATCCCACCCCATTGCCTAAGTTGTATTTGACCTCATCATAGTGTAAAGTCCATTTATCAAGTGTATAAGGGGGTAGTCATCAGTAAATTTGTCTTTGTATTATAATATTTCAACCATGTGAACATCAAATATGATGCGTAATCTCTATCTTGGTGTCTAGTGTCGAGGCTTAAGTAGGTAATGAACATTATGCAAATAATTAGAATGATTTGTGAAGGTGTAGGTGATTCAACCTTATGTTATGAATGAAGGATGGAAAGAACCTTTTTGAACTCATAAGGGAATAATTTAATCCATAGGTCAAGGTAGGTGAATACCTCTATAAATATGAAAGGTTTCTTGCTTTCCCTTTTCTTCAAATTTGGAAGAATATCGACATATTTAGATCTCATTTAGGTATGGATAATATGCAAACATCATTGGGGATTTATATTGGTGTAGGAGGTGTAGGGGTGTAGTTTTCCAACTTGAAATACAATAAATAATAAATGGGTGACATTATTTTCCTTATTATTATGTTTGGTAGAACTTTAATGAATTTAATGAGTGATTTATTGGGCCCTTTTTCTTGTATGATGAGAGAGAGAGGCCCCTCATTTAGAATATAGGCATAATCATGAGTTTTGATGCTAACTTATACTCTTAACACTATCATAGTATGACATTAATTCTTAGCTATCATGCTAACTAGGTGATAGGAAGTAGTTTTATTGACTATTAATGGACTTAAAATGTGATGATAAATGTAATTTGGCATGGGTCAACATAATATGACTGACATTTCTGATCCTAATGGATCAAGGATTATTAGAAAATAATATAGTCCTATCATAGCATAATCAATAAAAATACTTTAAAGTGGTACATAAGTGACATGGGTAGTATTTGGACTATGGATTACAATCATGTTGAGAGTTTTGTAGATGGTTGTTATGAAGGGAGGCTTCCTTGTCCCCAAATATCTCCACCATATAAATTTCAAGTAGGAAACCAACCCATCATGGGGTTTATAGCTCTAAGATCTATATAATTTCTAGGTTTCCACCCCTCATGGGTCAAATGGAAGAACTAGAGGAGTATCATTCTCTAAGAGATTGATAATTTTTCTAATAGAGAAGATGGAAAATATCTCACTAGAGACTAGGTCCTAGTCAAGGATGTTTTCAATCATTTATATGTCTTTCTCATTTGATTCACCTTTTATCAAGTTTTGGGTAAATTCATCCCCTTTATTTAGGTTTACTATGTTAGGCTTTGATAATTTAGTGACATCAACCAATTATGGGGGTTTTATAACCCTATTGATAGGTAGGTAATAGTATATGTGTAACCTAGACTACTTGTGCATGGTAACTTGTAACACATTGGAGGGTTTAAAATCACTTTGAGCTATAAAAACCTTACTCAGGTGTAAAAACTTAATTTTTTAGAATAAGTTATAAGCTATAGCCTTCATCCAATGTATCCAAGGGTCAGCAGAGATCATATTTTAATTGGTATTTTTATCTATAACATAGAATTAGATTAGGACTATCTTGGGGCCCAAATTAATTGGGAGTACAATGGGCCTTATGCATGTGTACTTAAGGTTATCGTATCCACAAACAATATTACATGTTGAAAAATTGGTTTCCCCATAACCAAGATTTTTTAATAAGGAGAAGGGGACAATGTTGACGGTCATTCCATCTTTGACCATGGCTCTTTTCACATAGCTATTATAGATCCATACTTATATAAATAAGTATGGATCTCCCCTCTTAATTAGTTCCTATTCAAGTGGGAGGGTCCATAAGTTAAATGATTATCCCAAGTCACATGAATATTGACCAGTTAGGAACATGTCCAAATCGATGTAGTTGATTTGAGCTTCTGGAGGAGTAACACTAGATGAATGTCCTAGTCCTAGGGCATCAATAAAGATCGACTAGTGAGCAAAAAAGTTTTTGGGTAGATCTAAGAGGGAAATGGGAGACAATTTTTTGATCATGTCAGAGATCAAGTTATAGCTCCCTATGGGTTTAAAGATAGACTTTATTTCTGGGATGTTTAATGGATAGAGGGTCATGGGATGATACTATCTAGTGGGAGAAATGGTGCTTGCCTTTATTTTACTTCTAATTCTATGAATTATATCATACTATTATACCTTAAACCCTAAGTTGAGGAGTTATATTAGTGTTTAAATATCCAAAAGTGGAAGGTTTGACATCGTAAGTGCTTGCCATTATGGGTTGGTTGTGTTGAATGGGTGCATTTATGGATTACCATGTTGTTGGCCTTGAGTAAGATGAGTTTGGTAGTTGGGGAAATGGTTGTGATAGATTTGTAAGTGCTAGTTTGGGGGATCAATGGAGATTTTTGAAATGGTATAGGTGTTTTTACTCATGCTTCCTAGGAAAATATCTATAAATGTTTGCCTTTAATCCTTTGGGAATCTTTGTATGATTTATTATATTTTATATATTTATGTGTGTCATGACCTATAAATATATGGAAGAGTAAATATATGTTAGGGTAATAATCATTTTATTTCATGTTTTATCCTAACTACCCAAACCCTTGTTTATTATTATGTTGATAGAAACTTTGAATTTTTAACTGGGGGTATTGATCACCTAGTTGGTAATGAATTTGATTATGGTTTTGGTATTTCATAGCATGAGGTAGTGATTAGTTCAAATTAACCACATGAATGGTGGGAGAAGTGATTTGATTCTTGACCCCTATGTTGTTAGTGTTGGTGTTGTTTATAGGTTGATATTAATTATTATTTTTAGGGTTTTTGTTGTTGGTTTTATCAATGACACCATTGGTGGTGGTGTTCCTATTGTGGTTCATGATTTTTTGAACTTAGTTTTTATTATTATTTGGGTTTATAATTTTAAATCCCCCATTTTTTTAGTTGGGGTGATTATGCACCCATTGGTTCTATAGGTCTGATAACCATTTTCAATGGCCGCTTTGTCAATGCCTAGGGAACTCTTAAGGGATTCTTCATATGATTGGTATGGGAATTTTTGGACATATTCCCTTATATAATTATTGAGGAAATGGAGGAAAAGATCACATAGTTCCCCTTGGTCCATGTTAAGTGTACTAGTATAGGAGTATAGGAATTGCAACCATCTCATGATGAAATGGGAAATTGATTCATTGCATTATTCATTGATATGAAATAACTCACATATGATAGTCTTTAGAAGTTTGATCATATGAAATGATTTGACTAGTTTAGCCATAGTTGGTGGAAAGAGTGTATGGACCCCTTAAGGAGGTGCTAATACTAGTCTAACACTATCCCCTCTAGAGTCTTGGGAAAAATATTTGATACAACCCCATCCCAAGGTAGGATCTCTTTGATGTTGGTATCCTAAGATTTTACATGTGCATTGGGACCCCCTTCCCCTTTTAATTTTAGAATATTTGTATTGGAAATACAGGAAAGAACCCTCGTATGTTAATTTCAAAGGGATCCTTGAGGTATTTGACATAGGTTCCCATGTTGTTAAATTATATATTTTTCATTATGAGATGAAGATGAGGTGGAGGTATTGTGCATAAGATGGCCTCATTTCCACTAGGAGGAATGTAAGAAGATTTATAAGGTGGTATGGAGTAGGCCAAAGAATAATTAACTAGCTGATTGGACTTCAAAAACATTTGTAAATATGGAGGGACATTTTGAGATGTTGGAGGCATTATGACCTAATATGGTAAAGTGAATATGAGTTTTTATGGTATTGTATAGGTAGTTTTTGTATATTTTGATATTGTGTAGGGTGGGACATATCCCATCTACAAAGGATTATTATATGTGAGAGGCACATGGCTTGGAAGCATTGAGAACAATGGATTGTTTATTATTGTGTTATTTTCTAGTGGTGGATCATACATTTATGCACCCCATGTTGGATTTTAAATATGTAATTAGTAATATGAATAAATATTAGAGACACTAGGGATATGGACTCCATGAGTGTGGATATATCAAAGAGGTTGATGAGGGACATGATTATGTGATGTGATTTGCTCTTGTAGTCATGGGAACATGTAGGCTTATTTTTATGATGTGGGGTAAGTTGTTTAAATGGGATAATAAGAGGGATGCATTAGAGCAAGAGGGATTGGGTTCTCCCCTTGACTCAAAGTTTTTTGATTATTTTTGGTGTAGATATATCCCATTAGGGTGTGAATGGGTTGGCTTAGGTTGGTATTATGGTTGGGCCCATGGGCCTTGAATGGAAGAGGGGTGGATGCATGAGATTAATCTACATGAATTGGTTAGTTTAGTGTGAGATATCTATGATTAGTGTTTTTGTTGTTCACTATTCATTTGAAGGCATCTTGATTCCTATTGGGAGGATGAATAATAACTTTCATGTAATTAACCTCATCCTCTAAATGATAGGTCCTTCTTAATAAGTTATAGATCCTTATTAAGTAGTGACAGATACTTAAAATTTACACCATGTCATACTTATGAAAAAAATCTAATGATGATGAAATTATCTCCTATTTTTTGCTCCACATGGAACTCTATATCTCTATTCCTTCATCATGATTCCCTATTTATTTATTCCTTGACCCCTTTTGGTCCCCTTGACTTTGGCCTTCATATGCCATTTCTAATTTATTTTAAAAACCAACCATACATGATGGAACATCCACCCCATGTGATAAAATTTCCCTCATACATTATGAAACCATGCCTTAATTTACATAACTACCATGGAAGTTGTGTAATTCAAGGGGCAATTTTGATGTAATGAGGTGGTTATGAATTAAAATGGTGGTGGTTTTGGAATTCCTAGTGGTGGTTGTGTCACCTTAAGTGATCATTTTACAACCACCCATGCATAAATTAATGATTCCATCATGGTGGAAATACCTTCTAAAATTAGTTTTTTAAAGTCTAATTTTCATGTGTTTTACACAACTAGATTCATTTTTATTATTTTTATCACCTTGTGTTTGTCTCCAATCAGGCCTAGCTAACTCCCTCTTATATTTTTAGTCTTATTCAATTCTTCTAAATTTGAATTCACATTCACACTTAGTTTAACCCATCCATGAAATATCCCATATCTTTCTAAAAGAATGTCAAATTTGGTATAATTTTAGTTCCAAAAATTTCCATTAGAAGTTTTTATAGAGAATATCTTACACTCATAACCTTGCTATAGTTTCCCAAAGATTTATCCTCTATTATTTTTGATTCGAATACATAGTTACAAGTGAATAAGTGTTCTTGGTGAAATAAAATCAAACTTTGCAAGATAGGACATTAGCCATCCTCAGTTTAGTTATTTTCCATTTGTGGATTTTGTCTCTCACCCCTTTTCCCATCTTGTTCCATATTTTGTAAAACATCCAAATAGAGAGTTTAAAAAATATATACAATATCATATAGATGTATCATACTAAGTATTATTCTATAAAAAATAGCTGATTTTTATTTGTGCTTACATTTTAGTAGATTAGTCTCCTTTGAAATTAGAAATACATTTCATCAATCATCCTAAAAATTACCTTAGAAAATATCTAAGACATTTCCATAGAATATATATTTTATTTAATTAATATCTAAACAAGTATCTTGCATTCCAAACAATCATCTAGGCAAACATAAAACATAGAAAACCAAAGGTACATACACAATATTAGAATATTAATTATCTTATTTGTTTTTAAGATTTAAAAGAATTTTAATTTTAATCTCTTCAAATAAAAATTGTAACTTGCATCTCTTGTTTCCATTCTAGCAAATCATTCATAAAAAATGTTCTTAACAAACTAGGGATGTTGAAAAGCTAGTGTAGTTTATTTGTGAACAAGGAAAAATTCATATAAAATGATTTATTGCTGACAATTTAGATCATATTTATTGTTACATCATCTACCTATATAGTTTAAATTTATACATTCAATTCATCTTATATAAAACAACCAAAATAAACCAAAAATATTTCATCTAGTTTGCATGCAGGTAGAACTAGGAAGAATCAACAACTTGCATGATAGCATAAATTTATTCCCCTATTTTTTTAGATAAGTATAAATATTTTGACTAGAGAAACAACCTATTACATCAATATCCACAACTGGTCAATACTATAAATATGGCCACAACTATCTAATACCAAAAATATAACCCCAACTAGCCAATACCACTAATACTCCCACAACTGGCCACTACCAATAATACCGCCACAACTAGCCAATACCATCAATACATCCATAACTAACAAATACTAGTTAAATAACCATAAATTTCCTTCTAATACCTTTAATATTTGAATCTAGATGGTGCATATAACAATCAAGTTGCTTTATCGATGCACCCCCATCTCATCGGTATAAATTTATTCCCTTATTATTTGAATTCGTTTCAAACATTTTAAATAGATTTAAAAGATACTTTTTATTTCATTTAATTTTAGATTTACTATTATCTTACTTTTTTCACTTTATTTTCAATAATCAACCATTTATTTTAGAACAAACAAATCTAAAAAATATCAAAAACAAACAAAAACAATGTTAAAATCCTTGATAATACATGGATGCCATACCAAAAGCCTTGTTAATCCATGTAAGAAATCACATCATCATAAGACTTGTCCATCTACACAAGCACCATACATAAACCCTTGATTTAACATTTTAGCAAGCACACTTTACAAGCCATTAATTGAGCAAGATCATATCCTTTTCCCTAACTTATACCTAGTCTTATTTTTATGACCCTCACCAAGAGACTTTAGAGGGAACATCACGTGCCATGTTGCACTATAAACAGCTCTGATACCACTGATAACTCCAGGATCAAAATAGATTGAACCTTGTCCCCGCTTAGTTCGAGTGCACAAGTATTTTATTAATTTCAAAATAACAATTACATAAGGGTGCCTTTACTCCGTTAACCCTTTCACAAAGCAAATATGGATTTATATAGTTTTTACCAATGACCGGTAAAAACAACTAATCCAATAACCAACTAAATACGGGAAAACAACCCGTAAAACAAATCTAATTAATAAACATAAAACATAAAAACTACCTAATAATTAAACTAAGTTTATTTATTTTATGGGGGTGTCTTTATAAAAGATGCATGCCCCATTTACAATAGTAATTATTTTCTACCAAAAAACTAACCTAACGTTAAGACTTTGGAACAAGTCCTAACAAAGGTTATTTTGAAATGAATGAAGTCTTGTATGGCACAATTTATTCACTAGAGTTGGATCACTTAGTCCCACATCATAACATAGTATGACATTAGCATTAAATTAAGACATGGGGTGTTTTGTTCCACTCCAATTCCCCACCTAATTATGGATTCTTTAGCCACTTTATAAGAGAAAGAATTCATCCCTAATCCATGTATTATTTTACTTACATATAACATGAGAAATTAACATAATATTATCTAACCCTAGTCTCTCATCCACACCTATTTCTTCTCCACAGTTATAGCCTTGTCTTATATCATTCACATTCATTTTATGACATTGATTGGGTAAATTCAACCCAATAGAGTAGACCTTTTCACATGGGCCATCCAACCTAATCTATCTCATTTCCACAAACCAATCATTGACCAAGAATTCTACATTCTTATGATATTTGATATTAAATGACCTTAGAGTTCCATCTCTGCATAGATCAAAACTCTTAGTAATCAATGAGATGATACTAAGGTATTTTAATTTCATCACAAGAACCCATTACCACCACCAATCCCAAATATCATTCCACTAAGCAATCAACCAAATCCCTATCCCATCCATTATGTCAGTTGCCTTGATAAGGCATTGGGGAGTTAAGTATATAGATTAGCATGAGATAATTTACGTTCATAAAGTTACCAAGACCTTATTCATATATATTGTTGATATTGAGAGAGTATTTCTTGAAAGAAACTATTATATAAAATAATATTTTTTTGTTGAAATCCTATCCATTATTAGCTCAAGCTTTTATTGGGAAAAGGCTATAAATTGGAGAACTACATGAGATATCATCTTTATACAATGAAAATAATTATGGATGAATATATATAAATGTAAGTGAGACTAAAAATTATGGACCTAATGACTAAGGGGGAATTAATTCATTTTAATTTCATGAGCACCCACATGAAATGGATAGGGAACATTATTATTTTTTGAGAATTACTGACTCTAATTAAGAAGAGAGGTAGAATGGAGAATTCTTAGATGGATATTGATTTTTTGATAATGATATGAATCCAAAAGGAATTGGATGTAAATGTAAAATATTTTTATATGTCAAATATAATGTCTCCTATATATATTTCATGTATAAATATTTTTGTGTATGTTTTTAAACCAATAAAATTTTGGATAAAAAGTGAGAAATTATGGCAAATTATTTGATTTCAAGTATTAGGTGTTAGTAAATGTGCCTATAATAATAAACACACTAATATTAAGGGTATTAATTCTAATTCCATTTATAAATTAGAATGTTTCTAATTTGAAACATATAAATAGATATGTAAGGGAGAAGAGGGAGAACATAGTGGAATTAAAAGTTGTAATATTGGGAATAATGTGCAAATGCAACAACCTATATTGAATTAAATAATCTAGTGTGAAATGCCATTGAATATTTTATAAGTATAATTGGAATAAGGATGCTAAGGATCACATTCAAAAGTGTGAAACTACATGGAATACAAAGGATTGATTACGTTGGATATAAAATCCAACTAGTTTTCCATGACACCATGACACTAATGGATTTTGTACATACCAATATAGGAAGTTTAATCTAGATCAAACTATGGGTTAATTGAACCAAATCAAGACTAGATTATTTAGGTATTTACACATTAAATAGTTTAGGTAGAAAATTATTGCAAATCTAAATGAATTTAAGTAAGACGTTTCTGAGAGTGTACATGCATTTGAGGTAAAATTTTAAAAAAATATTTCTAATGTCTTACAAGATTCATCCATTATATAATATTCAATGTTTTTTGGGAATATTGTTTATAGAATTTATAAAATGACTATAAATTAATTATTTCATTAATGAGTAGAAATCATTGGATCATGTGATTCACATGGATTTTTTGTGTAACTTTGATATCAGATTGAGTCCCTTTTTAGGGGTTTAAAATATTTATATTTATATTTATATTTATATTTATATATATGAATTATCTCTAAATAATGAAATAATATCACATAAATTATTATGGTGTATGTATTTTGAGATTTAGTCCATACAAAGTTAAACTACATGAACAAGAAGATGTGATAAATTAGCATTTTTTTTTAAGATGTGTTAGGAAGGATATGAGACAAGGAATTAATTGTAATGGTTCAAAACATGTGTAATTTTAAATCAAAATGGTGTAATATAGTGACATTCATACTCACATGACATGGAAAACTATCAGGTTACTGATTATTTTTTTGATGCACAAGAACAAGGTTTTGACAAGATGCCATAAAATAATTCTACATAAAATCAATAATCTCAATAAGGAAGAGGTTTATGTGGAAGGAAAACTAGAAGGAGAGATTAGAAAATAGGAGGAAATAGGTTATAAAAAACCTTTTTCAAGTGTGGGACATTATATAACTATCAAAGTAAATACATTAAGTTCCATACTTTTTTTCATTATACTTAAGGTAGGTACTTTTAGGATTACCCTAGTATTTGATATAAGATCTTGTACAAGGACATCATAAAAATTGGTGTAAAAATTACATAATTTTTACACCAAATTCAAAGTTGTGTATTAATAGGAATTATATATAAGGTAGGTCCATGCCTAAAGGTGAAAAACACTAGAAGATGAGTGGATACATAATAAATGAATATGTTGGTTCAATAAAAATATGTGATGTTAAAACAAATTATTAGTGTTAGTAGATTTCTCAAATGCATTGTTGAATAATAGGTTGTTGGTTAGAAAAAAATATAATTTTCAAAGTATTTAAGAATATTTATACCCAACCAAAGATATAAATACAATTATAATTGGGGTTCATCATAAAAATATTACCAACAATAATGAAATGATTTAAATCATTGAAATTATATCCATACTAAAGAGACAAAAAAAGTTTCCATTATTGAAGGATTGGCTAAGGAAAAGTATGGGGGTGTGAACATGTAATTTCATGAGAATAAAAATAAATTTCATGCCAATACTAACATATAGTATGAAAAAGAGATAAATATTTAAACTTATATGAATGACTTGGAGTTGTACAACATATTTATTGACATAGACCTAAAATTGAAATTTTGGCATAATATTAATTGAATATGAAGGGTAATCTTAGGCTATAATCTATACATAATATGTCTTTTATGGAAAAAAATAAATTTTAATACCCTTGGAAGACCTGATGAATGTGGAATAAATTAGATATATGCTTAAAACATATATACATGATTTTTGAAAATAAGGTACAAAAGATGGTTATTTATTTATATGAAAATAATGGGCCATATTATGTGGAGATTGTGGATGTTAAAGAAGAGAAAACTAACATTTACAACTCTAAAATAAAATGTAAATATTATTTATATCTAATAGAGTATGGGGTACTAATTTTTAAGATAAACGTGTCATTCTATGATAGAACTAGTCATGTGTGTAAAATATGGGTGTAAGAAGAGTATGAAGTAAAAATAAGAAAATATGAACATGTGAAGTCTAGAATGGTAAGCCAAGTTAGGGGTGGATTATTTCATTATGATTCCCAAAATAATAGACTAGGTATGGTTAAGAATTTGAGTAAAATGTGGCTTCTAAAGGTAAAAAACCACTAAGAGGATGTTAAGATTGAAAAAACAAAGATTTGTCAAATTATCCCAATATGATGGAAAAACCTAAATGGATGTCCATGTGTAGGATTTGGATGTATGTTTGATTAAGGATGTAGATTGGGTTACAAATTTTCAATAAAAAATGTGCAGTAATCATACATAATGATGGGTAGTGAACCAACCTTATTTTTAAAGTTGGATGATGTGAAACAAATAAATTTACATATAGTTTTGGTTTAGAAAAGTGATATTTTTTTAAAAAGTGGTATCAAGGGAGATGGATCCTACATAATACATGAATAATTGTGATAAGCAATGAGTCTAATATGCTTATGTGTATATGTATTATTTTTGACATTTAATTCATGAGTATACACATGGAACCTATTATATGATACCAAAAGAGATATTGTAGATTGGGATAAGGTTAAGGAAAATATCTGAGATACATTCATGTTTTTGTCAAATGTTGAAAAATTGATTATGTCATTAAAATTCATACTAGTGACAAATTTTAAGAATAAAATGAAATAATAGATAGGTTCTTAGAGATGAACCATGAATGATATTATCAAAATTCATGACTATTTAAATATGAAGAGTGTTCAAGTAGGAACCAATAAAAAAGTATAAGTTATGTGTAATACTTGAAATGAAAGTGGATTTAGTATCCAAGTAATTAGAAATTTATTTATAATGTTATGACAATATAAGGACTACATTAAGAATTAAATCATATTTAAGTGGAAATTAACACTTGGGAAAGAATAGTTGAATGTGTACATAAAGATAAATATAATTACTAATATTACCTATTATACAAAATGTAAGGAAATGTTAAAATAATAGAGGAGACTTAAATGGCTATAATTAGATATATTTGGACATATATGGATTTTTTGAGTATCATATAAATAATAAATGAGTTAAAATACTTATTTCCATTAAGATATGATGAAGAAAATGGAGAACACGAATCCTTGGTAAATATGGCCATCACATTTTATGAGAGCATAAAACTAGTTAATAATAAGCCATATAGGATGATCACAAACCTTTAATAATACATGAAGGAGGAGATAAATAAAATGTTATAAGCTTCCATATCTAGTAGAAGTATCTATTGGAGTCCTATACTAATAATAATAATAATAAATAAATGTAGATATATTAGGTTTTATATGGATTACCACATAATTAATCATGCATGTGCATAGGATTCATTCCCAAAACCATTCATAGATGAAGTGTTGGAAGGAGTATCTAGCTATGAAATCTATAACTTCATAGATTGAATTTTAAGGTTTTATTAATTATAAATCATGATGAAGATAAGTATAATACTAATTTTACTCTAGATTTGGGGTCACTCACTTACAATGTGATTCAATTTAGATTAAGTAATGCACTGAATATGTTATTGCACACTATTTTTCTACATTCAATGAATTCATAAAAAATTTCTTGCACGTGTATCTAGATGACTAGAATGTATATGTAATGGTTAAGGATCACTACACTAATTTATTACCAGTGTTTAAAAGGTGTCAAATACTTAAGATAACCTTGAATCAAAATAAATATAAATTAAAAATCTCATTTTATAAATTATTGTGATGTCATATATAAATAAGTAATGTTATTTGACCCTCTAAATGTAGTAGTGATACTAAAACTATAAATTCCATGCACATAGAAGGAGCTATGCATACTTTTAAAAAAATGAATATATTTAGTTTTAGGGCCTTTATAATAGTTTTAAAATAAAAATGGTATGTTTAGTTGGACACAAAAAAAAATAGAAGGTAGCTAGATAGAGGATAAGTTATATAGTTTCTAAATTTGAATATTAAATTTCACATACATGTCAATTTATTTGAAAATGTGGTGGGATTAATAGTTTCACAATAGGGTTAGATTAAAATTCATCATCATGTTTCATTTTAAAGTAATAAGTTATCCAAACATGAGAAAATCTATAAAAAACAAAGATGGAAATTCTCACAATGATTCACGTTATATATAACCTTAGGGAGTAAATTATTAATAAAAAAATTATTTGTTTTAAAAATAATGATACACTTAAGTATTTGTTAAGTAAACCAATGTTTCATATTTTAATTTGTCTATGGATAATGATATTATAAGAGTTTTGATTTTTATTGGTGGTGAAATTTATAAGGTTAAAATTGATACCAACCCATATTCCATGAAAATAGATAGGTTAGGTTACATGAACTATTGAGGATAAAATTCCATATGCATAGCTATACATATTGTATATAATTCCTACAATATGGTGGGCATAGTTAAAATTTTAACTTTAGTATTAGACCCAAAGGACTAGATGAAAACTAGAAGTATCTTGTAGTAAGTAATCTATAGTAAGGGTCCCTAATATTAAATAATAAGGAGATAATTATATAAAATTGGGAGAGGTGATGTGTTGTGCATATATTTAATAGGGAATGAATGTGAAGGTATGTTGCATGAGTTTTATGAAGTATATATTGGGGGACACTATGCAAGATAGGAAATTACATATAATAGTGAATTGGCTAGGTATTTCTAGATGACATTATTGAAAGACAAAAAGGAATACATGTATAAATAAGATATATGCCAAAGGGTAGGAGATCCTAATAGATAGGATAATATGCCATATTTATTAATTTTATATGTATGAGTCATTTGACAAATGGTTTATGTTTTTTTTTGGTCCAAAAAACTCTTATTCAATATGTAATGGTGCACACTATATCACAATGATTATAAAACACTAAATAAGATGGGACAATGTTGAAAAAAATGAGTATTTATAAAAATTAATTTTAGGTTTATGTGTGAGAATATAATAAAAAGATATGTTTGTCATTTAAGTGTATTTTAAGTTAGATAAGTGATAGAAAAACATTTTTTTATTATATAGGTAGTGAAAATTTTATTTAGAGGATCTTATACTTTTCCATCACATGACAACATTGTATGATCCACATGAAAATATTATGGTGAAGGATTATATGGTAATTAAACCCACTAATTTTTATGGTGTTGGGTGTGAATATTAATATTAACATGTTTCAACTATGTTATGGACTTATAGAAAAACATGTAGATGGTTGAACATGTATAAATATTTCTTGATGGTCTATGGGAGAAGGCCATGTTACTAATAGAATGATTGATTACTTAATGGAATATTTAATGTATAGGAGGATTGGAAGATCATAAAACATTAGATAATATATTTATATATTTGATTAATATAGATGAGAAATGGATATTTTCATGATGGAGTTAGGGGGTAAAGAAGACCCATAAGATGGTTTGCATGAAAAGCACATTAAAAGTAAAAAAGAAATGTATCAGTGCCAAGGTATTTTTCTTATGAATGTATATACATGTGAAATACACATGGAAGATCCATGTTAAATGTATGTGGACACATACTATTCAACACATTCTAGAAACTAGTGCATGTAATTCACATAAGTTTAATGCTAAATTATTATAGTGACACTTCAATGAAATTAATTAAAATATCTAATTTAATAGAGTGTGAATTAGGCATAATTGTAAAAGGTCACTAGCCTTTGTGAAAAAATACAACAAAAAAATATTTATTCTTAAGTTTTATTTCAATAAGCATAAATTAACCTATAAATCCAATTAGAGGATTCAATTGAGCCAAGAAATGGGTCTTTCAAGATCATTATGCTAGATGTGTTAGTATATATAGGGGTAATAATTCATAATGGATTTTTTTATATAAATGGTAAAATGTATATGCAAAAAATAAAAATAAGTTAAATAACTAAGGTAACTAACAAACATGATGATGTAAATTAGGAATTAGAACATTATGTTTATGGGGATATGGAAGTATTATATTGATTTGGTAGGGAAATAATTATGATTTATCCACTATGAATCATTTTAATACACATGGAATATGATTCACAAGAGAGGTGTAGTATAGTAAAGTGTAAAAAAATTAGTGGGATGAAGTAGAAAATGCATGAAAGATTGTGCATGTACAAGAATGAAAATATTATATAAATGATGCATTGTAGAAGGCATGAAACAATCATATTTTTGAAAATTTATCCATTAGATAGAAAGGAAACTATAAGGATCTTAGGAAAATCATTGGTGATTAGAATATTTCCATGGTGAGACCCTAGACAAGATGTAAATAAGTATTTAATGTGTATAGAGGGATATATTTTCCCATTGAATGATATATAGTTTGGAATATGAAAAATATGTAGGTTAAAGATGGATAAATACATATAAATCCAAAGGATTATGAATTATGTCCAAAAATGAAGGGAAATGACTAGGTTTAATAGTTTCTTGGAACATTTATTATTATTTTTTGCTTTCATGTCATTAAGTTGTTGTTTAATGGAATCACTAGATGCAACACTATATTTACGGTTTACATTATTGTTACCATTTGTAATCCATAATCTAAGAGATAACATGTATGAATTCATTATAGGCACATTAATATTTGGAATTTTTGTATTAGGTGGATGAATTATGTATGAAAAAGAAAGATAGACGTCCAATTTATCCTACCTAATAGATACAAATTTAGAGAAGGTAAATCAACTAAAACCTATTGGATACTTAGTTATGTCAGGACATGATCGATTGAATTTTTCTACATAGATAGAGGATCAATTATAAATAAACATAAATAGAGAGGGTTTTAATCCTATAGATAATAAATATAAATAAATAAACCTAACTATATAAATAATAATGGAATTAGTATAATATAGTGTTACCAAAGCTTGAAACACAAATAAGGGGGTGATTAAAACAAAACTAAAAGGGATGAGGAACCATGGTAGGAAAATTAAGGCCTATGTTACCTAGGGTGGAATATGGAATTTTTAACAACTCTATATAAACACTAGGTTTAAGTGTAGAGGAGATTAAAATAAGGAGTTATACATTCAAAAGTATTGATTATGTAATATATATCTACTAAATGAAAGATTTAAGGTTATAAATAATTACCTTGAATAGAACCTATTAATCCTCAATACATTCCTTAGCCAATGGTGGTTTAAAATATATTATTGTGATTTTAAGTATCATGATGATTAAAATAAACTATATAATAAAATAATTATCCTCGTCTCATCTAAGACTCTATAAGACAAGACATAAGCAATGGCTTCTCCAAATGTAGACTAAAGTAGTTTTGTGAGCATTAATAATGTGAAAATGAATGTTCAAATTTATTGGATTTAAATTGTATTGTATTTATAATTAAGGATTATCCTAAATCCTTTTATAATTTTAGCCAATAATATTGAGACATAGTTTAAAATATTAACATTTACCCTCAGACTAGGTCAACCTAAACCAACATAACTATGAAGCATGCACATTAACTTTCAGACTACATAAACCTAGGAATCAGTCATAAAATCATAAAATCATGTGGGTGGGGTGAATTAGTCATAAAATCATTTAATTCAATTTACACTTAAGCAATCATGAACCATTCAGAAAAACATATAGACCTAGAAAGCATAAACAACTATCCACATAAGCATGAAACATAAGAATACATCAAATATGTGGGAAATTCTTAAAGGGAAGAAAACCCATTGATATACGAAAATTTAATATATTCATATAATATAAAAACCACTTTTTTTAAATCACCAACTCCACATGGATCATCAACACCAACTTGCCAAGCACCTACTTGACTAGGCTTTACCAAGTACTCACTTTCAAGGAGGCAACAACCCCCTAGATGACTCAATACCAACTAAAACACATAATTTATTTTATCACATTCAAAAAAATATGTTTCTAAATAAATATATGATTACCAATTATTTAGCTCTTAATACTCTTATACCTCAAAAACTGCCTTTTAGGCCTCTTCGCTCAACTAGGTCTCTTCAAGACTGATTAGGTCAAATGACCTTGATCTTCATATACAAAAACATTTTAAAATATCAATTAAAAATACTATACACTCATATTATGGTTTAAAATACATTATTATGCTATAAAATTTGCTACTTCATTTTCATATTCTCTACTTACACAAATATGCCTAAAGTTGCCTTGTATATATTATTCCTGGTTCATATACCACTTAGTTGGCCATATATCCTTAACCTATTGGGTCAAAAATAAATTAGTTATTATTAAATATTATTGAAATGAATAAAACTATATTTTATTTCCTTTTGGTATGTCATGAATTAATTAGGACTTAATTAGGCCTCATTTCTCTTTTAGGTCTCATGGAGACCTAATTACATTAGGTATGTCTAGTAACACATTATCATTTGATCCATTGGAATAATTTTCACCTCCATATACATCAATATTATTCCATACACAAATAAAATATACATTATAAAACATAATTTGATATATATAACACTTTTTAGGTCCAACCACCACTTGAAACACTCCACTAACACTATTCACATTAGGCTTTTGAACACAAAACGCCCTATCTTGAATAACTAAACATAAAAATTCATTTCATCACACAAAAATTATAATAAATAAATTATTGAAAACCTAAAATACCTAAAAAATACCACCATATACATTATACACTTCAACTTAGGGCATATATCCTCAAACTCATCACTGCAAGTTACTTACTCAGAATTGCCAAGATTGTCAAAAACATAGTCATGAAACATTGATATTAAAAGAATGTATGAGCACTTTAAATAAAATAAAATGAATTAAAATTATCTTATTAAATATTTATACCATATTAAAATATAAAAAATATATGGTCTAGTGGCAACTATTGGTCTTACAAACCAATTTGTTGACCTCACTACACATAAACTTCACTAAGTCAGATAAGACATTTTTGATTCATCATTTTCAATACCATACGTAACTTTCAAGATTATAAAAATAATTAATAATACATAAAATTATTATAAAAAATTAAATGTACTTGGTTTCATCATTATATCATGAAAACACATTCTAATTCATCTTCTCACCATTGCCTGGGTTTTTCATTGTTTGCACCATTTGGTCTGTTAACAAATAACTAATTTAGATGACTATTTTATCACATTTGAGGATTATAAAATATCCATAAAAATTCATGGACATGAAACATGATTATCTATCTTCTTCCTCCATCCATTTTCTTACTATGTCCAATTTAAATTTTGAATTCTACAATAACTTCTTTAGAAATAGCATGTAACTCAACTTGTTCTATCTCCTTTGTCTAACTAATAACACCTAGAGATACCTAAGAGATTAAAATAAAAATAAAATATATTTCCCAATTAATTCAATCCATCCTAATAAATTTTGAGTATCATCTTCAACATTAAGTCTTTATTAGGGTTTTAAGAGGGTTTAAACTAGTTTCCACTCTTAATGATCATTCATAAAGCATAGACCCTCAATCCAAAAACTAATGTTGGAATTTTGATCTAGGACCCTTACACATATATCATGAATATCTTAGGTTCCAATTAAAATTATTGATGAGATAATGAGCACAATAAAATTCTTCTTAGGTTGAGAACCCTTCATTCTAAGCACTTGAGAGACCTCCAAACAAAATTTAATGCCTTTTCTTTCACACTATGACCTAAAAATTCACAAACACACTTAAAAATAAATAACTCAACTATGATAATGATTACATGATCTCAAAAACCTTGAAATATGATAAAGACATTTCATTAGGCCACAATCTCTCTCTTTTCACTCTATACCTTAACTTGCAAAGCACATTAAGCCTTAAAATGGCCTTCATGCCTCTTTACATGATCTAAAAATATCACTATCATGATAAAAATCATAATATAATTCCATACAACCTCCACATGCCTTAAAATATATCATGATAGCTCAATAGACTAGACAAGGTTTAGGAGAGGTCTAGATGCAAATGTAGACTGAAGGTCTTACCCCTATAGGCTCATATTGAAACTCTCATGAGTGTTAAAATGCATCAAATACATGCTAAAATAACTTCAAAAATCCACTCATTATTGTGTGCACTCATATCACCAAGCCACCATGCTCAAACCTTCTCACAAGGTCTCTTCATGCCATGCCTAGGCTCAAACTACTTAAGCACTTGATACCTTGACCTAATCCTTCCATGTGATGACCTAAAAAAAATAAAACAAGTAGATATAATACATTACACCTCACTTATACCTCTACACCATTCTCTTTCTGATGACAACAATCTTCCACAACCTCATATAGACTTAAAACCACATGACCAAGCATTATATGACTTGACATCTCTCTTCTATGTGCTTCAACACCTTTCATACCTTGACTTATGACTTCATGCAACCATAAGACATTAGTTTCCTTCAAATTCTCTCTTAACTTCAAATTATCTCTTACCTTAAAATTCATCTTGTCGCATGGCTTCCTAATCAGACATTAGTTTTCTTCAAACATATTCCATGGCCTATACATTCCATGTTCACACCACTTATGATAATATCATCAAATAAAAAATCTTATGATCCTTAACATATCACATAATACCATTTGTCCTTAGTCACCTTTAACATCAACCTTGATATTACAATCTTGATATGATACATCTTTGACATTAATGACCATTATGATTTATATGATGCACCCTTTTGACATCAATGACAACAACATGCCAAAAAACTCTCCCTTTGTCATCAATGAAAAACATATTATAAAAATGAAGTCACTTCAAAATGATACTTTTAAAATCTACTGATTTTCCCACTTTTGACATATATGAGAAAAGGTTCTCAAAAAACTACCATCTGATCCTTGGACCTAAATTTAAATGAACAACATAGAGAAATGCTAACAAAAATCACCTTAAGCTCATACCAATTATTGTAGACACTTTTTGTAACATTTGAACTACACCTCAAAAACCATGATTCTTATCACTATCTTGATACTTCACAACACAGAGCCACAAATCTCCCCTTGAGATGATGCTTCTCCTTATTTACACTAGATGACAACCACTCTAAAAAATTGATCATTCTCTTAAAAAGATACATCTCCCTATGGTATCATTCTCTTAAAAATTGATCATTCTCCTAGAAATCAATCATTCTCTTAAAAATTTATCATTCTCATAAAAATTTATAATCACACCTTTAAGAGAGTGATCAATTTTTAAGAGAATGATCAATTTTTAAAAATATATAATCACACCTTTAAGAGAATGTTATAATGTTTGATCATTCTCTTAAAAATTTATCATTCTCCTAAAAATTGATCATTCTCTTAAAAATTGATCATTCTTTAAAAATTGATCATTCTCTTAAAAATTTATGATTCTCCTAGAACTAGATCTTTTCTCAAACAAACATGTTCACACCTGTAACATCTATAATCACACCTTTTTACAACAAAATATCAACACATTGAATATGAAGCATTATAATAACATGATCAACCTTAATCCATTCATACCTTCTACAAATGAAGTCAGATCATAAGACCACTCACTTTGTCCTTGACATGACTGATATGACTCAAACCTTTGATCACACACTAGGCCACCATATTCTTGACATGAAATGAATAATTAGGGATTCCCCCTTTGTCTTCATAGCTTGAGCTCATCACATGAGTCATTAAGACTTTCAAACCATCCTCAACTTCCTTTAAACATATATATATCGAAACCACTTCTGAAAATAGATCAAGCTCAACTACCAATTGCTATAAATAAGGAACAACTTTTTGCTTACCTTTCATATACCAACAACACCTCCATCTCTATCAACATTCTTTAACATGTCTTCATGATAGCCACCAAGCTTCCACTGACTAATGAATGTCTCCATGAAGTATAATGGATTCAACCCTTACCATAGGCAACTAGAACAACACAAACTCAAGAGATTCCGATATCTCCATGCTCTCACAAGATTGATGGGCCTTTAGGATCCTTTTAGGATTGATTAACCTCTTTATCATGATCTCTTCATCATCTATGTGGTTAATAGTCTAAGCTGATAATGAGCACTCTTAATAATTTTCAATATCTAGTCTATGATTTACCATAGTAAATAGTCCACCTTGGCTTGTAAACTGATCAAAACTAAGCTTGACTATCTTTGGCTTCCACACCTTGATTTCCCTTCTTTATTGAACTCTAAGAGGTTAAATTTTCTTTTTCTATCTTAATGATTCATGATGATAGAATCTTGCAATATGACTAATGTTAAGATAATTATAGAAAAAAAATCACTCATATATCTTGATTGATGTGGAATGTGACTCCTTCCATATTCCCATGAGTACTCATTCATGGAGGGTCTTCTACACGCTCAAACTCTATGACCAAATTTACTACATGAGAAATAGTAAACATTGAATGAATCTGAATACCTTATAGCATTAGGTTATCTAATAGAATTATCCTTAAATTGTTCTTAAGGTTGACCTTCTTTTTCTCTTTAGCATTCTCCTTTTTCTCTTTTTGATCTACATTTAAATCAATACCTACCTTATAATTGGTAGACTTTGGACTACTCAAAATGTCATCTAGAGCCTCAATTTTCTTTTCAAACTTCTCATAGGTCTTCATCTTTCTAGTTTTTTGATCTAATTTTAATTTTAAGGACTCCATTTATGATTTATATCTAGTGCATTCTTGTTCCTTATCCTTTAGAATAATAGTGACTATTTCCATCTAAGTTTCAACTTGATTAATGATCTCATCATGTTCTTTGGATGTGTTACTCGGTCTCTCTTCAAAAAACAATCTATTCTTCATAGTCCTTAACTCATGATCTTAGTTTCTAATTATTACTTGTTTATAGCTTCAACTCTTCTAGAGCACTCAATAATTATTCCTTAAGGTTCACTTTAGCATCTTCTTCATTTGATTCTTCATCATCCATAAGGCCTTTCCATTTTGAGCAACCTTCATTGTATGTTTTTATATCCATAAATAAGGTTTCATTGTTTTTATTCTCATTAATGTCATAATCATTATTATATGTACTTGTGTCACTTACATCAAATGTCTATTATCTTCTTTGGTATATTTACTTCTCTTTTTCTTAAATGAGCCTTTCTTACCTTCACACTCAAAATCTTTCTTGTTTTTTGATAGGTTGTCATTATACCTCTCATTTAACCAATCAATGTGTTGGTGTCATTTTATACTATGACCAGTGTTTGAGGCTCTATGTAATGATACCATTAGATATTTGAGTTTATAGTTCACTATTTAGGGGTTCTACTCTATTGTAATGTCTAAATCCTAAGGATAATAAATAAAATTATAACTCTATTTTGAAAAAAAAGTAATTTTAGAAGGTTTTCCAACTAATGATTTCTATGGCATTCCTTGTTAAAAAGGATTCTTCAATTCACACCATCGACATCCAAAACTTAAGCATTTGGCATAAGACATTATGGTGTTCTCACTCAACTTACCTGGTTGGGTAGAATAGTTTGATATTCAAGAATTTGAGGATGTTGTCTACTATCAATTAAACTGCTCGTAATAAATTTTGGATATGAAGATAAGTTAGAAAACTTCAATTAATATGAAATTTAAAGACACACTCTTGCATAAATAAAATTCATGTGTGTTTAATTTAAACAGCCTTTGCATTTAATAGAAACACACTTGAATTAAAAGAAAATTCACACTTTGCATTGAAAAGGTAATCATACTTGCATTGAAAAGGAAATCACTATTGCATTTAAAATAAATCACTCTTGCATTTAAAAGTAAATTACACTTTGTAGTAAATAAATTATACTTGAATTAATTAAATACCTCTAAACTATAACTAAATATATTAATTTATCATGATCTTTAGAGAGAAGTGGGTCCTTGCTCATTCCTCAAAATAGGAACAAATTTACTCAGTAATGAAAAGGAATGCTAAACTTTATTTCATTATCAAAGGAACATTTACAGATATGTGGAACTACATTGGAATGCTTCTTCTAATTTATGATCACTATTGATTGACTAACTTATTAATTAACTAACTATTTATAATGATAAGAATATATGTATTTAAAGCATATCTCAACATCTATTAACGAAATAAAAATTATAGTGATATAAATAGCCAAATCTACTTATTTAAAATATAAAAGATCTAGGAATTAGATCTCATGCTTATAGAAAGGCATTGAAACTATCTCGACTAAAAATGGATGGAAAATAACTAACATATATCTAAATATATTATATCCTATTTTACAAAATATAAATATAAATATATATAGATCATTTTAGACCATTACTATGAATAGTAATGTCTAAAATAATATATCTTGTTAGAGGTACAATCACTGAGAGGGAGGGTGAGTCAATGAGCCAAAATATTTCAATTTTTATTCCAATCCTTTCAAACTATTAAATAATCAGCATATACCAACTTCATCAAGCAACATCAATAAGAGATCTCATTCATGCAATTCATACACAAGATCAAACACACATAACATTATTCTTATGGAAAACCCTCATGGGGAAGAAAACCCAGTATCAAGCCTACAATACATGGAATACTTGTCCTAGAGAAAATTACAAACAAGATACTAATCAATTCTTTTAGACTATAAACCTTGATTAAGTCCTAACCAAAGGCCTTTAGTGAAACACCTATTTCACAAGGAACAACTGCCCCTAAGGAATATCAAGTCCTTTAGACCATCCTTTAAAAATAACACCTCAACCTTAAAACTGATGTATTCAACATTTGATTATGATTCTCTTATTATCTAAATCTTTGATAAACTCCCTCTCTATCTCATATAAGCATCTCACTTAGGCATGCCACAATCTCTCTCCTTCATTCAAATAGTCCTCATATACACACTCAGACCTCTTTGCATATCCTCAAACTATAATCCTTCAAGAGAAATTTTATAACATTATAAATATGACCAAAAGTTCATACACATATTAAATTTTTTTCTAATCATCAACTCATTAACATGCACACTGCCTATCCTCTCTTCTTCACTCCAATGCATACTCTTCTCACATAAGCCTTGCATATGTAAAGAAACCATCATATTTGGTTTCAATAGTTATATATATTATCATTATTATCAATATCATAATATTTATTATTTTCCAAAACACATGAATTCACCATTAAGGTATCTAACTTGAGTCACACTTAAGCACAACTCACTTTCAAATAGGCTTAAGTCACCTTTTAGGTCCTATGATGACCCATTCACTTCTTTGACACTTATATGAGACAAATAAGAATAAAAAATCACTTTAAAAGTAAAAAAATCCATGATACATTATCTATAGTTCCCCCTTAATTGTGAGCAACCATCATAGTACCCTTTGGCTTAAGCCCAATTTACTCAAACAACATTATGTGCACATAGTCACCATGAATGAATACATGATCAACTTATAAACCTTTGTTCATACTAAATAATTTTTTTAAAACCTTTATAATGAACATATGTGGTCATTTTAGAGTCTAAAGCATTCTCCAATATCTAATTCATCATTATATATCTAAACAATAACAAATCAAGCTCAAACATCCTTCTCAAGTCACTTGTAGAACACAGTCAAACACATAGTCAACTTTAGACATTCATAAATTTGACTATATACATTTTTAAACAATAAAATATATATTTAAAAATTCATATTATACTCCTCTACAAATTTTATTTTTATACCATGGTCAAATTTTACATAGATCGAATGTTATGGCTCAAAAACTAGGCACTAGTCTTTCTTTTATTAAATTCAAATAGTTGAATTCAAATGATCATAGTTAAATATCAAACACTATGCTCACATATCATGTCATCACTAATTATAGTAATCATGCACCATTTATACTCTTTCAACATTAACTTTACTATACTTTTAAATAAGGAACATGTTGACCTCATCTCATGCAATCTTGTAATATTGACTCAATGTGCATTATCGATCTTTGCAGATCAACTTGGTCCTTACCATACAGTGCTCACCAGTCAATTTTATTCATATCCATATGATCATCAAAATTTATACCCTCATGTGCCTTTTGAGAACTTTTACTATTTAAACATTGAGCACTTCTCCTCATCTCACTCCTTCGTAAGACCTTAGAATAAACATGTTCCTTTGATCTTTTTATAAGGAGCTCAAACTTTAACTTTGTTAACTAGAAAGAAATTTAACCTCTTTAACTTGTTGTGCACCATATATATTAATTATAATATCACTCATGAGCCATTATATCTCCATCTGGTCGTAATCTTTAATGTCATGCAAAATAGACTAAGTATGGGGACCATTGTTATCTTCTTAGAAGACCAACTTTGCATAGTCATATCCTTTACCTTGCTCACTCACATGTTATCAAATTTAGACCATATGTTATCCTTTAAAATATGAATACAAAAATTTATCAAACTTATCCTCAAACCCTCACATGTGTGAGATATAATGACGTTAATCTGCTCACTTAAATTTTTCTACCACAGAACCAACTATATCAAAAACTTATCTTGGAGGCCAACTTTGAACATGCATATATTTTGTCACACTTCATTTCATGACTTTAAATTTATCAAAAATAAACTAAGCACAAAAATTAATAAACCAGTATGATTAAATTCTCTTGAAATGCCCACACGTGTGAGATATGTCACCATTAAAATTCCTAATCAACTTTTCTTTCCACATTGAAAATTTGGCTATGGAAAAACACTATCAAACTACATTGGAGACTAAATTTACACTTGTATATATTTGAATACACTTAATTGAATTACTTGAGGCTTATCCATAGATATTAGTGACTAATTTGATCACAAACATATGACCAAGTCCCCTTGACTCATCCACACATGACAATGGTGTTGCCAGAAAACTACCTATTTAGATTTTCTACCACTAGACCTAAAATATCTAGATTAAAACAATGATCAAATAGATGAAATCCACTCATATACACAAGAACTAAAATGATATAAAACCTCTTATAGTACCTCTTTCACATCCTTGAATCACCATACTCATTCTTAAATATGTCTGACCATGCCAAAACTGAAGATCAACCAAGCCTATTTCAAGAATATTAGGATAAACATATTGCACACTTTTTGATCATTTTTCTTCTTCTTCTTAGTCTAAACTATTACCATCCTCTTATAGCTATAAGACTTCTTTTATCTTTTCCTTCTTCTTCTTAGTCTAAACTATGACAACTAGGTCCTTTTCTATAACACTCTCCTTTTTCAAGATAAAATTGATAATACATGGAGAAAACATAGAATCATGCCATACTTTTTCATCTATATAATCTTCCTTACAACTTATAACCTCATCATTAGGTACTAACAACTGATGTTATTTGAATAAAATTTTCTTTGCAATTGTAGGATGTTCACTTAGATCCATACTTACGTCAAAAGTAGCCTTAACTAATACATTGGTCTTCTCTTTGAGCTTGGCCTCTTAATTCACAACATGAGTAGACAATGAGATCCCTTAGCACTCTTCAAATTTTGAAGCATTATTTACCATAAAAAATAGATTAATTAAAACTATATATTCATCATGACTCACACTTATCACCTTTGGTTTTTATGAGCTAACTTGACTTCTTCATTTCACTCTTGGAAGTTGATTAAAATTATTTTGGCTTAATGGCCTTTAGATGTAAAATCTAGCAATGTGACCTCTTTGTTCATAGTTGTAGCAAACCATACTTCTTAAAGTGAACTCAACTTACCTTTGTTTAGATGGACAATGTTCAGTAAGTTATCCCACAAGATGACAATTGCAACACTCAGCCTTGCTCACACCTCTTGACTAATGACCCCCATCATAGTTCCATGGAAACTCATTTTTAATAGGTTTCTTATATTCTCTATTCTATGCCCAAATTGATTATAAGTATAGAAGTAACCATTGAAATTTAAATAGCTCATGGCTTTTGGTTTTCTGATATGATTTTTCTTCATTCTACCAACACCTTCACTCCTTATCTAATGATTTGTCTTCAAAGGATGCTCCACTTTTCTCTCATTGAAATTCATCTCAACTTGAGAAGAAACATTAATCTCTTCATTAAAAACCAATCTAGGTCTATCACTAGCTAACATTTGACTCTTTAGGAGACCATCTAGATCATTAGAAATTTTATTAAACTTGACAAATGATTTCACCTTGCTTATAGACTTCTCAGTTCATATTTCAAAGACAATCTCAAAAGCATGCTTAAGCATTCTTCTTCTTTGGCTCTTGGAATTGTAGACATAGATTCCAACATAGAATTAAGAAACATGACAACACCTTCATGTGTTCTAGAGTTTGTTGATGATGTAAATTATATCACTAATGAATCAACCCTTTTCCCTATTGTGAAAATTAAATTTCAATCATACTAATCTAATCACGGGGGTTCTAAAGGTTCATCTAGGACCATAAAGATTTGAGGGGGGTTTTATTATAATTTTTTTGAAATAATCAAGCTATCAAGATAACTTATTCCATTATAATAATCAAAAATCAATTTATGAAATCATAAATTAGTTACGATAAGAATATATAATCTATTCTATATGACAGATAAAACCTATGAGCTAGATAGTCTCTTAAAGAATAAAAATATGATTCTATACTATATATGTATTTAAATAATATATTTGTTTCTTTCTTGTAGTGTTCTCTAACTTAATTTCAAAGAAAACTAGAAATACAGGAGATAGATCAAAGAAAGAGAAAGAGGCAAAACACAAAAACAAAAAATAAAGAAAACTAACAACAAACAAACTAAAAAAAGAAAATTAATAAAGACAAATAACTAATCATATGGAAAAGGGGAAGAAACTAGTAAACAAAAGCAAACTAAGAAAATAATATAATTTAAACAAGACACAAAATTAGAAGAGGAAGAAAAATAAACTAAAGAGAACACCTATAAGAAATAAAAAATAAACCTATAAGAATTAACTAAGAACATGTTCTAAGGATAAAGATTTAAGGAACAACTAAAAGAACTTAAACATAAATCAATATAAATAAAGAAAAATCATTAAACAAAAATTAAGGTAAGCAAAGCTAGGAAATCTAATCAAGATAATTATTTGAAACAAAGCCAATTAAAAGATAAACAAATACTAAAGATCAAAAATAAATCTAAAAAGAAAATTAGATAAGGAGCAACTTTAAAACATAGAAAAATAAAGGAAAATAATATAAATATTAAAACAAGCCTAGAATCTATTTGAATTAAAATCTAAAACAAAATAGAATAAAAAAACCTAAGTTATGAAATAGATATAAAAAGATTAACTTAGAAAATATAAAGATTATTAAACTAATGATAAAGTTTACAAGATGTAAATCTAGATACATAAAAGATTATTAATATATAACTATCTAAATAAAGAAAAGAATGAACATAAACTAAAGACTAATTAGAAAATAAATGAAATTAAACTAATTAAAACATAAAACAACTAAAGATTAAAACTATATTTAAAATAGAAACAAAAATTAGATTCAGAAGAAATATAAAAGATCTGATTATATTAAAGTTAGATTTAAATAAATTTCAAAAGTTATGTGAGTCTCAAAAGGAGATTCATCTTAGTAGAAAAAGATAATTCTATTGATAAAACCAACATCCTTTCTCTACAAAAACTTGAATGACAACTTTACAATAAAAATAGGTAAATGAAGTGTTGTGTAATAACAAAATGTTCATCATTATTCAAATTGAATACTTATAATCTGTGCATATGACTGTAAATAACAATCATAAGAAGATATTAAGCTTAGAAAACTTTATATAATCATTAATAAATGTTACATAAAATTGGATATACCTATTTTTATAAGGAATTACTCAACTATTAGATAAACTATCATTGGGTCTATTTGTAAAAGTTGTACTATCTCAAAGAATTTTCATAGAAAGAAGACATAAATGATTGAGTTCAGAAAATACTTAATTCTTCAATACCTATTATGTTTCTATCTTCAAATTAGTTCTTTATCTCTTCTTATACCTTCAACTTAGTTATAAAATAAGTTATAACTAAATCTAGTTAGTTATTAGTTAATGTTAACTAATAGACTTTTAACAAAGTCAATTAATTATAAACTAAAATTAGTTAAGGACAAATTTAATTTAGACTTAAAAAGTCTTAATTGATCAAGATATTTAAAAAATAATAGACCTTGGGTACTAATATTAATGGGTGGGGAAATATATTAATTAATAATATAATAAAATACATATTAATCATAAAATATAAAAAAAAAACCCAAAAATGATAAATCTTATTCACATTAATCCATAACACATATTAACTAACTTAAGAATATATAATTATGTGCGAACTCCGAAATTGTTGTATTTACCAAAATTATCAAAATTTACCAAAGTTTGAAAATCAAAGTGTCAAATTAAAATATCAAATTCTATAATAAAATTTTTTATCACTAAATAAAAATTATCCTTTGGATGAATAATAGTCATCCAAATCAGACAACACTTCAATCACATGTTTGTCTTGTTCATAAAAACAAACATTATAATCCATATGTGGTGTTGTCATCAATTTAAAGCTTAATTCTTTTCAACAATCTGACTTCCCTTTGTATTTCTTATTCAGATTGACTAATAGTCCTCTTTTCAATAACATTATTTTTAGTAGTGTGAGGTGAAATATCCATGGGTTTGCTCCTACCAGCATAACCTTCAACTCCCAAATTTAACTTTTTAGACCTTAATAGAGGCTCACTATGGGTACCATCTAGATTCAACCTCTTACATTTTCTAATAGGATCTGCATGAGAAGGGGAAGGTCCATTAGAAGGAATGGCCATCTTAAGATCTTTATGATGGGCAGTTTTTATCTCTAGATGTGTAGATTGGTTTCTAGGAAAAGGATCAATAATTGGTTCAATCCTTTCCATATTAAGGGGATACAGAGGCAAAATCTATGTATTATGATCTAAAAAATGAGAAAAACTACTTTAAGATGGTGTATGGGCTCTAAATCTATGTCCAAAGAAACCCCTATTTCCTCTATAACCCTATTGATGGGTTATTAGGCAAGTTCTAAGAATATTCTAAAACTCAATATCATAGACATCAATATGAATGGACATTCTTATCCCTCTATTAAATCTAGGGCCAAAGTTTTTAGCACAAAACCTACCCCTATGAAAACCCCTGATGGGTTGGTTAATTTCACTATTTGAACTCTGCCTCCATCCCCTAATACCATCACTCCTTGCTAAACCTAGTTGGTCCCACCTAGACGTAACAGACAATTTGAAAGATAAAAATGAAATCCAAGATTGAGAATAAAAAATGTCTAAAGAGACAAAATTTTAAACTATAATAATTCATCAAATGAATGTAAAAATGTATCATAAACTAAAATTCAACACATTCTATCTAAATCAAAATCTGTATTGAATGTTGTTATCATCCTTTAATTCACAAATTCCTTGATAGTCACAAAACTCTATATTTTAAATGCTTTACACAAACTTCAAATAATAAGTGTTAGGAAATTCAAAATTCAAAATCAATATTCAGATTATAGTCCATTACTTCAATTTTGAGTTGCAATTTTAAATAAAATTTCATAACTTATCCATTTCTCTTGAAAATCAATCTTGTGACTGAAACCACCCAACATAGTTTTAGACACAAATATGCATAAATATATTTTGTACCTTCAACATATTTCAACAAACCATCCCACCAAATTTATTCAAATTCCATATAAATATAAAAAAATTAAAACTGTCAATCCTAGCTATAATATTGAAATTAAAACTAGATTTCTGAGATGATCACAATCATATGCAATCCATAAAAAATAATCAAGTGAAACTAAACATATTTATGAATTCATAACCACTAAAATTCCAAAACCATATATATGCATGAACCCAAAATCATTGACTTTCAAAATATATACAAACTATAAAATGTGTTTGACATAAACTATTATAGGCATGCATATTTTTAAAGACAAACCCTCATTCATGCTTCATCAAAATACAAACAATACTACATCCTGTAGCTTATCATTTTCATGCACATTAACCTATGTGCATAAATTGATTCTTTTTCATCTATATTATTATAAACAAACTTCATTCACAAGCATCCTAAAATAATTAGTCATAATTATCTGAGTGACATTTTTGACAAACAATGCCAAAATTCTAAAACTTCTTTTCATCTATCAAATAAAATAATTTAAATTATTTAACACTCAAGTATGCATACATAATAGAAATGATGATCTGTAACCTTGAAACTCTAACAAACTAGTAACCAAATGCTTCATAATAGAATCTCATAATATGTTGAAGGATAAAATAATCAAGACCATTTTCATCACAAATTTTATTATGTATTTAACATATTGTATTCAACAAATGACTCATGCACTGATATCAAATTAAAATAATGATACTTTAGAGACTTAAAAACTTGACATAGCCTTTCATAATTTGAGAAAACATTTCATATGCATGTTAGCCAAAAATGGAAAACCTCAAAACTTTAACTTTCATTATTCATATAAATCCATGCACAACTGATGTAGAAAATAGAATACCCAAATACTCAAAAAAATTATCATATACTCTTATAACATCTACATGTATGGTATTTTGTAAAATTTTAAAACCATTGTCCATATTCCTAAATATTCTTTGACATAACCTTTTGAAAGAATCACTTGAAAAAAATCATGCCTTGTATTTCAATAGTCAAGTCTTTAACTTTCATTAACCAAAAACCAAAGGTTATTAATCATTTATTGATCAGAATGGTTTCAAATATTCATGGATATAATCATGTAATATTATTTGTATACCATTCATGCATAAAAAAATACTCTTGAAACTTCACAAAAGCCATTTAACTTTTCAAATATTTTTACATGCAGATGAATTTACAACATTCTTCATTATAGCTCATATTTCCTCATAGAAACCAATCAAAAATAATAGTAAAATGCTATTAATATTCATGCAAGTCTATAACCTTATCTCTTCACTATGAACTTCATCCATTACTATAATATTTCAAAAGAGAAGTGTTTAAAAATCACATAGACATACTTGGTGTCACTTTCTTGAAAATCTCTTGATTGTCAACCTCTAAAATCTCTTCACAACCTAAAAGAACCAATGATTCACTTCCATGAGTAGCTTGGAGTAAATGAATAATAACTGATAAAAATAAACCTTTTATTTTCCAACTTGTTTCTATAAGGAACTACATGATGTGTTCACTCTCTTTTGGCCTATAATTACTAATTACGTACTTAGTAATTTTGTCAACTTGCTTATAAAAATAACCAATGTTAGTGATAACCATAATTCAAACTAAACCATAATATTAAACATTAACTAATCTCATCCGTTCAAGGTAACAACATTTCACATTAACTCTCACACCACCAAATTTTTGAATAATATCGAAGCATCGATAACTATACCTTTAGACTTAAATGTTTATGCCAACTCACCTACCTAAATGTTAATTTTACCAAGTGATCTCCATCTCACAAATTGACTATGTTTTGACCCCACTTCATCATCTATCTATCTTTTAGACTTAGTGAACTTTAAACAAACCTTAAAATATACCTCACAATTTACAATTCACTAAGTATCGTGGTATAATACTTCAAACTATAGCCCATTCTCAAGTCAAAAACATATTTCATGATGGAATAAATTGTCAAAACCTATTATTATTACCCCTTAAGCTTCTAAAGAAAACTATGTGATAAAAAAATCCTCTTTTAACTCATTTATAGAGATCTCAATTGAAGTGAAGGTATCTCTTTGAAGAATTTTGTAATGTTTTATAGAAGGACTTGTATACCATTTAATTATATCATCCACATATCATCTTCTTACACATAAATATTCAAGATAAAAATAATGATATACATGATTTGAGAATTATGATCATCATATTTGACTACATACTTAAATCTTGAAACAACTAAAACTTAGTATGTCAATTAGGTTTCCATGAATTGAACCATGTATAAATTGTAGAATCAAAGGAATAAGACTACTAGTTGTATAAATTAGAATATCAAGATCACTAACTAACCTCAACATATTTTTATTTCAAATATCCATCATATCATTATTAGTGAATTAAATTGAGCCATACATCAAATGTAGACTTTCAAAATAGCTTTGAATGTATCAAACTTGATTGCAATGTTTTTTAAAATATCATATCACCATTATTGTCCTGAATCATGAATCAAATCAACTTATGAAGATCAAAACAACATTACAAATCAACTAAAAAATTGAAAGTCCATGTATCAATTAAAACTAGCAAAAGTGAAATAAATCTAAATATCAGAATAACTAATCACACCTATAAATATATATGTATATTTTATTCATTAGTCCACCATGATTTTTGAAACCACTTAGAAACAAAAATAAAATCATCAATAAATCATTACTATTTCATAATAAAAAATGTGTCTATAATACTAACAATCAATAGGGTCCCCAATACAGTTTTAGGTTTCATGATAGATTCATCTCTATGGTAGCAAGTATAGATTTTTAAAAATTTTAGGGGGTGTAAAAAAAGTCATAACACTAATGACCTTGCTAGTCAATTTTGTGAAATAAATTGCAACAAATTACCTATCATATAAAATAAATCTTATCTTTAGAGTGTGATCCAAGAAAATCATTTCTCAAGTAGCTAAGCGTGAACCCCTTAAATAATGAATTCAAGTAAGGGATGGATTGTTCTTTAGCATGGTATGAAGAAAGGAAAATGAATAAAAAAAGTTTGAGTTGGATGCATAATCAATTACAAATTCCTTAAGCACAAATTCTAAAAATAAAGTAATACTATTTATCATGGAAAACTAAATTATAAGAGTAATTTATGAAAATGAATGATACTTACAACACTTTCGTATCTTCCTTGCATTCTTCCTTTATATTGTGATTTTTTCCATTCCATAATCTTTCATTGATCATTTCAAAATTAAATTACAACAAAAAAAAACAAGATGAAAATAAAAAAGCAAACAAAACAACAAAACAAAGGAAAGGAAAAACAAATCAAAAAGAAAGTAAAAAGCAAAGCAAAAGAGCAATAGAAAGATAAATTATCATGAAATAATTTCAAGTGGTGTCTATTTAGTGAATAACTCAGCAAATTTCTTTCAAGATCCTTAAGATGAAATGTAATATTTCTAAGAACTATGGTAATTTTGTAAGGTTTAAGCCATAACATATCAATCTTATGATGCTTTCTAGGGTCTTCATGGGCTTTGTCCCAATATAAAACTAAGTCACCAACATTAAATTTTTTACTATAAACCTTTTTATTGAAAAACTTATTTAATTTTTATTTAGCCTTCTCTAGTTTATATAATGTTGTTGCTTTGGATTCATCAAGAGCTACTAAATAATGCAACCTTTACTTAGTAAAATTTGTATCATTAGCTACATATTGAAAAGTAGTCCTAGCTGAAGAAATAAAAAATTCTATTGGTAAATTAGCTCCAAACCCATATGCGAACATGAAAGGAGAATAACCAGTTACTACCTTAACAATAGTCCTATCATCCCATAAGACTTCAAAAAAATTAAGATGCCAGTTCTTTTTGTTATCACAAACTAGTTTTTTCATAATAGAAATCATATTTTTATTAGTGGACTCGCTTGTCCATTTTTTTAGGGATAGTACTTAGATGAATTACTAAAAACAATAAAATATTTTTCTAAAAATTATAACTCATTTGAAATGAATTGAAGTCCATTATCTAAACTATTCTCATATGGAACTCTAAATCTAGAGAAAATTAATTTTTTTGTAAAATAAATTACTTCACATATTGTTGAACTTTTAAATTATTTGGCCTCAAGCCATTTAGTGAAATAATTTGTGGGTATAAAAATGTATCTATGACCTATAGATGAAGGTGGATGAATATCTGAAATAAAGTCAATGCCCTATTTTGTAAAAAAAAATTCAAGAATAATTAGATTTAAAGGCATTGTAGGTAGTTTATCCCTTCCAACAAATAATTGACAAGGCATATAGGAATGAATTAACTTATAAACATCTTGAAACAATGTAGGTCAATAATAACTATCTCTCAAAATATTATAAGTAGTTTTTATAGCATAGTGTCTACCATAATTTCCTTCATGATAGCCCCTAAGAACTTTCTATGTTTGATTATGCATAAGACATCTTAATAATACTCCATCATGATTACGATAAAACTAAAGGTTTTCTAATAAACAAAAATTTAATGCTTTCAGCCTTAAGGAATGCCTTTATGTCTTATTTAAGTTATTATGATAAGACTGATTTTAAAAATAAAAACTTATTCATGATACTAATCATCTTTAGCTAGTAAATAACCCCATTCATTCATTTCAAGACCAAACTTTAATTTTTTAGAAAAATAGAAAATTTTCATGGTTTTTAAGTATGGTTTTGTGTTTAAATTTTTTTTGACTGATAAAACTAAGACATTAATATTTGAGGAAGCATTTTTAGCTAAGCATTTTGCTAGTTCATTACCTTTAATAGTGTTAGAAGTTTCAAATTTGAGATCAAATTTTAGAATATGTAAGATCCACTTAGCATGCCTTCCTTGAATAGTTGTCTATTTTAAAAGATATGATAAAATAGGTATGTTAGATTGCATAAAACCTTTGTTACACATTAATAAATATCAAAATTTAATCAAAGAAGAAACAAGTGAGAAAAGAAATTTCTCAATAAGGGGTACCTAGTTTCTTCATCTTTTAGGACTTGGCTCATATAATTGATTGGTTTCTCTTCATTATTTTCAAACATTTGAGTTATTATAGCTCCTATATCCTTTTTAGTAGCACTAACATAGAGAATAAATGCTTTCTCCAAATCATGTTTACTAAGGATATGAGCACTTACAATTGTATTTTTAATAGAATTAAAAGCTAATTAAACATTTTCATCCCAAATATATGTTTTATCTTTCTTAAGTAGTGATTTTAAAGGATTAATTTTTTTATAAAAATTAGAAATGAATTTTCTAACAAAATTAATCTTACCAAAGAAAGATCTTAAACATGATCGATCCTTAGGAGGAGGTAGTTCCTTTATAGAGGTAGTTCCTTTATAGATTTAACACATTTTGGATCAATATAAATACATTATTTATAAATCTTATGTCCTAAAAACTTACTGTAATCACACCAAAAATGGACTTTTTATATTTAATGAAATTCAAAACTTTCTACATTTGGTGAATCCTTCACGAAGATGGATGAAATATTTCTTTCTCTTTTTAGAATGAATAGTGAGATCATCTAAATAAAATTGAATAATAATGACTATCAAATCATCAAAAGAAACATATATCTCCCTTTGAAAAGTAGATCTTACATTCATTAAATTGAAAGGCATTTGATTGTAATCAAAAGTACCTCTACGAGTGATAAAAGTAGTTTTATGTCTATAATTGAGATTCACAAAGATCTAATTAGAACCTAAAAATCCATCTAATAAAGACATCATTTCAAATCCTACAACCTACTATAAAATCTGATCTATGCTAAGTAGAGGAAAATTATCTTTTACACTTGCTTTATTTAAATCTCTAATATCAACACATAGTCTAATATCACCATTTTTCTTTCTAATCGAAACTAGATTAATTACCCATTCTAAATATGTTACAATAAAAATGACATCATCATCAATTATCTTATTTATCTCTTTATTAATGATATCTTCTAACAAAGAATTGATACTTCATATTTTCTACCTAATAGGTTTGATATCAGGTTTAATAGTAATGTCATGTTTAATAATATTAGTATCATAGCCTTTAAGGTCCTTGTATGACCACCCAAAGACATCAATAAACTCTTAAAACAATTTAATTAACTTAACTTTCTCATTTTCAATCACTTGAATTCCTAAATAGACATACATAAGATTATGTTCAATGCCTAAATTTATGGGAGTGGTTTCACCTATGATTCTTCTTGATGGATCTTATGTTCTAGATATTCTTGGCTGATCATTGGGTGAAAACATAGATTTGAGGCTTACCAAATCAAAAAATAATCTATTAGTACTTAATTAAAAATAATCATCATAATTTAGTACATAGTCATCATGATCAAAATAATTTCCTTAAAGGAAAAAATCTATATTTCTTGACAACTAAACATAGGCAACTATAATTCAAATCAATAATTTTGGGATGAAATATTTCAATAAAAGGAAAATATATAGTAGGTTTAATTTCACTCAAAGTTGGACTAGAAGAATAAACTACAACCTTATCATCTCTAACATTAAATTCCCTAGGAATATGTGTGATATTGAAATCTTTGAAATACTTGAGTAATGACCAAAATTTTTATGTATAATGATGTAAATGAGTCTGATTAGTCTTATAAATCTTGTAAACTTGTCTTATTACTATCTTTGAATCTCCAAAGACTTCTAAATGCTTAATATCAAACTCTATGGCATTTTATAATATTAAACATAATGCTTCAAATTCTACTATATTGTTAGTATTTTCAAAAGATAATTTGAAATCATATCAAGAGATTTTACCAATAAGAGATTTAAAACAAATTAATACACCATTATTTTGTTGAGAGTAAGCTCCATCAAAGTAGAGAGACCATAAAATATTCCTTTTAAATATTTCTTTGTGCTGATTGTTTGGTTCATCTACACTCAATAATTCATAACTTTCAATACTAGTTTCAATTTAAGAAATGTTAGATAAAGAAGGTGATTCAATTAGTTTACTAGAAAAATATTCTCTCTTAATGATTGCAATATCATTACTAATAGGAACTCATGTTATATCTTTTCCAACAAAAGTCCTAGTGGATTTAGACTAATCCCTTCCTAACAACATTGCATAATTACGATAAATATCCAACACTTGAATATTAGTCATACATCTAATACATTCATCCTAAGTAATTTTAATAACTATGTCACAAAACTTACCATAATTCTTATTTTATTTAGCAGAAAAAATAGAAAGTTTCCTACTATCTGCTTCATAAGAGACCTAATTGATCTGTAATGTATTTAGGCATGATATTCTTTGAAGCACCTATGTATAAAATGTAAATATGAATTATTTTATTAGAAATTTTGATTGTGACATAGAAAGGGAGAATATAATCAATATGGGGATCAAAATGTTTAGCATAAATATGTTCAAAATTATTTTCCTCTTACAAACTCACATCAGCTCTTATATTTTTTATTGCTTTATTAATCTTATCAATCTATCTTGAAAGACTAGAAACCTATAGTAGAGAAAATCAATCCTTAATTGTTGATAAATCATCAGTTATGATGTAATTCTTAGCATCAATTTGTCTAAAAAATTTAGATTTATAATGTTGATATTGAATGTTATTATATCCAGTTTCAAAATGATTGTTCTATGTAGCATTATCATTAAAATTATTAGCATTATTTTGAATTGATTTAACTTTATCATCATAAGAGGATTTACCATTTGATATTTTATTATTTTTTGGAGAATTATCATATTTATTTCTAGTATTTATAACATAAACATTCTCATTTTTTGAGGGATCATCAAGTGTATTTATATTATATGTTAAATCTTTAGTTATTTCATTTTTCCCTTGAAGAAGATACTTTTTAAATTTAATAACAGCTTGACATGTGTCAGGATTATGATCAAGTTCACAAATATTACAATAGTAATCAATATCATCATCTTTTATGACTTTATATGACAAATAAGGTTTATTGTTTAACTATCTTTTCATAGTGACAAGCTCATTACCTAGACTTTGTATTGCCTTTAATATTTTTGACTTATTTGAATTTAAGATTTTAGAAGACCTATCTTTAAATTCAATACACTTTCGTTTATTTTCATATTGATTACAAAATATTATGGTTTCATCATATTCTATCATATATTTATCTTCTAAAGCCAATTTATATTTTAAAGGTAAAACACTGCAAAGATAAAGTTTCGATAGCTTTTTTGAAGGTCTAAGATCACTTGGGATCTTTTGACGTAGCTTGGTGAATCTAAAAACAAAATGATACATGGTCTTACTAGGATCCAAAAAAATGTTTAAAAGATCATTAACTAAATCATAATATTCTTTGATCTTACCAAAATACAATTCTAACTAGTCTTATACATCTCTCCAATTATCAATAACCTTAGCAGGTAGACTAAAAAATGCTTGATACATTTTTCCTTCTAAATTTTAGGTAAAAAAATCTTAAACAAATCTTTTCATTGGTTATTCCAAGAGTGGGACAAACTATTCTAAAGGATTCGAAGAGATCTTCCCATGATTCTCTAGCATCACTAGAAAACTTTGGTATATTTACTTCCTTAAGAGAAGGTAACTTATCTAGATGATTTTTGGCATTAATTAGATTAGAAAAAATCCATGGTGATATAGCTATTTGAAATTATTCTTGAGCTTTTTCTTCATCTTCACCTTTAGTGAGCTCATCTTATTCACTATTATTTTGTAACCCATGAAGTAGATCCTCTAATCTTCATTCTAATATTGGTGGTTCTCCCACTAGTTGATTTCTCACTAATTGATCTCCCATTGGAATTTTTATCATTTTTTACCTAAAAAAAGTTTTTTATCTTGAATCTAAATTTCTTGATTTAAATGCATATTTGTAATAGTAGTTGTAGTAGGCACAATAAAATCATCAAATGGAAATGAATCAAAAATAAAATGAGTCTTAGGCTTAGGATTAGAAACTAAAACTCTATCTCTTTTTTCTCAAATTCTCCTATTTGAATTTAGAATATCATGTTGGGTCTCATGCATAATATTTGAATATCAATCAATTTTAAATTCTGCAATCTCTTCTTCTTGATTTATGACTTCAATAACTTGATGAAGATCTTCAAGATGAGTATACCATGTGTAATGTGTTAGATTAAAAACAACATCAACTTGCTCATATTCTAAAGCTATTAAAGGTTGAATAATAGGAGGTTGTTGACCTCCAAGAACCATTAGTAAGAAGAAAATAAAACTTAAAACAATTTAGATTTTTGAATGATTTTCCCAATGAAGACGCCAAATTTGTTGATGATGAAAAATTATACCATCAATGAATCAATCCTTTTACCTATCATCAAGGTCAAATTATAATTGTACTAGTCTAATCATGGGGGTTATAAAGGTTCATCTAGGATACTAAAGATGTGAAGGGGTTTTATTATAAATTCAGTGACATAATCAACAAGTTATCAAGACAACATATTATATTATAAAAATTAGAAATCAATTTATCAAATAATTAATTAGTTAAGATAAGAATTTGTAACCTATTCTATCCAATAGATAAAACTTAAGTTAGATAGTCTCTTGAAGAATATAAATTTGGTTCTGTAATATATATGCATTCAAATAATATCTTTGATTTTTTCTTGCAATGGTCTCCAAGTTAACGTCAAAGAAAATTATAAATACAAGAGATAGATCCAACAAAGAGAAAGAGGTAAAACATGAAAATAAAAAGAGCAAGAAAACTAACAATAAACAAACTAAGAAAAGAAAATTAAGAAATACAAATAACTAATCCTATAGAAAAGGAGAATAAACTAGTAAAGGAAAGTAAACTAAGAAAATAATCTAATCTAAACCGGACACAAACTTAGAAAAGGAATACAAATAAAATAAAGATAAAACCTATAATAAAAATAATAAATAAAGCTTCAATAATTAACTAAGAACATGTTCTAAGGATAAATATTTAAAGAACATCTAAAAAAACTTAAACAAAAATTAATCTAAACTAAGAACTAATCACTAAACAAAAATTAAGGTAAGCAAAGCTAGGAAATTTAATCAAGATAGTTATTTTAAACAAATCCAATCAAAAGATAAACAAATACTAAAGATAAAAACTAAATATAAATAGAAACTTAATTAAGGAGTAACTATGAAACTTAAAAAAATAAAGAAAAATAATCTAAAGATTCAAGTAAGCCTAAAATCTATTTGAATTAAATCTAAAACAAGATAGACTAAAAAGACCTAAGTTATGAAATAGATATCAAAATATTAACTTAGAAAATATAAATATTATTAAACTAATGATAAAGTTTCAACGATGTAAATCTATATACTTAAAAGATATTAATCCATAACTATCCAAATAAAGAAAAGAACAAACATAAACTAACGACTAATAAAAAAAGAAATGAACTTAAATTATTTGAAATAGAAAAAAAACTAAATATTAAAAATATATTTAAAATATAATCGAAATAGAAAGAAAAATTAGATTTAGAAGAAATATGAAAAATCTGATTATATAAAAGTTAGATTCAAATAAATTATAAAAGGTGTGTGAGTCTCAAAAGGAGAGTCATCTTAGCGAAATAAAGATAACTTTATTGAGAAAAACAACATGCTTTCTCTATAAAAACTTGAATAAAAATTTTACAATCAAAATAAATCAATTGTCATAGAATGGAAAAATGTTCCTCATTATTTAGGTCGAATACTTGAAATTAGTGCATAGGACTACAAATAACAATCATCAAAAGATATTAATCTTAGGAAACTTTAAATAATCAGGACTAAATGTTAAATAAAACTAGATATTCATGTGTTTATAAGTAATTAATCAACCATTAGATAAAAATAATTAGGTCTATTTGCAAAAGTTGTACTATCTCAGAGAAGTTACATAGAAAGAAAACATAAATGATTGACTTTAGAAAATACATAAGTCTTGAATACTTGTTGTGCTTCTATCTTCAAATGAGTCCTTTATCTTTTCTTATACCTTCAAGTTAGTTATAAAATAATTTATAACTTAATTTAGTTATTTATTATTTAATGTTAACTACTTGAATTTTAATAGAGTCAATAAATTATAAACTAAAATTGTTTAAGGACAAATTTAATTTAGACTTAAAAATTCTTAGTTGATCAAGATATTTAAAAAATAATAGACTTGGGCTACTAATATTAATAGGTGGGGAACCATATTAATTAATAATAGAATTGAATACATATTAATCATACAATAGAAAAATCCAAAATTTGATAAACCTTATTCATATTAATCCATAACTCATATTAATTAACTTAAGCATATATAATTATGTCAGAACTCCAAAATTGTTTTATTTATCAAAATTATCAAAATTTACAAAGTCTACAAATCAGTGTCAAACTAAAATATAAAACTCTGTCATTAAAAGATTTAGCACTAAACAAAAATTATCCTTTGGATGACCAATAGTCATCCGAATCAAACAACCCTTCAATCACATGTTTGTCTTATTCATAAAGACAAACATTGTTCTCCATCTTCGTAGTAGGAAATGCCACTAATCTTATGCCTAAATCTATGGTGTTGTCATCAATTTATAGATTAATTATTTTCAACAATTTAGCTTCCCTTGGTGTTTCTAGTTTAGATTGACTAGTAGTCCTCTTTTCAACAAAATTATTTTTAGTAGTGTGACGCATAATATCCATGGTTTTTTTCCTGCCAGCATAACCCTAAACTCCCAAATTAAACCTTTTAGACCTTAAGAGAGGCTCAATATGAGCACCAACTAGATTCAAACTTTTATATTTTCTAGGAGGATATACATAAGAAGGGGAAGGTGCATCAGAAGGAATTGCCATCTTCCTAAGATCTTTAACATGGGTAGTTTCTATCTCTAGATGTTTATATTGGTTTGTAGGTAAAGGATCAATAATTAGTTCAATCCTTTCAATATTAGGGGGATATAGAGACAAGTGTTATGAATTATGATCTAAATAGTGAGACAAGCTACTTTGGGATGGTGTATGGACTCCAAATCTATGTCTAAAAAAACCCATGTTTCCTTTATAACCCCTATTGGCTAGGTTTTTAGGCAAGTTTATAAGGATATTACAAAACCTAGTATCATAGGCACCAAAATGAATGTACATTCTTTTCCCTATATGAAATATAGGGCCAATGTTTCCACCATGAAACCTACCCCTATGAAAACCCTTAATGGGTTGGTTAGTTTCACTGTTTGAACTCTGCCCCCATCCCTTATTACCATCACTCCTTGATGAACCTAGTTGGTCCCACCTAGACATAATGGATAATCTAAAATATAACAATCAAATCTAATATTGTTAATAACAAGTGTCTAAAGAGACAAAACTATAAGATGTAATAATTTATCAAATGAATCTAAAATGGCATCATAAATTGAAATTCATCACATTATATCTAAATCAAAATCTGTATTAAATGCTATTATCATCTTTTATTTCACAAATTCCCTAATAGTTCATAAAAATATATATTTTTAATGATTCATAAAAACTTCAAATGAGAAGTGTCAAGAAATTCTAATTTCAAAATTGATATTCAGATTACAATTTATTACTTTGATTCTGAGTTGTAATTTTAAATAAAATTTCATAACTTATCCATTTCTCTTGAAAATAAATCTTATGAATGAAACCACCCAACATAGTTTTAGACACAAATATGCATAAATATGTTTTGTCCCTTCAATATATTTCAAAAAAATAGCCCACAAAGTTTATTCAAATTCCATATAATTATTTAAAAACTTAAAATTATCAATCCCAACCATAATACTGAAACTAAAACTAGATTTCAGAGATGACCAAAATCATATCCAATCCATAATAAACAATAAAATAAGACTAAATGTCTTTTTGAATTCAAAAATGTTGACATTCCCAAACCATATATATGTATAATCCTAGAATCATCAACTTTCAAAATATATGCAAACTATAAAATGTGTTTGATGGAGACTATTATATGCATGCATATTGTCAAAGACAAACCGTAATTCATGCTTCATCAAAATCCAAACAATATTTCATCTTGTAGCTTATCATTTTCATGCACATCAACCTATATGCATAAATTGATCATTTTTCATCCATATTATGGTAAATAGACTTCATTTACAAGCATCCTAAACTAATCAGTCATAAGTACTTGAATGACATTTTTCACAACTGATACCAAAATTTTGATACTTGTTTTCCTCTATCAAATGAAAGCACTAAAATTATTCTAACACTAAATTATTCATACAAAATAAAAACAATGATTTGTAACCTTGAATTTCTAACAAACTAATAAATAGATACTTCAGAATAGAATCTCATAATATGTTGAAGGATAAAATAACTGAGACCATTTTCATCACAAATTTTACTGAGTATTTAACATCTTATATCTGATAAATTAATCATGCATTGATATTAAATTAAAATGAAGATATTTTGGATAATGAAAAAATTGACATAGCCTTTCATAACTTGAGCAAACATTTCACATGCATGTTAACCAAAATAAGAAACCCTCAAAACTTTAACTTCCATTATTTGTATAAATCCATGCACAATTGACGTAGGAAATAAAATACCCAAATACTCAACAAAATTGTTAAAAACAATTATAACATATGCATGCGTGGTGGTTTGAAATTATCCAAAATAACTTCATGACATCGAATAACTAGAGCTTCAATTTTATAATTATCTTGGATCAAATGAATAATAACCAATAAAAACAAACCTTTTATTTTCTAACTTGTTTTTGTGATAATCTACATGATGTGTTCACTCTCTATTGGTCTGTAATTACTAATTGCATAGTTGTAAATTCCACCAATTTGTTTATTAGAATAACCAAAGTTAGTGATAGCCATTATTCAAACTAAACCTTCATATTAAACATTAACTAATCTTTTCTATTTGATGTAATAACTTTTCATATTAACTCTCATATGACCAAATCTCTAGATAATCTCAAAGCATCGATAATTATACCTTCAAACTTAAATGCTTATGCCAACTCATCTACCTTAATGTCCATTTTACCAAGTTATCTTCATCTCACAAAATTACTATGTTTTGACCTTGCTTCATCATATATATAAGGGTCCTTTAGACTTAGTGAAATTTATACAAACCTTATGATACACCTTCTAAATTACCAATTCACCAAGTATTGTGGTAGAAGACTTCAAAATATAGCCCTTTCTCAAGTTGAAAAAATATTTCATGATGGAATAAATTTTCAAAACTTATTATTATGACCCCTTAAGATTCTAAAGTAAACTATATGATAAAATAAAAACCTCTTTTAACTCATTTCTAGATATCCCAATTCAAGTGAAGGTATCTCTTTGAATAAGTTTGTAAGGTTTTTCAAAAGGACTTGTGTACCATTTACTTATCTCATCCACCAATAATATTCTTATACATAAATATTCAAGATACAAATAATGATATATATGCTCTAAGAATTATGATCATAAAATTTGACTATTTACTCAAATCTTGAAACAACTAAAACTTAGTATGTCGATTAGTTTTCCATGAATTAAACCATGTATCAGTTATAAAATCAAAGGAATAAGGATACCAGTTGTATAAATTAGAATATAAATATCACTAAACTAACCTCAACATATTTGTATTTCCAATATCCATTGTATCATTATTAGTGAATGAAACTGAGCCATATATCAAACGTAGACATTTAGAATAGATTTGAATGTATCAAACTTAATTGCAATATTTTTTAAAATATCATATCACCATTATTGTCTTGAATCATGAATAAAATCAAATTATGAAGATCAAAACAACATCAAAAATCAATTGAAATCACTAAAATACTAAAAATCCATGTATCAACTGAAACTATCAAAAGTGAATTGAATCTGAATATCTGAACAAATGATCACACCTATAAATATATATGCATTTTTAATTCATTATTCCACTATGATTTTTGAAAACACTTAGAAACATAAATAAAATCATCAATCAATCATTACTATTTCATAATAAAAAATTCATCTATAATACAATCAATCAATAGGTCCCTGACATTAATTCAAGTTTCATGACAGGGTCATCTCTATGGAAACAAGTATAGATTTTGAAAATTATTAGGGGGTGTAGAAAATAGGCATAACAAATTCTTCAACCAATCTTGACTCAAACACACTAAATTTTTCCTCATAGTCCTTGAGTTTAGATTTCATGTTTTTATTGATCTTCTTCTTAATCTTCAATTCTTCAAGAGCATTTTTCAATGCAATCTCATAGTCTACCTCATCTTCATCATCATCTGAATCACTCTAAGTAGACTAATTTTGATGTGAGTAAATACCTTTCTCAACCATTAATATGGATTCATCTTTATCAGGACCATCATCTTCATTATCATACTCATAATCACTAACTTTACTCTCATCTAATGGGATGCAATCTTCTTTGGTGTAGAGATTCTTCTTGTCCTTGAAGTACTTTTTTGTGTTGTCAAACCTTCTAAATCCTTTTTTTCTTTTATAAAACTTGAATTATCTCTTGCCATCATCATGACCTTGATAATGATCTTAATCATAATCCTTATTATACTTATAAGGGAACTTATTATAAAAATGTCTTACCTCTCCACAATTGAAGCATTTGATGGGTAGTTTACCCTTAGACTTTCTTAAACCTATTTTCAATTTCCTTGAAATCAAATCAATTATTTCATCCTCATCTATATAATAAATGACATCTTCCTTGGGTTTATTACCTTGTAACTTCTTCTTTAGCTTCATCTCTATCTTGAATGTTATTTCCTTCTTTGGTGGTATATCATCATTCTTTCTCATCTCATAGGCAGTAAGACTATCATGCAATTGATCCATCTTCAATTGATTAATATCATGAAATTATTCTATAGTAGATACTTTTGGATTAAAATTAAAGGATAGATACCTTAATACCTTTTAAACTATAGTAACCTCTTCAATTTTCTCTCCAATACCTCTAATAATGTTCACAATCTCATCAACTCTCTACAGAAAGGATGCCATAGAATATTCTTCATTCATCTTGAGATTTTCAAATTACATTTTGTGAGTTTGTAACTTAGCAATATTGACCTTTGAATATCCTTCATAAATTATATGCATTTTATCCCATATCTCTTTATAATATTTATAATGGATTACCTTAGTGTATTTAGTTTCTGAAAGACCACAAGTGATAACATTCATTGCCTTATAATTATTTGCAAATAACTTCTTATCTGTAATACTAGATGGAGTAAGAGAAACATAACCACTCACAATCAAATTGCCATACATCAAACCCTAGGGACATAATTTATGTCCTCATCCTTTCACTCAAAAATGCATAATTAGATCCATTGAACATCAATGCATTCTTAGTAAAAAATCCTCCTTGATGACTACCCATATTTTACTTTGGATCACCTTCAAGTTTTCAAGCCTTTACCAAAGGACCTACTCTAATAACAATTTTTAGATTTATAATAACTAAGAGAGGTAGGGGGTGAATTAGTGAGCTTAGATATTTCAATTTCAATTCAAATTCTTTCAAACTATTAAAACATCAACATATACCAACTTGATCAAGAAACATTAACAACAGAGCTCATTCTTTTAAAGCATACACAAGATTAAACACACACATAGTTCCTATGGGAACCCTTAACGGGGAATAAAACCCACTCTCAAACCTAAAACACATGGTCTACTTATCTATTATAAATTATAAACAAGAAATTATTCAAGTCCTTTAGACTAAAAACCTTAATCAAGTACTCCTAACCAAAGGTATTTAGTGAAACACCTATTTCACGAGGAGGAACGACCCCTAAAGAAGATCATAACCTTTACACCCTCCTTTGAAAATAACACCTCCACTTATAATTTATGTCTTCAACACCTAATGATGGTTCTATATAATTATCTAATCCTTGAATAAACTCCCTTGTATCTCATGCAGGGCTCTCACATAGGCATGCCATAATCTCTCTCCTTCTTTACTCAAACAACCCTCATATTCACATTTAGACCTCTTTGCATATCCTCAAACTAAAAAACTACAAGATAGATTTTTTGATATCATAAATATGACCTAGAAGTCATACACACATTCAGCAAAATTTTCTACTCATCAACTCATTAATAGGAACACAACCTATCCTCTATTATTTGCTTGAATGTATACTCTTCTCACACAAGCTTTGCATACCTCTAAAAATCATCACATTTGGTTTCACTATTTATATATATTATCATGATTATCAATATCAAAATATTTTCTATTGGTCATAACACATGCCTTCACCCTTAAGGCATCTAACATGGGTCACACTTAAGCACAACACACTTTTAAATAGACCTAAGTCACCTTTTAGGTCTCATGATGACCCATTCACCTCTTTCACACTTATTAGAGAAAAATAAGAACACATAAACACTTTAAAATTACATTAACCCATTCCACATAATCTATAGGTCCCCCTTAAGTGCCAAAAACTATCACAATACACTTAAGCACATTTTGTGCATACAATCACCATGAGCAAATACATAATCAACTTTTAAACCTTTGTTCATACTAAATATGATTTTTCAAACCTTAATAATACACATATATGGTATTTATGAGTATATAACATGATTCAATAACTAATTTATCATGATTCATCCAAATAATAATAAAACAAGCTCAAACATCCTTCTTGGTTCACTTATAGAACACAATCAAACACATAGTAAAATTTGAGCCTTCATAACTTTGACTGTACACACTTTTAAACCTTTAAATATATATTTACAAATTATTCTTGGATTATTCTACAAATTCAATTTTTAAGACATGGTCAAATTATGCATAGATTAAAGGTTATAGCTAAAAACCCAAGCACTAGACCTTCCTTTGTTAAATTCAAATATTTAAATTCAAACAATCACAATTAAATGTCAATCACTATGCTCACATCTTATATCCTCACTACATATACTAATCATGCATCATTTATCTTATTCAAACATTGACTCTGTTATACTATTAAATAAGGAACATGTTGACCTCATCTTGTGTAATCTTGTAATATTGACTCAATACACATCACCAATCTTTGCAAATCAATGTGGTCCTTACCATGCAATGCTCACCATTTGATCTTGCTCAAAACCCATGTTATCATGACACTTGGTACCCCTATATTCCTTATGATAAATTTTACTATTTAAACATTGATCACTTGTCCTCATCTCATTGCTTCCTAAGACCTTGGAATAAGCATGCTATGTTGATCCTTTTGTGAGGAGCTCAAACTTTAACTTCATTAACAAATAAATACTTCAGACTATTTAAATTAATATACACCATATATATTCTTTAAATGACCTATCATGGGCCATTAATTCTCCATTTGGTCCTGATCTTTAACATCATATAAAATAGACTAAGTATGGGAGCCATTACTATCTACTTGGAAAGCTAACTTTGCATAGTCATATCTTTTACCTCACATACATATTAGAAAATTTGGACCATATGTTCTCCTTTAAAATAAGAATCCAACCATGTATCAAAATACTCTCGTAACCCTTACATGTGTGATATATAATGACATTAATATTCCCACTCAAATTTTTTTGCCACATAGCCAACTATGTTAAAAACTTATCTTGGAGGCCAACTTTAAATATGTATATATTTTCTCACAATTCATTTCATGACCTAAAATTTATCAAAAATAAATTAGGCACAAAAATTAACAAACCCATATGATCAATTTGTCTTTAAATATCCACATGTGTGATATATTCCACCCTAAAATGCCTACTCAGTGTTTCTTGCCACATTGCAAATTTGGCTATGGAGAAACACTGTCAAACTACCTTGGAGCCCAACTTTACACTTGCATATATTTGACTACACTTCATCATATGAATTTAGATTTAGAACATAGAAACTATGAAATAATGTGATCACAACCATATGACCAAATCCCCCTAACTCATCTACACATGGCAATGGTGATGTCAGTAAACCACCTACTCATATTTTTTGACACTAGACCCAAAATGTATAGATGAAAACAATGATTAAATAGATTAAATCCAATCATTAAAAAAAACACTCAAAGTATGTAAAACCTCTTATAGGACCTCTTACACATCCTTAAATCACCATACTCATTCTTTAATATCTCTAACCATGCTAAAACTGAAGATCAACAAATCCTATTTCAAGCATATTAAGATAAGCATATTGCACACTTTGTCATTATTACTTAGAATATCAATGCACTTCATCCACTCAATAGGACATTTCCATGACATAAACATGACAACACACACACACACACACACACACACACACACACACACACACACACACACACACACACACACACACACACACACACACACACACACACACACACACATAATCACTATCTTGATCTATAGGATCCAACTACACATCTTCAAAGCATGCCTAGGCATATTTAGTACACTTTATATAGGTCTAAAAAGTGCCTTTAGAGCATTTTTAGAGCATATTTGGAGTGCATTTGGAGCGTCTTTAGAGTTATAAATTTTTAGAGCTCAATGCATTCTTCACTAAATCTTTAAAAAAATTGCCAAAAAGGGTTTCTAAAAATATTTGATGTTTTCTAAAAATGATCCTACCATAGGGATGTATTTCTATACACATAACTATGATCATTTCATACATGTTAGACATAATAAAAAGATAAATAATCAATAATGTATCACATACAAACAAAGGACAATTACACTCATTTCCTACTTAGATAAGACATTAACTATTAAATGTGATGCAATATATAACCAAAAGGTAACACTTATGGAAAATTTGTATTAGATATAATTAGCTATATGGAATTCTCATCATTTCTCCCCCACACTTTACCTTTTGTAAGTCCTCTTGTAAACCTAGTGGAAGAATTAGTCTTCGATCTGATTTAACTTTTTTGGGAATATTGGAGTTTTATTCCTATTTTAATTAAAGGTTTGGATTAATAAGTTTGTAAATAATATTGTAATAATTATATACCTGAGTTTTATAATTTATGTCTTTTTTACCTTTCAAAAAATAACAATAAATATAAATAAATAATGACTTAGCTGGAAATATGTTGAGATAGCTAAGACAGGGCTTGAAACTAGTTATGTAGGATTTGAATAATGTCACAAATTAAAATATATATTTCATTTGGTCAAAGGATAGGACCAATAAAAACATGACACTTTAGGGCCTAATGTTATTATTCACTTCTACTACTATTGTCTAAATTGGTCATAGATACCTGAACTTTCTAGGTTCTTTATGTTGTTCTTATGTGAGCCTACTTGTGAAATATTGAGTGTTAAATCGTAATAGATCTCATTATAGACATGATTTAATATTCAAACCCTCTCCATCATTTTTTTAAATGAGATTTGATTCTCTTGAAAATGGGGGTTAGTATGTGTAAGATGCACTGAACGTGTGATCCACACCCCTTGTGTGGGCATGTTGCCTACATACCAATCCCTTGAAGGGGGATCATGCCATATTTAGTTCTCCCACATGATGTGCTTTATGTAATAGTGTGATTTATATGCAATAATTACAAATTGAGAGTGCTTGAGGTGGCTAGGGACTAGTATGAGAGTTTGAATATATTTGTAACTATGTTGGGTGATTGTATACACATAATAGGGAAGTTTTCCTTAGTAGTTAGTTTATATTCTTGCTTGATTTATAAGAATTTTTTACCTCATTTTTAAGTGAACTTTGGGTAGGATTTTATAGGGAACCATTTATCATGGGTTAGATGTATTCATGCTAGACCAACATAATAAAGAATAGAAATTGAATGAAAATGACCATTTGAGCTCAAAATGCAAATGGATAGGAGCACCAAAAATGGGATAACCTAGGGTCTAACATTATAGTACAAGTATGACACTCCTAACTTAAAGTCTCAAGACCTATGGGGAATAGGATTGTCCTAACAAATATGGTCTAGTCGAGCTGGAATCATGGTCTAGAAGGTTTTATATGATTGGAAATGAGCAAAAAGGTGTTTAGAAGGGTCACACAAGCATGCAAAAAGGAGATATGGATTGGGTGTCACAAACCACACTCAAACTACCAATTTGGACATTTTATATGACTACATTTCCCCCCCTTTAATTTAGTAATGTAGAAAAGCAAAATACTAGTATAAAGGAAATATAGAAATCATACCCAAACTTACCTACAAGGGTGAAGTTTAATAAGATGTGTGATGTTGAGCATGCATAGGGAGAGCACATCATGAAGTGTAAATCTAAAAGAGAAAATAAAGAGAAGATCAGTTTTTACTAGACATTCTATGTCTAAAATAAAAAAAGTTAGGTAAGAGAGAGGAAAATAAATGAATGAATACACCTCATCAGGTACATGAACAAATAAAAAACCTATTTTGATTTTTAGTGATGTTGGGTATGTGATGTACCAAAAGTAATATCATGAACAAAGTTGAGTTCTTAATTCCCTAAAAGTGGCTCAAGAATATAAAGGTTGGACCTTTGGCTCCATCATCTCCCATTAACTGAACCTATGTGATCATGCACATGTTAATAAATGTTTGGATTATGTGTTCAATCCCTTTGAGTAGGTGGCTCAAGAATACCAAGGCTAGCTAGTCATTTGGCTCCATCATTTCCCACTAAGAGAAGCTATGAATTGATACTAGTATGAATGTGTGTCATATGATATGGATCTTGAATCCCATGAATGCTCTGTAATATGATAATATGGCATTGATAGCCAAATGTGTGATGAAAATTAGGCCAATCTTGGCCACTCTAAAAAGTGGAGATTAGGCTTGTATGAAATCCACTTTGAAACTTAAAACTAGGCTTATATGAAATCCACTCAAAATGATGCAAAACACTTGCAAATGGAATAAGTCATGTAACTATTGAGAATATCTGGGTAATATAATGAACTGAAAAGAAAAGAAGGTAGAATGTGTTGTGCACATTGCCCCCTATATCTAGATACTCTAATAAAAATTATACTAAAATTTCCCAATCTAAATTGAATTATAGCTAAAAAACTATAATTGAACTTACCTTTCTATCTATTTCTATAAAATCTATGTTTTTTTGTTTGGATAAGAGCACCAATAATAGGACACTGTGTTGTTCAACATTGCAGTCCAAGTATGACGCTCTTGTCTTTTGTTATTTTTGATCACTATTATATGTTTGTCACTATTTTCTTTATTTTTTATACCTAGTTTGGGTTTTGGTTATTGTTCTAAGTGTTTTGAAAACTAATTTTTGACTAGTATAAGGCTCTAATCTCTATGACAAAACCCTATTTATTTCCCCCTCTTTTGAGGGTAGGAATGAAGACCTTCTAATGACTAAACTAAAAATAAATATCCTTGTTAAGTGTGTTATGCTATGAAATACATGATATAGTAATAATAATTGATAATATGTCTCAAGATATATCATAGTTTGTATTAGAGATTATTATATCAATAGGGGTATTCCTAGATAGATGTAACAATGTAATAAAATGTGTAGTATACTGAATTGAAAAAAAATATTATTGTTTAGTTGTTAGTTGTTAAGGAGGTATGGAGCATGATTTCCATCATGGTATCTAAGAAAGTAATATAATTCATGATGTGGATCATGGAATTGCAAACAATTGAGAAGAAAACAAGCATATAAGGCAAGAAGAAAGAAGCATAGAAAAGAGACCAAGGTACTAAGGAAACAAGGGACATGATCACATGACATTAAAAATTAGGAAAGTAAGCATACAAGGCCTGTTAAAATTCCAAATACACATAAAATTATAAATAAGCAAGGTTGGCATGAGGGCCACAAGTATATAAAAGAGTACAAGCAAAGGATATTCACAAATGTCCTATGGCACACACAAGAATAGAAACAAAGGACATTGGAAAATGTTATAACACACACACATGAAATAAAATAGGAATTGATAAATGCAATCACATCTAGCTAGGAAAATCAATAAAGGAAGGCATGTAAATGTTGGAAATATAATCGCTTCTAACTAATAAAATCAAGAAGTGAAAGTATGTAAAACATGGAGTAAAAAACTAGGTAGATGTTAATAAATACATAAGTGTTATATTGTAGTGAGTATCGATAGAATAATCTATATAATTTAGTAAGTAATGTACATAAACATGATAACTAGAGTGTGTGGTGTAGGAATGACATAACCTAGATGGTGAAGTCATGTAGAAGATGCCCCTAGTGGGTAAATATGTCAATGCATGTCTCAAATGTAGAATTAGGATGCCCCCTAATGGGTAGAGTCAAGAAATAAAGGATATATATGTTATTGGACACAATCAAAGAAGATAAAATGAAGCAAGTAATGTAGATAAATTGACAAACAATAGCATTAAGTAGCAAAATGTAAGTCTATCAAGGTAGTAGAAATATAAATCATGGATAATGCATATAATTGAAATATTTTTGGTGTTTTGAGTTATTTTAATGTTTTAGTTTTTTGAATGTTTTTATATTTTTGAAATAATCTATATATAAGTAACTAAAAATAATCTATGTACATGAAATACTAAGAAGAAATGATACTATTAGATTAGACTTATAAGAGACTCCCTATCATGGTGTTTTATATCAAGGAGAGGGATCATGCATGATCATGAAGCATGATGGAAGGGCTGAAACTATGACTCTAAAAGATGTGTATGATGTAAATGCTATAAAATATCTATAGTGGAAATTAACTATGGGGTTCCCCTATAACTCTAAGAAGTGGATACAACTATGGGTCTCTTAGGGACCCATCTGGTAGTAAAAGTTCTCTAAACATGTGCTCTATGTATATAGGCATGAGACCTCAATGATAATACCTTGGGTGTGAACATTATAGCTAAAAATTATATAGAATCCTAAAAGTATGGTTACTATAAAATAAGCCTCCATAGAATTGTATGAACTCTCTGTGCTAATGAGGGAGGCCTCGACTATGTTCAAATCTAAATTGGAGGAAGAACTATGATTAATGGAGGAGTTAAAATTGGTAGAGGAGATGAAACTAGTGGCTAGAAAGTAGTAAATAGCTCTAAGGTGGGGAGTGGTAACTCATATGGAACTCTAAAAAATGTAATAAATTAATTAGCATGAACGAATATCATGCATCTATGAATTATAAAAGGTACTACTCAAAGTTTTTGGATCTATGGTCGACAAAGAAACAGATCAAAGACTCCTATACTGGAAACTATAGTAAATAGTGTGGCCATATGTATTAGACCAACCGATAGATGAAGTACAATCTCACCTAATGAAATCTATATATGCCCACTGAATCCACTAATAATTATGTCCATTAGGATAATATCCTAATCTAAATATCTCAAATTTTGTAGTAATATCATACTACACATGTTTACATTGGATCCATTATCTATGAGAACAATGAATAGTATGATGCTTAATATATGATTTGATAAATACTAAAGGTAATCTAGATCATTCTCAATAATCTCCTATTCTAAGAAGGAGATCAAAGATCTAGTTGGAACTCTGGAGTTATACACACCAATAATGTTGCTCAAAGGATGTGACTCAACTGAAGGTACTTGATATGTAGATGGTGGAGGATGTGCATGATATACATGGTGAATACCCAATGTGTCCCTTGTCTCTTATTTTGAATGTTTTGGGAAAGGATCTAAGAAAATTTTCAAATTTGTGTCCTATGTTTGCTTTCCCTAAAGAGGCTTAACTAGAGTACCAAGATCAATAAGGTTGCCATCTATCAAGTTCTATATCTTATGTTTATTGATTCATCTATTTTTTATGTGGCCTGATGCCCTATAAATATTATAAAATTCATTTTGATCATATCTATATGGAAGAGGCTTTGTTATATCAACTTCCCAAATACGAGGGAGAAATATGATATTGCATTCCATTAACTACTATAAGACTTTGGTTGGAGATACTAGTACATTGGTAAAGGTTCATTGAGGATGTGTTGATAAAACCATCCACTAAGGGGGATATGAAGCCACATTAACTATAGGTTGATTTTGACTTCTGTTATCATTAACCTTTACTTTGTATGGGACTTTACAATTACTCTTATTTATTGTTTTTGATATACTTGTATACTTGAGTTTGCCTATTGAAATTAATTAGAATTCCCTTTCATTTAGTATATGACATAACTCAGTGAAGGAAGAAAAACCTTTTGAACATTACTTATTCATGCAAAGCTACCAGAAGACTTTGTTTGAAGAGATCCTATAATTTTTGATTAGCCATGGGACTAGTCATTTTAGCCAAGATAGTATTATATTGAAGAACATAATATGTGACATGCTCATTTGAACTTTGTTTTTATTATGTAACTTGGGCATAAGAAACCTTGTCACATATGTTAATGCTGAAATGATCTAGGAACATATCAATTAAAGGATTGAATGCATTGACTGACTGATTTGGTAGACTATAGAACCATTGTAGAGCATAATCCTTAAAACTCCATGGAAATATATTGGTTAGTAACTAGTAATTTGGAATGTAGTCTAAGCATGCTACATGAAAAACTATCAAGTGTGTCTCTATATCACCCTTTCCATCATATAGAGTGAGCTTGGGTTGAACAAAACTTCGTGACAAGGGTGTAGAAGCAATATGATGTGCCAATCATGTATGAAGTAGAGTAAAATAATCCAAGGCCTATGTTGGTCTAGAGGCACCTTGCTCAAGATGTATGACCTTAGATTTAAGATATGTTATCTCTTGTATAAGGATAATCACATCAGGAGACAAAAATGTACTAGCCATAACTGGTGGTGCTTCATAGGAAGGTTAGGCTATTATAGGGTGTTGTTGAGAGATAATTGCCCCTATAATGTCATTTGAAACTAATTATTTTATGGTTTGAGAGGATTAACCATTTTTTTATTTTTATTATTCTTCTTGTATTATTTTAAGTATATGATCTTATATATCAATATGTTTAGTTAAAATGTCTTGAAGTTCCCTCTTATTAGTTTTGTCAAAACTAGTATATTGGGCCACTATTTGAGTAGGAAAACAAATCAAAAATGGATTGAATTTTTTATAATAAGTTTTAATAAGAAAAATGTGATAAAATAAAATTACTAAATAAAGGAAATGAAAATTCCTAAGAAAAAAAACTAGAATATGCATAAAAAGGATATGAAGCTCACAAACATGTAAGGTGATACCTCAAGAAGCAAAGGGGTCTAGTAAATTCAACTAGGGTTTGAATGTAATAATTTTTATTATTACTATGGTAAATTTTAAAAATTAAATGTGGATTTATATATGTATGAAAAAATTGAAAAATATTGGAAAATTTAACGAGTTTTCCCTAAGGTTTCTAGAGTTTTTATGCACAAATGAAGTAAGTCAGGTTCACCAAATGATTTAACTTTTTGGAGAATATTGGATTTTTATTCATATTTTAAATAAGGTTCTAGATTAATAAATCAATAAATAATATTACAATAATTATAGGCCTAATTTATATAATTTATGTCTTTTTTACCTTTCTAAAAATAGTAATAAATATAAAGAAATAATGACTTAGTTATACATAAGCTGAGACAGTTGAGATAGCATCTAAAACTAGTCATTAAAGATTGGGACAGTGTCACAAATCATAATTTACATTTCATTTGATGAATGGATAGGACCACCAAAAAAGGTTACTTTTGATTCTGGTTTTATTGTCCACTTTTACCACTATTGTCTAAACTAGTCACAAAGACCTAAACTTTATAGGCTCTTTCCATTGTTCCTATGTGATCCTTCCTTTGAAATATTGAGTGTTGAATGTTGATGGGGCTTGATGTATAGATGATTTAATATTCAAACCTTAACCCTCCATCATGATTGGCAAATAAGATTTAAATCTCTTGAAAATGGGGGGTTAGTGTGCGTAATATGCACTGAAGATGTGATCCACACCCCTTGTGTGGGCACACTACCTACATAAAAATACTCTAAAGAGGGATCAATCCATATGTAGTTCTCCAACCTAATGTGATTTGTGAAATAGTGTGATGTATATGTAATAATTCCAAATTAAGAGTGCTTGAGGTAGTTAGGGACTAGTATGAGAGTTTATATATGTTTACAATTGTGTTGGGTGACTGTATGCAGAGAATAGGGAAGTTTACCTCAGTATTTTTCTTATATTATTGATTGCTTTGTAATATTTTGTCACCTCCTTTGTAAATAAAATTTGGATAGGCTTTTATAGGGAACCATTGGTCATGGGTTATATGTATTCATTCTAGGCTGACATAATGAAGAATATCAATAAGATGAAAATGATCATTTGGGATCAAAATGAAAATGAATAGGAAAACCAAAAATGGGACACCCTAGGTTATGGTGCTATAATCCAAGTATGGTACTCCTATCTTAAAGGATAAAGACCTAGGGGGATAGGATTAGCTTGGGAAATATGGTTTGGCTTAGCTAAAACTAGGGTCCATAAAGTTTTAGATGACTGAAAATGAGCAAAAAGGTGTTTAGAAGGGTCAACAGAGCATGCAAAAAGGAGCTATGGATTGGGTGTCACAAGCCACACTCAAACTACCAATTTTTAAATTTTATATAACTAAATAATCTAAAATCCTAGATTTTAACCATTGATTGAGATCATAAATCTTAAAAAGATGCACCGAATCATGATGAACTCTAAGAAGAAATCCATAATATCTTACTATTGTGTGAATCCATGCCTAAAATTCTATCTATACTTGATTGTGCCAAATTTTATAGGGATATAAAGGAAAAAAGTGGGAGGCCTAAATCACATTCCAATCCACACATTAGATCCTCCTTCATCCAAGAGTGAATGATTATTTGGGAAACCTCTCAATCTATCTTAAGACTCCACTTGATGGTGGTGGAACTCATAACTTCATTTCATTTGAAATCAATATACAAAGTATCCCACCTAACTATGTTATCATTGATGGATTTGGTGGAATGTTGGCTCATAAAAGCTCTAAAATCTCTTACATTTTCTTAAAATAATTCATGGTATTTGATTTTCATGTACATATGGTACTGTTGATGTAATTAATGTACTCCTTGTATCACTAAGAAAAGGGGAGAAAATAATAAACTCAATTTTATGTCTTGAAAGACTCAGGGCTTGAGTTGTTTACATAACTACTAGAAATAGCAAAATAACATACATATAGCCACCACTAGTAAGTCTACAAGCAGACCCTATTGTAGGGATAATAGATGATACATAGTGACACTTTATTTTTTGCTAATCTTTGTCAAATTTATTTAACTTTGTGAATTATTGCCTAAAGACAAACAAACCATGAATATTTAAAGAATGAACTAAACTAAAATGATTCATGGGTAGATCTAAGGGTAAGCATGGTAAGGTAGAAAATGAGGTTTGCTTCAGATGGCTAAAGGATTCAATTCTTCCAACTTTATGAAAAAAACATATATAACCAGCATTTACTAACCCTTTAATAATACTCAAACCCAAATTAATTCAATTGAAGATTCAAAGGAAAATAAATGCATATATATATAATATCATATGTTGTACACAAGTTACTCATTCACATTTAAATTGCATAAGCACATTCAAATGTAAATAAGATGAAAGCGGAGCAAAAGTACTAGTAGATTTATTAGCCTATTGTTAAACTCAAACTAACAAATATATATAATGATATTACTGCCATATTAATTGGTAGAGAATAAACCTTTAGTTGTTTAAAAACATGAGAGGCAGAAATCATAAAATTACATAATAAAGCACATAGACAATCTCTGCAGTTCTTCACTCTTTTTTATTAGTTATATAACAAGAATTACTATTTATAATGAGGTAGAATAACCCTACATATAGGCTTTAAAAATTATTTTACAAGTTTAAATGGGCCCATGAAAGATTCCCAAATATATCTGAGTGGCTTAAATGCCACATATTATAATGGAATCTTCTAAATTCAAATTTATAAAACAAAGTGGAATATTCCTTAAGGTCTTGGAGGAGGTTTTTGAGGTGAATATTATTGTTTCCTTTATTTATTCTCTACCTCTTCCTCCATCCAAAATTCTATATGGTCTAGGTAATATTGGTCAATTAGGTTTAAGTCTAGGATCTTGGGCTGAAATAAGTCAAGTGTTTCCTAAATGAGCCTACCATGTTTTGCAAGTACCAGCCATAGTACATCTTTAATACCCTCAAATCTCTCTAGCCTCTAGTTGGAAAAAGACACAATTTTCATTACCTTATTAGTTGTCTTTACCTTGGAAATGTCATTCTAGAACTTAGAAATAAATAACTTCATTTGAGCCCTAAATTCTTAGTCATCCATGAGGGTGCCATCAAGTTTGGTCACCCTAGTGATCATAACATCTTTACACAAGAGGGAAATTTTTAATTATATCTTTTCTAAAGATGTAATTACATACATGACCTGATCTAGCCACCTCTTCAATAGTATTATTATGTTCATCATGATGGTCTATGCTAGGATGATATCCTTAAGTGGAAACACCTTGAGTTATAGGAACTTGTTGTTTCTTGCAACTCTATCTAGGTTTACCAACTTGGCATCATAGAGTGAAAGACTTTGGTCAAATTTAATGACCACATTGTATTACAAAGTCCCATATTCATACCTCCTCTTCATGACCTTGCACAAGTTGAAGACATTGATAACTATATTGATGACTTGGATTATAGTATTTTTTGGCACTATAGGTAATGCATATTTCCTTAATCTCATCATCTCTTGTTGTATGCCTTTCATCAAGGCCACTATGGATTCTTCCTAGGCTTAGAATATGGACATAGGGTACTATGAATATTATTCCACCTCATTAGGGATATCCTTCTTCTTCCTTGTCAAAGTGAAGTTGGACTCTTCACTTTCATGGGCCATAACTAAACTAGACTGGGAATGCTCAACTTGCCTTCTCACCACCCTCTTCATTTTACCTATAGAAAAATCAAATCTCATCTTTATTTGTGGTGTAGAGAGGACCACTTGAGGTCTCTCTTATTTTGTTGCAAGTTTAATGTCTTTAACCAATTTGGGGTAGAAGTAGGTGTTCACTTTATTTGAGGTGGCTATAATGGAGGTGATTGAGTAGAGGCAGAGGCTAGGGATATATCAAGGATGTGAGGCATATTTTTCATGTCTATTTTACCAAAGGTGTTAAACAAAACTTTTTTAGGGCCCATGTTAGGAATAAATGAAGGAAATTGAGGAGGCATAGTCACCTTTATATCTGTGGTAATATCGAATGGCTTTTAAACGGTGAACAACTTTGAAATGGGCCTTAATGGCCTTGTAGGTGTAGTGTAAAAAATATAAATTTAGGGAATTGTTGTGGATACAAGGGAGAAATCAATATTTGTAATGGCACGAGAAATAAAATAGGGTAAGGTGAATCTAAAGGAAGTACTAGTTTGGTTGATGCTTGTGTCAATTGCGGATTGGGTAGAGGTAGTTGTAACTATTAGTGATACTAAAAGTAATGAGGAAGAAATAGTGGGAGGAACAAATATAGAAGTAGAAGTAGATGTACTTAAAATTAGGAAAGAAGGTAGTGGCATAGTACTTACATTAGGATCCTGAGTTGTGTTTATGGGATCTACAATTTCTTAAGGAGCTAAGGTAGGGGTTATTTCTCCCCTCATGGTGGTTTTGGGCTCCCTCTTCCTCTTATAAACCTTCTAAATGTTCCTCCCATCAAGTGCCTACAATTATTCCATAGATATCTCAATGTCTATTATAATTCTCCAAGATCAATGGCAGTAGGGTCAGGATAATCTAGGCTTTGGAGAACATATCTCATAGTAGATGAAAATATCAATGTGGGTCTTTAAGAGGGGTCAAGTTGATTCCTAGATCCTCCTTGATCAAATTTTGGAGGTAGTCTCTGACTGCTTGAAGTGGTAAGAGATGGAGGTCTACATGCCCTATTCCTAATAATAAGAATGTTAGATTATTATTCCTCTTCTTTCCCTTCTTCATAATCCACATCAAGCATGATCCCATGGGTTGGTGGTGGTTGAAACTAGGTAATATCTTCCTTATTATCTCTTTCTAGCCTCATTTCTAACTCAATTTTATTCCTTATAGCATTATTGAGAACCACCTCATCATTCATAGCATCTCTATTTATGCATTCATGAGCTTCTTCTTAATGCGTATACTCCATTGTCATATCCTTATTAAATTTGAAAACATGTTTTAAAATGACATTTTTAGGTTCACAAGGTCTAAAGTCATCCTTAGGAAATAGGTAGGAATCCCTATTCCTAGTATTTATAATAACATCATTCCATTTGGTAATTTTGGCCCTCCTTGTGGGGGATATCTTCTTCTTATTTTTGAAGACTCCATCACTCCATGTAATAGTTGATAATCCATCTCTTCTTTTGCTAGCTTCATTAGTACATATCTTGGTAATCTAAGAGGATCTACCATCACTCCTATCTTAATGACTATGTAATCTAGGTACAACCAATAGTTACCCATGTCCCTTAATGTTTATCTAACTTTAGGGGGAACCCTTTACTTTTCACATTCAATGATTGAATTGTAAACCACTAGGTAGAATTATTTTACAATCACTCTTATGTTGCATCTTAAATGATGAATGTGTATTCTAGAGAAGAGTTGAGGCACAACCTCTTGTCACTCATGAGACCATGAATTCTAACCCAATTGATTTATTGCATAGATTGCATCTAGTAAGTAGCTCATCATGAAGAAGGCATCACCATCATTTTCAAGTGTCATTAATCACAAATACCAAAATTTTGCTAATAATTCCCCTAAGTGGGGGAATCTATTGATCCTCTAGGATTATCTACATCAACAAAAGAATCCTTATATCCACATAACCAATGTGTGGGTTACCAAATATTCTATTTAGTAAGGCTAGGTCAATCCTAACTCCTTGTCTAAATTTCTATATGGGAAAGTTTCTTTTATCATCCATGAGAATAGATCCTCTAGGGTACATCACCCATGGAGCTAAGATCTTCTCTAGAGAGTGTACCTTGTACTAGTTATTGATTATGACCTAGTTGTACTCAATCTATGATGAGAGAAGATCATAATAACTCTCAAATATTGACCCTAATATGAAATATATTAGGATCCCTTGGGATATTGATGTGATTATCCCATATTCACACTTTGACCTCCTCAAGATACCATAGAGTAGGTCAGTGCATGGCATGACCTCTAGCTTGGATACAACTTGGTGGAGATTAGCTACATTGATGGTTAGGATATTAGAAGATAGTTGGATTATATGAAGTATAGTATCATCCTCATTAACTTCCATAGCTACTTATAAATTTAAATATATTATACTATAGTGCATGTCGCTAGATGATATGGCCTCAAGGATGAATTTGATGTCCTTGAAAATCACTAAAGTACCATACTATAATAAAAAGTCATAACTTCCAGAAGAAATGCTCTTACCTAGAGTATAAGGACCTAATTATGTAGTATATATATATATATATATATAATACACTAGGTAGAAATCATCATTTTTATATCCTTATATAACTCTCAAGCTCTAGTAATGGTGTTTCGGGTGTAATTTGTAAATAGCTTCTAATTGTGAGAGCACACACAATAGAGAAAGTGAATGCATATGGCTTGAAATAAAAATAGAAATAACTTTGATTATGTTGCCTTTTGAAAGATCACTTTGATTAATGCAATGTTGATGGCAATTTTGGTTCATGTCATATTAATGGCAAGCTTGTCAACTTTGTATATATTTGAAACAATCTTTGAAATAATTTTTTTGGTGATTAATTACACCATAATTCAAATTTACATTTACTATTTTTTCCATCAGTTTTAGTTTTAAAGCTAAATATTACCACCTTTTGAGATGTGGATTCTACCTCAGATCTTGCTAAGTACTCATAGCGCTTGAATATGACTAGGTCACCTAGTTGGATTGAAAAACATATAGGTTTCACCTTTCGATTACCTCACAAACTCTTCAAATTAGCATGATGACTCATTTTTACCTTATCTCTTGGCATCTTGTAATTCATGGCAAGCTCTTAGGTGGTGTTTTTTTAATTTTGATTGGTTTTAAGAGTGTCATGTTTCAATCTCATAGGAAATTATATCTTTTATTTTCTCTCTTGGGAGCAATCATGGATTTCTTTGCTAAGTGTCTCCTTTGAAGGCTTTTGGACAACTATAAAAAATTTGGTGCTAGTTGCATGGCTCGAGTGGAGACATGCATGCTTCTTAAAGGAAATCTTATGGATATTGAATAGAAACAATGTGATAATTACACACATCATCATCACATGGGTGTAAAAGATACATACATCATCCTTGCAAGTTTCTATTAATTATTCTACCAAGTCTCATTCTTAGAAAGAGCCTTAGACAATTGTATGTCATCAATCCTTAATCATACATCTCAACGCAACCCATGTCTAACTTATGAGCTCTCACAAGCTTTGGATGGATGCAATGTGGTATGGACATGTGGTGACCTTAGATGAATCCAAAGGGAACACATGTCACCTCAGAAGGCTACTCAAGTCTATCTAGTTATTGATGAGACATGCAACAACATCTCTCAAGATTTTATGTTATAGTGGGACATGTGGAATATTCATGTCATCTTGGAATGAATGGGATCACTCACATAGGCTAATATTATGGCACATAGACTTTGGATTTGAATTATAATGGCTAGTCTTATAGTGAGCTCTTTAGATGATTCCATGTAACTTGTGAACTTTAGATTTTCTCTAACTATTATGAATGAGATGCAATGAATCCTTAAGGCATTACGAGGCCCTATGAGGTAGACACCTATCCATTTTAGATCATAGTCCAAAATTTGATGTCCTATGAGTTGTCATAAACCACTACTTTAATTTGACATCTTACAAGGTCAAACAAGAAACTAAGTTAGGTTCCCAAAGATGTCATGGTCCATATTAAGAAAATTTAAATAATTTTAAAGCAATTTTTTAAAAGTAAATGCTTTAAAAACAACAAAATGTTAGACAATAAAACCTAGATAAGTTTATCACATTCATGTTTATTGAAGAGTCAAGCTGCATTCCCTTAACAAAAGCCTATTTACATATTATTGAATTTTAAATGGTTAATAATTCATTATTGAATGAAACTTGAATAAGACTTGTAATAATTTAAATATATCTAACTGTCAATTATTATTTTAAAATAAAATATTAACCAAATATTGGAGAAGTACAAATAATTGTAAATTAAATCAAATCCATATGTAGTCATATGATTTATGTGCTTAGCATCTTAGGCATTTAAAGTGATTACAATCTTAGGAAATTTTGAGAATTAAAGAAAGGAGGGTCCCTATTATGGGAATAGGGGATGTTAATCATAAGAAAATGGTCACCTCTAAGGGAAAAATTCCAAAATGTTAGAATCCAGACATTCTATTCAAAGATGAATAAAAAATTAACTATCTCATTATGATATTTAGTCAATACCAAAATTAATTTTCAAAACTAATGAAAGTCCACATGCTGGAAAAAGATTTTAAAGCTTGTAAACAATCATACTATGTGTGTGCTTTGAAGTTCCTTAACTATTGCCATTGGGTTAAAAAATGATTGTTATAGGTATAAACCACTGAGAGGGGGGGTGAATAAATGGTGGCAAACAATCCAATTTACTTTCCAAACCTTTCAAACACTTAAGAATTTAATAAAATCATTCATGAAACATTGTACATGTTTATAGCAATGAACAAATAGATAATGCAAATTTACACACACAACATAAGATATATATGTGAACCCCTCTTAGGGGAGAAAACCCACTTGAAATAAGCTTTTAAATACTATCTTATAAAGGTATTCCTTCAATTTACATCAGCATCAACTGATCAAGGAGTACCCACCACTCAATTTAGTCAAGTACCCACTTGACCTTTAGCTAAAACCAACTACCAAGGAGGATAAAAACCCATAGATGATCAAGAACCAACTTAATCACTTCCAAACTGATATACACATTTGATGTGATGTCTTACACACATGGTGATGCTCTTCACTTTTTATAACACCTAAACTGCCCTTATATACACACTCATACTTATAAATCCTTCTTTTATTCACTTCTCTCCCCAATATTCAAACCTAAAAGAGCACTATATTTAACATTAGAAATGTAACCTATAGGTCATAGACATAGTCATCAACCTACTTTGCTCTTCAACCCATCCACTAGGCACATGCCCTTTCTTCCTTCCTTTGCTCTTCAACTCTTACACACACCTCTTCTTTCAAGTCTCACCAATCCAAAAACCATCACCTTTTGTTTAAAATTTTATAGTGTATTAATGAATATTATCTTCTAGGTCAGTCATAATACTTGTCTTATCCCTTAAGACATCTAACATATCTTATACCACTCTCAATGTTTGTCCATATCAACTATGGGTCACACTTAAGTAGCTACAGCTTTCAATTAGGCCTTAGTAACCCTTATAGGTATCATGGAGACCTATTCACTAATTTATAACTTTAACAAGAAAATTAGAAACATAGGAACACTTTTAAATTCACTCAACATGACTCCTTAAACATCTAAAAAATATCATATCTATCATTACACACATCTATGTATGCTTAAATAATATTCTCTACATAAGAACACCATGAATGAACAATTAGTCAAATTATAATCATTTGTTGATACTAAAAATGGATTAGTCACACCTCAAAAATACATATAGATAATCCTTATGGAGTATAAAACACTCTCCAATATCTAAGTCCCCTTTAAACAATCAAATACCATCATATTAGGTCAAAATATCCTTCTTAGGTCACTTACAGAGCTTGGTCAAACATACACTCAAATTTGGATCTCAATAAATTTAAAATTAAAAGTAATTAGACCCTATAAGTAGGTTATATTTATGCACCATGAATTATCTACAACTTTTCCTTTTACACCATGATCAAATTCTGCATATATCAATAGTTATAGCACAAACACTATAGACTGGTCTTCCCTGACAAATATGAATATTTGAATTCCAACAATCACTAAGCAACTATTAAAATTTTATATTTTTTCTACATATCATTCCATATCATATCTTGAATGAATACACATCATTGATCTCCTTCAAATTAGCTTAGTCTTTACCTTTGCTTTACTGTTAAACATCTAGTACTTGTCATCATCTCATTGCTTCCTAATAATTTAAAATAAATGTGCACCATCAATCTCCTCTGAGTAGCTCAGTCCTTATAAAGAAACACTCACCATTAGATATAGATAATATCTCCTATGATTATTCCACTTGGAATCTATATATTCCTTATGTACACATTAAATATTTAACTTGACCCATATTATCGATCTCCTAGATACACAATCAACCACGAGCTATTAATCTTCTGTCGAAGCTTTATGAGTGTGACACTTGTCACTAACGCATTCATTATTTTACATATTGAATATTACACACATTTTTGGATAAATATCTATTATTTAATGTGCACTATTATATATATTTACTTTGTGAATTTAGATTTCAATGAAGTTAAACATGACGGTCTCTAGCCTGACACAGTCTATAAGAGCAATTTTGAAGCTTTATAACTTAAAGCAAGAGATCACTTCAAGACTTAAAATTTTTAGGGTAGCTTCTTAGAAATTTATTCAAAATATCCATGAAATTTTTTTACCTTAGTTTAATCTCTGATTACCTATATTAAAATCATAAACTTTCAAGTTCATTCATATCTACATGATGTGTAGTGACAATCTGGCTAAGTATAGGAACTTAGTGAACTTTTGTCTAAGAGACCAACTTTTCACCCACATATATTTATCTACACTCAACCTCATGACATAAATTTTAAACAAAAATAACTTTGGAATAATTTAATAACACCCATATGACCAACTTCCCTAGACTCATCCATACATGGCAATGGTGATGTTAGCAAATTGTTACTAAGATTTTTTTGCCATTAGACCCAGAATATCTAGATGAAAAGTATGAACTATAAAATTAAATCCACTCATGCACACAATAATTTAAAGCATATAATACCTCTTATGGGACCTATTTCATAACATTAAATCACCATACTTATCCCTAAACATCCTTAACCATGCCAAAATTGAAGATCAACCAATCCTACTTCAAATATACTAAGACAAACTCACTACACAATTTTTCATTGACACTTATATTATCAAGAAACTTCATCCACTCACATAGATAATTCCATTAAATAACTAAAAAATCTCCAATAATCTCCTACTTTATCATTGATGTCAACAACCATCATACAACTCACCTTCCTTCTCTCTATTTAATTATTCTCACAATAGGAACATTCTCCCCCTTTGATATAATTATAAAGTGGAAATATACTAATCTTGAGGACCTAAAAATACCATAAAATGGAGAGGAAAAAATTATAAATATGATATCAACTCCCCCTTACCTTGATCCTACCTTTTTTTGCCTAGACAACTTCTTCTTGCGACATGCCAACACTCTCTTCAACCAAGCACTACAGAAAATGAATAAATAACACATAAAAGAAGTGAAATATGATGTAGCTCACCAAGAAACATATTATAGTGACTCCCCTTAATATATTTGAGCCATTGTACCTCTTGATAATCTTCAAATCTATAGATACCATGAGGAACCACCACACATGCTTACTAGCCTTCCCTCTCAAGCCACCTCAAAGACCACCAACATAACTTAATCCACTCACAAAATATGAAACATAATCTAAACCAACCTAATAACTCTCCTTGAAACACTAATACCTTCATCTTTTGGATAAACTAAACAAAAATATCAAATCTTCACACTAGTCTTGTCTAGACTCTTTGTAGCCCTACCAAGATCTTACAAAGCCCAAAAATTTTAGTAGACACACTTTCAAGACCTAAAAATTCATATCTAGAGCAGTATAATATTTTTATTTAATAACACAATTTTTGTCACCTATTTCATCATTTGTAACATACTTCACAAATCTACTAGCCAATTAGGCCTTCATCATGACAAAATCATGAATAATTTGAAAACCAAAAACCTTCAAATATATATGAATCTTGATTTGATAACCCGTTTAGCCCATTCAACCTATTAAGAAGACTCATACTTCAACTCCTAAGGCAAACCACTTTTATAACACAACCCACAACTCTAGAATCTTAAAACAAACACAATCAACAAACCTCATTATGGTCAACACCCACCAATGAAACTTATTGCACACTTGGAGACAACCATCACACACTTTTGGACTAAGATTTTATCCTGCACACCTTTGGTAACCTTAAACTACTATACCATGGCTTTTATCTACAAAATAAAGATAAACCTAGAATACATAAAAACCTCCAAAAGGCACAAATAAGATCCTCAAGACATAAAACCACCTAAAACACATCATAAATAAGTGCACAAACATTTTTTAGCACCAAAATATTCTTAACATTCCATCAATCTCATTATTCCACCTAAAAACACCTATTATGATCCTACAGACATTACATACACAAGAAAAAACCTTATGACATCACTCTAACCTCATCAAAGCACTTCTCTCATCTTGACACACCAACTAGAAAGACTCATCTCTTACCTTTTAGAACCTTTTGAAGAACACCATAGAAACACTTGCTTCTCCATCGAAAGGAGTCTTTTAATAAGAATAGATAGGGACCTCCTCTACACCACAATTCTCTAACATAAATTGAAGCTAGGAGTGGCTGGCATCTCCTCAGTAACCATTAGAATCCTTTTATAGCTATAAGAATTTATGTTCATGTTCATATTAATATAATCTTTGATAACTTGTTCCTTTTATATATCACTCATTTCCTCTTCAATGATAGGATACACAACATTTGGAGCAACTATGGAATATTGACATACCTTAATCACTGAAGTATCTTATCTACATTACATAACATCACCTTCAAACCTTGAAAACATAGGAACCAAGATTAAAACTTTCTCACACATAGCAGTTTACTTATTACCATCCAAACACACCTTAGAACTAGCCTCAGCTAGAACCTTGGTCTTCTCCTTGAGATGTGTCTCTTCATTCACAATATGAGCAGACAATGAGAGATCTTGGCACTCTTCAACTTATTTAGCATTCTCCACCATAAAAAGAATTTAATTAGACTTATAGACTCATCATGACTCACACTTACCACCTTTGGTTTCCATGAGTTAACTTGCATTCTTTCTTTCACTCTAGGATCTTGATTAAACCCATTCTATCATGTAGGCCTTTGCTTATTGAATCTAGTAATGTGACCTCTTTATTGATAGTTGAAGCACACTATAGCTTTTTTAAGTAGCTTATCCTACCTTTCTTGATTAAAATAAAATCTTGCAATATGTCCATTCTTTTGATAATTAAAACAAACTACTCCTTTTAAATAAGACTCACATTTTGACTGATGACCCTCATCATAGTTCCATGCAAACTCATTTCTAACAAGTCTCTTGCATTCTCTATCTCTATGCCCAAACTAATTACATGTGTAATAGTAACCATTGAAACTTACCTACCTTATTAAATTTAGTTGAGTGATCTAATTTATCTTCATTTTGACAACATCTTCATTCCTTTTCTAATTATTAACCTTCAAGGTTTGATTTACATTAGTCTTCATCTTATCTCGAGTTACATTTTCTGGTTCTTCTTTGTATCCAATACTAGTTCTATCACTTGCATGATTTTGATCACTTAGAATATTATTTAAATAGGTTGAACTCTTTTCAAATCTCACAAACTACTTCATATTACTAGATGTCTTCTCCAACTCAGTTTTTAACGACTCATTTACAATTACATACCTTAAACATTCATATTCTTTAGCTTTCAGGCTTGTAGATAGGATTTCTAATTTATAATCGAGATGCTTGATAATATATTCATTCTCCTTGGTTTATTCATTCATTTTTGCCACAAACACACTGAATTTATCTTCATAGTCCTTGATTTGAGACTTCATCTTCTTGTTAATCTTCTTCTCAATCTTTAGTTCTTCAAGAGCATTCATTAATTAAGTCTCATAACCCACCTCATCTTTATCATCATCTTAATAAATCTAAGTTTATTCCTTTTGATATGAGAAACATACTTCTTAAGCCATGAAGAGGTCTTCATTTTCAACAAGACCATCATCTTCATGATCATACTCTGAGTCACTATCTTCAATCTCATATGATAAGCTACAATCTTCTTTGGTGTAGAGGCTCTTCTTGTCCTTGAAGTACTTCTTATTGTCAAACCTTATGAATCCCTTATTTTTTTATTAGACATAATTGATATTTTTCCATCATCATGACCTTTACCATGCTATTTATCATCATTCTAATTATGCTTATGAGGGCACTTGTTAGCAAAATGTCTTATTTGTCCATAGTTAAATTATTTGAAGGGTAGTTTACCCTAATACTTAGCTGACCCTATTTTCAATTTCCTTGTAAATAAATAAATTAGTTCATCTTCATCAATATCAAATATGTCATCCTCCTTGAGTTTATTACCTTGTAACTTATTCTTTGGTTTCATTTCTATCTTGAATTTTTATTCCTTCTTTGGTGTTATATCATCATTTATTCTCATCTCTTAATAAACAAGGATGTCATGAAATTAATTCATATTCAACTGAGCAAAATCATGAATTTGTTTATAGTAGATACTTTAGAATCAAAATTGGTAGAGAGAGAACTTAACACCTTTTAAACTATAGTAGCTTGTTCAAGCTTCTCTTCAAGACCTTTGATTATGTTCATAATCTCATCAACTCTCTATAGAAAATATTCCACATAATCTTCTTCCTCATATTAAGACTCCCAAATTATCTTCAGTGAGTCTATAAATTTTCCAAATTAACCTTTGAATATCATTCATAAATTGTCTTTAATTTATCCCACATTTCCTTGGTATATAGGCAATGGATTAATTTGGTGTATTCAAACTCTAAAAGACCATAAGTGATAGCATTCATTGCCTTATAATTTCTCTAAAATAACTTCTTATCTTCAACACTACAAAGAGGAGTAGTAGGTGTAGAATAAGCATCAATAACATATTTCCAAGTGTAAAACCCTAGGGACATGATGTAGGTCCTCATCCTCACTCTTCAAAAATCATCATTGGATCCATTAAACATTAGTGCTTTCTTAGTGGAAAAACCTCCTTGCATTTGATGGTTATCCATATTATACCTTCGATCTTATTCAAGATGTCAATCCTTTACCAAAGAACTTACTTTGATACCAATTATTAGAGGTACAAACCACTGAGAGGGGGAATGAATAAGTGGTGGAAAACAATCCAATTCACTTTCCAAACCCTTCAAACACTTAAACATTTAATGCATTCATTTATAAAGTATTTAATATGTTTATAGCAATTAAAAAATGGATAAGGTAAGATTACACACATAACATAATATCTATGTGGGAAAATTTATTGGGGGGGGGGGGAACATAAAACAATATTTGTACTACTATCCTATAAAGGTATCACTTTAATTTATATTATCACCAACTAATCTAGGAGCACCCACCACTCAATTTAGTCAAGCATCCACTTGATCTTTAGCTAGCACCAATTAGCAAGGAGGCTACAACCCCTAGATGTTCAACCACCAACTCAATCACCTCAAAAATAATATATAGGTCCAATGTTATGTCTTACACAATTTATGATGCTCTTATCTTTTTAAAACACATAAATTTCCCTCATATACACACTCAGACTTACAAATCCTTCTTCTATTCGATTCTTTCCCCAATATTCAAACCTACAAGAGAAATTTATTTGACATCATAAATATACCCTATATTTCATACACATAGTCATCAACCTACTTTACTCTACAGCCTATCCATTGTTACACACCCTCTATACTTTACTTCCCTCTTCAACTCTTACACATACCTCTTCTTCCAAGTCTCACAAGTCTAGAAACCATCACCTTTGGTTTCACCTTTTATAGTATATTCATGAACATTTTATTTTAGGTGATCCATAATACTTTTATTATCAAATAATACATGCAAAATATCTCAATACCACTCTCATATGTTGGCCATAGCAACTATGGGTCACACGTAAGCATTTTCACCTTTCAATTAGGCATTAATATCCCTTATAGGTCTCAAGGAGATGCATTCACTCATTTACAAATTCAATAACATAATTGGAAAGATAGGAAAATTTATAAATGTATATTTCCACTCCACATGACCCCTTAAATATCCTCAAAATATTATATCTATCATTACACACATCTGTCTATGCTCAAACAACATTTTATACATAAGAACACCATGAATGAACAATCAATTAACTCTTAAGAAATTTTTCATATTAAATAGGTATTTGTCACACCTTAAAAATCCATAAAGATCATCGTCATGGATTATAAAACACTATTTAATATCTGAGTTACCTTAAAACATCCAAATACCATTAGAGTATCTCAAAATATCCTTCTCAAGTCACTTATAGAACATGGTCAAACACATATTCAAATTTATATCTAAATAAATTTGTATTCAAAAATTATTAAACATTATAAATAGGTTTTATATATGTACCATTAATTCCTCCACAAATTTATTTTTTACACCATGATCAAATTCTTCATATATCAAAAGTTATAGCACAAAAACTGTAGACTGGTCTTCCCTCACAAATTTGAATATTTGAATTCCAATGGTCACTAAGCAACTGCTAAACTTCCAACACATTTTAAAAATATCATGTCATCTCATAGATTTAATTAATATTCATCATCAATCTCCCTCAAAATTATCTCAGTATTTACCTTTGCTTTACTATTTAACATCTAGCACTTGTCATCATCTTGTTGCTTCCTGGTAATTTGAAACAAATGCACATTGTCGATCTCCTTTGAGGAACTCAGTCTTTATCAAGAAACACTCACTATTATATATAGATGATATATTCCATGATTATGCCACTTTGAATCTTTTTATGCCTTTTACACACATTTAATATTTGACTTGACCTACACCATTGATCTTCTGACTGCACGATCAACTACAAACCATTGATCTTTTGTCCAAGCTCTATGAATGTGACACTTGTCACTAGTGCATTCATTATTTGAAATATTTAATTTTATATACACTATTGTATAAAGATATAATATTTAAATTTCATCATTATATCTACTAACTTGGTGACTTTAACTTTCAATGAAGTTAAACATGATGGTCTTTGGCCCGACATTGTCTATAAGAGAAACATTGAAGCTTTATAACTTGAGCAAGAGATCGCTTCAAGTCTCAAAAATTTTAAGGTGGATTCTTGGAAATATATTAAACATATCCATAAAATTATTTGACCTTATTTTAATCTCTAATTACCTATATTAAATGTAAAATTGTTTTGGTTCATTCATATCTTCATGATGTGCAGTGATGGTCTAGCTAAGTATAAGAACTTAGTGAACTTCTATCTAAGAGACCAACTTTGCACCCATATATATTTATCTAAACTAAACCTCATGACCTTAAATTTAAGCCAAAATAAATTTTAAATAATGTGACACATCCATATGACCAACTCCCTTAGACTCATCCATATATATTATGGTAATGTCAGCAAATTGCCTACTTAGATTTTTTTGACACTAGACCCAAAATGTCTAGATGAAAACTATGAACTACCAGATGAAATAAACTCATGAAAACAATCATTAAAATCATATAATAACTCTTATGGGACCTATTTCATAGCTTTAAATCAAAATAATCATCCCTAAACATCCTTAACCTTGCAAAAATTGAAAATCAACCAAGCCTACTTCAAGCATACTAGGACAAACACACTGCACATTCTATCATTAACACTTAGACTATCAAGACACTTCTTCAACTCACTTGGATACTTCTATGGCATCACTAAAAACTCTCCAAAAATGATAAATTTCAATTTTCAAGATATCAAACATGAAATAACCTGAGCATTCTTTAAATTTTATATAATTGTGCCTTAGTTGAGGATGGCTTGGGCATTTCTTTGTTTCCAACCAAGCATTCATAACCCTAAAAAAGATAGCTTTGGATCCATTCTAAGCCTTGATATACTACCAGTTAGGCATCCATAACCTTGGTATAGATTTCTTAAATCACTATTCATGGAATCTAAAAGCATTTTATGATTTCACTTCATTAGTGTATCATTTTTTTAATACCTACATTCATAAACTAGAATGGTTGGGAACCATAATTAACCAGGTGTAAGGTTTTATCAAGACATGTTATAGATTTAATTCACTTTTAGATATCAAGTCCTACCCTAAAAATTTATTTGGTAAATTTAAGTGATATATGATGGTCCACATAGATTCAAACTCTTATTCAAGTAAATGTTCAGTCATTTATAATATATTACAGTCTTAAAATGACATAGTATTTTCATGAGATAACTAAATTATATTTAACCCTACCCATCTCTTTTAAATTAAAACACTACTAGAGGTTTCCAAACTTTGGATGCCTAATATTTAAAACTAGCAATACTTTCTTACCATTTTCAAGACTAGATTAACATAAATTGAGCTAATGAGCTCTTGTCTAGAGGACTTATTACTAAGCTACAACACACAATAGAAAACAAACAAAAAAAACAAAGAAATCACACAATAGTAAAGCAAAGCAATAAAGTGAGAAATAACACAACAAGAAAGCAAAGCAAGAAACTAAACTACTCTACTCCTACCTAATCTAACTCTAAAAAAGCTTACTATACTATAATTTTTGATAGAGTGGTAGAGAAATAATGTTTCATGTACTAAACATTGACTATCAAGGTCAAGTCATTCCCTTGTAGGTCTTTAAACTTGAATGCATTTTCACCTAATATTTATACCACTTGATATAGTCTAATCTATATGAGATTGAATTTATCATGTTGTACTCTCTTTTCATGTGCCTTGTCCCATAGTAGGATCAAGTTTGATATACAAAATGATTTAACTTTAGCTCACTTTTCAAACAATCTCTCTATAACATCTTGATTGTATCTAAAATTCTTCAATGCTTCATATCTAGCATCTTCCATTTGGATGATGTTCAACACTTGATATTACACTCTTTTTTCATCTTCCATATACTTAACCAAAAAATCATAGGCGGGAAGCTTTAATGTGATAGGAAAAATAGGTTGCTTCCCATAGACTATTAGGAATGGGGTCACCTTGAGCACCTATTTATATCTCATTATATCTACCCATAAATCATAATTTAGTAGGGACTACCATTCTTTGGTTTTTCTCTATAGATTTTTTGATAGCATTCATCAAGTTTTTGTTAGTACATTCTACAACTCCATTACCTTGAGGGTAGTAGTTTGAAGTAAAATTTATGACTATTTGATTTTCATGTTCCCACTCAGTGAATTTAGTTGATGAAAAGGTTGGGCCATTTTCACATTCTAAATGTAGGGGCATCCTAAACTGAGTGATGATATTCCCTTCTATAAATTTTATTATTTCAATCAAATTACTATTCTTGGTGGCCACTGCTTCAGTCTACCTAGTGCAATAGTTCACTACCTACCTAGTGCAATAGTTCATGGTAGTGAGTACAAATTTATTCCCTACTGAGGAGTTAGGATTGATCACTCCTACAAAGTTGAGGCCCCATTATGCAAATGGATTTGCTTCAATCACTAGTTACAAAGGCATGGTTGCCTTTGTCTTTCATCAATCAAACACCTAACATTGATGACATATTAGTACATGAGTGTTGGAATATTTAAATATGGTTGGCCAATAGTAGCTATTTCTCAATATCTTGTGTGTTGTGGTATGCTTTAAAGGGTGACCATTTCCCAATTTGTCATGGAAATTATTCACGATTTCTATAGCCTCTACTCTATAAAGACATATTAGATAGATCCCCTCATAATTTTTCCTTTATATAAATCCCATTTTTAATCATAAAATGAGATGATCTCAGCCTAAGATCCCTTTTCTACTCCCTTTTGAGGTGTAGGAGACATACCATGTATAGTAAATAGTGAACAATATCCCTGTACCAATCACCACTAGGCACTTGACTTGCTTAAACCTATTAAATATCAATGCATGGATCAATATTTGTAATAATCTAGATTAAAACCTGACATTTAACCAATTTTATAGATTTTATTTTTATATCATATTTTTAGAGTTTGGTCATCCACTTCCCTCTTCACTCTCCAAGTTCATTTTGTCATAACATCAACTTGATAGTTAGGTCAAACACTGTGGCATACATCTTGTTCCTTAAGATGTAGTGTATGAGCTTGTTCATGGCCCTTGCTAGTGCATAGGCTTATTTATTTAGAATAGGATAGTTGAGCTCAACATTTTTCATGTTGGTGTTCATGAAGGCTAAGGGTTTTTTTTTTAATCATCCTCTTTCTTTATTGAGACAACAACAGTGTGGTTAGAAACAAAAGAGTATAGATAAAAGTCCTTACTAAAATTAGGAATTATCAAAATGAGAGATTTAATAATAGTATCCTTAAGGTCTTAAAATGCCTTATCTACTCCAACAGTCCATTCTGTCTTCACATTTTTCTTCAATACCATGTTGTGTGATCTTACAATTTATACAAAGCTAAAGATAAATTTTCTTACAAAATTAATTTTTCCAAAGAAAGATTTGAACTCTTTTTTATTATTAGGGATTTATAACTTTGAAATTGTGTTTATCCTATTAGGGTCAATAGTCATACCTTCTTGGGTGATTATATGTCCTATAAGTTTGCCTTTCATTACACAAAAGATACTTGTCTTGGGGTTTAAATAAATGTCATACCTCCTGCACTTATCCAGTACTTATTCCAAATGTATCATGTGATCACCTCTATGTTTATAAAAAAATGTTAGATCATCCATGTAAATAATGATGCACTTACCTATTAATCCTTAGAATTCATGGTCCATTATTTGCTAGAAATTTCCTCCAGCATTGATCAATTTGAATAATTCATTTGTATACAAATGTTCCCCACTTGGTGGTGAATGTAGTTTTCATTATGTCATTTTTATTCACTAAGACTTGGTGTTAGCCTTAAAAACATCAAGGAATGACATCATTTTATACCCACACACAAATTAAATGACCTCATCCAAGGATGGCAAGGGATAATTGTCCTTTTCTAAGGATCTATTCAAGTTTTTGAAATAGACACAGAGTCTGATTTATCCATTCTTCTTTTAGACTGGCATAGGATTTATTGCCCATGTTGAGTGTCATATGAGGAAGATTATAATTTAATCTATAAATTTTTTTGCTTCATTATAAATTAGTATCTCTATCACTTGATTTATTAGCCTCTATCTTTGCCTAAAGGGTCTATAAGCCTATTTTAAGGGGATAGTGTCAGTAATCACAATAGTATCAAATATCTTAAGATCATCATATGACCAAATAATGACATATTTAAACTTGGTTAAGAGGGAAATGACTTTCCTCAACTCTTCATCAATGCAAACTAAACCAATGTTAACACTTTTCTCATTCATAGTATTTCCCATGTTTACTTACTTATAATCTTTTCCACTCACGTTGGGTTATTTATCTACACTTCTTTGTTTATCTAGGTCAAACATCCTTTATAAGAAGATCATGCCCTTATGGATTCGGTTCTCCTTGAATTAGATTACAAAATCCTCTTTATCCCTTGAATTTTATACAAAAATTTCATCATGTTCATTAATAATGTGGGCTTCAAATATGCCAAAATTACATAAGAAGTCAATTATCTACTTCACATCATCAAAAACATGGAAGTGATTGATGTTGTCTGACATAGAGGGGCATGAAATTATTTCCATAGAAAACTCATACAAGTTTAAATACTCTAGAGGCACTAGGTTTATTACTATTGAAACTAGAGAGTCTGCCAATTAGTTTTACTCCCTGGGAAAGGAAACAATATTAAATGAGTCAAAATATTCAATTAAATCCCAAACTCTAAATTTATACTTTCTTAGACAAGAAAGTTTACACTGATGTCTAATCCTAACTTGGTTAATGACTAAATCTAAATAACCATAGACTAATAATTATTTTTCTTTATGTTTGATTTCAAATTGAAGTCCTAAAATAAGAGCTTCATATTTTTATAAATTATTAGTAAAAGTGAAATATAATATATAGTAAGCTAGATATTGTTTTATTTTAAGGTTTGTTAGAATAATTCCTATTCCAAAACCTTTCTTAGCTTCTATACCATCAAAGTGCAATATCCAAGTACCTTTGCATTCTTATTTTACCTTGTCATCTATAACAATGTTAGTGGTTTATAATGTGTAAACACCTAAGTTTGAGGATTGGTAATTTACCCTTTTATTCTTGGTGTTATATTCAATGATCATTATTTAATTTTGAGTTCTCAGTCTATCTTGATGTGATTGGGAATCCCACACTAAGGTAGCCACATGTGGGATTAATAAATGGACATATATCCATTCAAGGATTTTGTCTAGTTATGGCTTAATAATAATATGTAATCTTTAGGTATGTCAATAAATTGAATGTTGATGAAATTTTGGATTGAAGGTTCCTGGGTGAGCTACATGTGAATATTCAACAATTTTCCTACCACTTTTACTCCTGATTTGTCCAACTACACCACTACCTTCTCTCATTTGACTAGGTTTAGTCCCAATTTTTCATAGATTCCTAAAGGCATAATGTTAGTTGAAGAACTAGAATCAAGAAAGAAATTATGAATATTCTTACCAAAAATACTTACAATCAACAAAAATGGTGGAACTTCATGCTTACTCTTATACATTAACACATTTTTATGAGCCAGTTTAGCTTTGTTAGAGCTACGCTTTTAATTCAATGATTTTAGTAGATAATCACACTATTAAGTGATTTGAGTGAGTTCATACAACATTATGTTTTCTATGATCCTTTTCATATCTTATATTATGTTATATCCACACTTCAATGTTGTGTAAGGAGATTCTATTATTGGCTAAATTTCCTTACCTTTAGGGGGTACATGATTATTATTTGTCCTACCATTAGGAGATGTATCTACTTTATTAGGTGGGGTAGATGTTGTCAAAGGTGGGTTTTGACCTTCAATTCTCAAGTCATATTTTCTCCTCTGGTATTACTAGAAAGCATACACCTCCTCAACATTATCTTCAAGCTCATTTTCATCTTGCCTAGGGAACATATAGGTCTCAACCATGATGACTATTTATAGAGCTATATAAGTATCATTGCTATTTTTAAAGACTTTTACATTAATTTGATTATTGGGTTTCATCTATAACCCCTCCATTTGGCTTTTAATGGCTTCAAACACATGTCAAAACTCAACACATTCTAGTTTTCCATGTCTGGTAGTATTGTACACTTAGCGCCAATTGGACAAGGCTAACTTGCAAATGTTGATCTCAAGAAACTTACTCAAAGGGGGATCACTATTATTGTTAGACCGCATAAATGGTTTATTAAATATCTATAAGTTATAATTTGTATTGGAAATCTCACCAGTATTTCCCATTTGTTTCTTGAGATCTAAAATCATTAGCAATTTTCTAAACAAATCATTATTGTTTCTATCGCTAATTCACTTTCTACATTCAAAAGATGAATAAAGAAACTAAAGAAAATGGACAAGGCTAGAAGTACCTGGATATAGACTGCGCACCGTAATCCAGACGCTTGTGAGCACCCCTCTTTGGCTGTGGAGGAATGACACCTGCAAAGAAAAAGAACTTGGACAAAAAAATGTTAGATAGATAGACAGTGGGTTGCCAAGCGAAAGCTTGTTCCCAAAAGTGTAAAAACTTCCTCAAAGGAGGTCAACCCACTGATAACAGACAGATAAAGACCAAGGAAATACAGAATGCCAAAATACAAAAGTGATAAACAAATTAAAAAGGAAAGAAAAGACAAAATGATTACCTGAAGGAGCTGTCGGGCTGATGACAGTCGCCGAGGTCAGAAATGTCACCGGCGTCGGTTATCTGATCTACCGACGTCGGTTATCCTATCGACGTCGGTTGAGAAAGTGACCAGTGTCGGTCGGGGTTGTGGCCTGTGGTCGGGTCTGGTTTGGTTTTGGTCCGTGGATGGGTCTGAGACAGAGTTTATGGGTGTGCTTGGATAGTTTGGAAAATGGTCTGGGTCTGGTTGGGTGCCCTGTACAGGGTCTTTGTTGGCAGGAGGGACGAGGAAGTTGTCTGGGACTAGATTGAAAGGGGGATAGGAAAGAGGAAGATGGATAGGGGACAGGGTCTGAGAAGGCTTTTCAGCTTCTCAGGGGAAGGACACAGCAAGTAGAAGACAGTAGCTAACTGAAAACTTAAAGAAAAGAATGAAATAACATAATGAAATTGCTTACCTTTTGGCTTGCAGACTGAAGAGCGGAAGAGCTATTATTGGAGCCACGGAAGACTTGTTGCAAGAGGAAACTAAAGAAACTAAAGTCCCTGCCTCTGTTGCTACTATTGCACGAGGTCTAGAGAGAAGAGAGTCGAATGCCAAAGCACCGAGAGGATTCTATTTGCGACCTCAAGGGTCCAGGGGCTGCAACAGATGCAGAAAGGTGTATTGAAGGCTGCCGATGCTGGCAGTTTCACTGACGTCGGCCGAAGGGTCGCCGACATCGGCAGTGGCAGAATGGGGACAGAGACCTAAAATAGCCTCTGCCCATTCTTACACGCTGCCGAGCGAGGGGTTGTGGGAAGAACGGTCATGAGGACACTTAAATGGGCATGGGGGGGAAAGATAATGAGGAGATTTGGCATAATAAATGCTAGGGGGAAGGTGGAGGGATTCAAGGGAGAATCCAAGGTGGCAAGGGTGAGGTGGAAAGGGGGCCACTTAATTAAAATATTTAAGTTTATTTTAATCAAATGGATGGAGAGGACCAAGGCCAAGGGTTAGGATAGGGGTTTGAGGTGGACAAGGGGGAGAACCAAGGTGCAGACACATTTGCGGTGTCTACATTTGCCCCTTTTTGTCTTGTTGGTTGTTCTTGACGAACTGCAAGACAAAAACAGGAGTTGGTTGCCCCAGGAAAAGGATGAGGTGTTCCCCCCTCAAAGCGATAGTCGAGAGAAGGGAACCAAAGATCGAGTGTCGATTTAACAGAGAAATGGATAGAAGAGTGTGAGCGAAAATGCTGCAATAGTCGTGATTGCATGTATACCACTTCACGGGATAGTCGGGTCAAATTGTCGCATGTCGAGGGTCAAGGAGTGCCAAAATTGAGGTAATCGGGCCCCAGCATTTAGTCGTCTACTAATCGGGTCACTCAATCTAAGCTGAAGCTCCAAATGGTCGTCGTGTTCTAAGTATCCCAGGCTCAAGAAGTGCTCCCAGAAACACGAAAGTGCCACAAGTAGTAGGGATCAACTGGCTCGCGATCCTATACTTGCAAAGGGTCAAAAATAGGGTCTGCAGACAATTCTGCTAACCAACCGTGAGGTAGCATACACGCAAAAATAACCAAGGCAACAATGTCTTGGAAATGGTCAAAGGTCGAAGGGGATAGGCAGGATCCCCAATGGTCATTGGTCAAGGGGATGGATGGACGAAAGGATGTGGCCGAGCTAACCTCAGAAAATGTCATGTGATCTGAGTGCTACCTACATAGCCCTTGTGTGAAGGGCCTCAGGCCAATGTAGTTCTCCCTAAAAGGGAGGAAGGGTCAAAGAGACTGATTGGTCTTGGTCAAAGTTGTCGATAGACTGGTCGTGGTCAAGGTCAAGGTCGCAGAAGAGAAGGTTTGTCCATCAAAGAGACGAACAAATGGGGGTTGGTCGAGCTAACCTTAGAGGATGTGGTATCTGAGTGTTGCCTACATAGCCCTGGTCATAGGGTCTCAGACCAATGTAGTTCAGACAAAGTGAAAATATTGATCGATGATTGGATGTGGTCAAGTGTCAAAATGATGAGGGCAAGATGATGCTACAGATGTCATATTGGTCGAGAGGCTTTCATCCCTAGCAAGTTTCCATAGTCGTGATGGATGTATGCTAAAAATGAACAGAAGTCTATTTATGCTTCAGCAAGTATTGGTTTATGCTTAACATAAATTGGGTCTGGTCGGTAGTTTCCATGTGTATTGGTGTCCACAGAAACTAGGTGAAATGGACTAGGATGATGCTAGCTGAAAATGATGAAAAATGGCTTGGTTTGAGTTGAGTCACCAATTGATGCAGTTAAATGTGACCAAAGTGTAGAGAAAAGATGAAAGGCAAATTGATCTTTCATTGACAAGGACCAGAAAGGAAGCATAGATAGGGGTTATTAGAACAAAAGCCCCGTTCATGCATTACGTCGTTGACCAGTGTTGTGTTAGAATGGTAATCGAATCACTTTGACATTAAAGTGAGCTGGAAGTCCCCTGAGCAGGTGATAGGAAGAGGATAGGGTAACCCAGTTTAAGAGCAGGAATAACCTTGCCCCTTTTTATAGGAGACCCTGAGACAACTACAAGCCAAGTCCATGACCCCTTTTTTTTTTTGGTGCAGGCTGATCGATGTGGGAAGCCTACATAGAGATGTCTTTGGATTTAGTGGTCATGTTGCGAAGCTGATCAATGCGGGAAGCTTCTAAGAAAGGTTGCTATTTGTAGCAAGATTTAGTCATAGCCATCCTTCGAGGGAGTGGTCTATATTTTCGCTTTATATAATGTTTGAATAGCTGTCCTTCGAGGGATCAGTCTATTAGCTACAACAATGATAGTACAGCTGTCCTTCGAGGGATTAGTCTGTCTTTTTGAATTTGATTTTGTGACCTTGGATATGTTTTGACATCTTGATATATTTTTTGATTTTTTGATTTTTTTGATTGGAGTCACGGACAAGGCTGTAGAAGTTCAAGGACTCCCTTTTATTAGGACAAAGCATCCATGCATCATAAAAGGGTTGTAGAGGACTCGTTAAAGGGGAATAGGGTTGAAAGGGATGAGGATCAAGAGGATGAGGATTGCTCAAGGGATGAGCTCAAGTTACGTGTCAAGTAGACAAGTACTCTACTAATAGAAGAATGGTCGAAGATGTGACGCATTAAGAGGCTCAGGTTCTGGCCGTCCATCGAGGGAGGACAGACGATAAGTCCCTGACCCATACTTGTGCATGATGATAAAAGGTCTAAGCTAATTGGGGGTGAATTTGCCTCATTTACTTCGCTCCATATTGGTCACGTGCTGATTCTCTTTGAGGACGAGGTCTCCGATGTTGAAATCTCGTTCTCGCAGATTTTTGTTGTAGGCTCGCTTGATGCAACTTTGGTAGAAATGGAGATGATTGAGGGCAGCAAGACGACATTCATCAAGTAACTCAAGTTGAGCTAAGCGATCTTGACGAAAGTCGTCATTGGAGAGAATGTCATGCAGGGAGATGCGGAGAGATGAGATCTGTACTTCGAGAGGTAAGACAGCCTCTGTTCCATACACGAGGGAGAAAGGAGTAGCACCCGTAGAGGTTCGGATGCTAGTGCGGTAGGCCCACAAAGTGAAGAGAATATGAATGTGCCAATCCCTTCCTGTATCGTTGACCACCTTCATGAGAATTTTAGTCAGAATTTTGTTGGAAGCCTCAGCCTGCCCATTTGCTTGTGGGTAGTAAGGCGAAGAAAAGCTGAGTTTGATGCCAAATGAGTCGCATAGTTTTTGGATAGTCTTATTTTTAAAGGACTTGCCGTTGTCGGCGATGATTTTGTGAGGGACACCAAAATGACAGATGATGTGGTTGCTGATGAAGTCGACAATTTTGTCAGCTTTTGTGGAGACAAGAGGAATGGCTTCCACCCACTTGGTGAAATATTCAGTGGCAGTGATGATGGACTGATGACGAAGAGACGAGTGAGGGTTAATCTCACCGATGAGATCCAAGCCCCACTGAGAGAAAGGCCAAAAATCTTGAGTGACTTGTAAGGCGTGGCTGGGGAGATGAAGTAGGTTAGAGTGTTGTTGACACTTGATGCAATGTCGAACATAGTCGCTACAGTCTTGATGAAGGGTGGGCCAATAATAACCCAGGCGAAGGATGCGCTTGGCAACCAAGTTTCCACTGAAGTGTCCACCACAAATCTCATCGTGGACTTGCTTTATGGCTTGAGAAGCTTCAGTGGAGGTTAGACAGCGAAGGAGGAGGCCGTCGAAGCCTCGCTTATAGAGAAGACCTCCTAGCATGGTATAGTGAGCTGTGCGCTTGATGAAAGCTCGTCGCGCATTGTTAGAGAGGTTGGGAGGAGCGACAGAAAGAGACAAGTAGTCCACAAGTTGCTTATACCAGTCATCTCGTGGGCTAGAATTGATAGTGTTGATATGGTCAATGTGAGGAGAGATGTATGAAGGCAAAGGTACACGATGCACTGTGACAAAAAGTCGAGATGACGATGATGAAGATGGGATATGCGAAGCAAGAGAAGCCATGGTGTCGGCAAACTTGTTTGTAGAGCGTGGAACAGTCTGCAAGAGGTAATGGTCGAAAGATGCCAAGAGAAGGTTAGCACGATTTTTATACCTCTGTAAAACTTTGTTTTTACAGAGATACAAACCGTTAACTTGATTAACGATGAGCTGCGAGTCGCTGAAGATGTTGATAGACTTGATGTGGAGGGAAAGGGCAGTCTGAAGTCCCAAAATTAAGGCCTCGTATTCGGCCATATTATTAGTATAATCAAAGTCAAGCTTAAAAGATAGAGGCATGGGCTCCCCTTCGAGTGGGATGAGGATGACCCCCGCACCCCCACCGAGTTGACATTTGGAGCCGTCAAAGAACATGGTCATATGGTAGACGGTGTCATCGGTGGAGAGTGTGGTGATAGACTCGTCAGGGAACTCAAACTGTGAAGGTTGATTGTCAGGAAGAGGGGCATCTACCAGTTGGTCAGTGATAGTTTGCCCCTTGATAGATTTCTACTGGATGAATTCGAGGTCGAACTCAGTGAGCAGCATAAGCCACCGAGCCATACGTTGATTCTGATATGGCTTGGAATGCATGTACTTGAGCGGGTCGGTGTGAGTGATGACAAAGGTTTTGTGGTTGAGAAGATAGTGGCGGAGCTTGGTGGTGGAAAAGACTAATGCCAAACAGAGTTTGTCAGTATGAGTATACCGAGTTTCATAGTCGACCAGTGTTTGGCTGATGTAGTAAATTGCTTGATCACGATGATGCTCATCTCGGTGCGCGATCATGGCACCTAATGAATGGTTGGTGGCAGAGATATAAAGGTAGAAGGGTTAGTCGTATTTAGGTGGAATGAGGACTGGTGGAGAGACCAGATAGCTTTTGAGGGCTTCAAAAGCCTCTTGGCAATCCTCATCCCACTTAAAGGAGACGTCCTTCTTAAGGAGACGATGAAAAGGTTGGCAGCGGTCTGAAAGCTGCGAGATGAAACGGCAAATGGACTGGAGCTTCCCTTGGAGACTGTGAAGCTGCTTGAGATTGGTCGGGGGTGGCATTTCAAGGATAGCGCGGATCTTGGCAGGATCTATCTTGATACCGTGGAAGGAAATGATGAAGCCGAGAAGCTTGCCTGAGAGGACCCCAAAGACACACTTCTTGGGGTTGAGGCGGACATTGTATTGAAGAAGGCGAGAGAAGATGATTGTGAGAATGGTCAAGTGGTCGCGGCGAAGTTTGGACTTGTCGAGAAGGTCATCCACATAGTCCTCCATGATCTTGTGGAGGAGATCGTGGAAAATGTAGGTCATGGCGCGCTGATATGTGGCGCCAGCATTTTTCAAGCCGAAAGGCATGACTCGATAGCAAAAATTCCCCCATGGGGTGATAAAGTTAGTCTTGTGCTGATCTTTCAGTGCGATCAGGATTTGATTATATCCTGAAAACCCGTCCATGAGAGATAACATCTCATGGCCAGCCGTGAGATCAACAAGCTGGTCAATGTTAGGAAGAGGGAAGTCGTCTTTGGGACAGGCTAGGTTAAAGTTGCGATAGTTCGTGCAAATCCAAATCCCCCCAATTGCTTTAGTAACTGGGATGATGTTAGAGACCCACTGCGGATAATCGATGGGTTGGATGAAGGAGACAGAAAGGAGATGCTGAAGCTCTTCTTTGATGAGGAGTGCAATGCGAGGATGCATCTTTCGAAGCTTTTGCCTAATAGGCTTAGCCTTTGGTTTAGTGACAATGTTATGGGTAGCAATGGTGGGGTCGATGCCAGGCATGTCGCTGTAAGTCCAGGCAAAGGCCTTGCTATGGTTGAAAAGGAACTGGGCATAGTCAAGCTGCTCCTGAGCGTCTAAAGATTGGCCAATCTTTTAAGACATGAGGAACATCAGAAGAAGAAGGGAGGTTGATGTCAATGGTGGATTCATTTAACATAACCTAGGTCTCGAAAGGGAGGGAACGCTGGATGAAAGAGTCATTGGCACCCATGTAGGAAAGGATGGCATCATCGTCAATGCAGTGGACAGTGTGAATGGTTGCTGACTCATCTTCTACCATGCTAGGAAAAATGAGAGGGAGAGACCTGGACACCCCATCGAGCTGATAGGTCAGGGGTTCCAAGCGGACGGTGTTTATGGAAAAAAAAAACTAGGAGGGATGGAAACCATCGACTCCGTAGGTGACAAAGGAGAAATGGGTGAGTTTGGAGGAGATTGGTCAATGGTTGGCTTAGGACAAAGGTCGGAAGGAGCCTGAGTGGGGTCATGATATCCCAGGCCATACCATTTCTTGGCATCATCATCATTGAGTGGCTCGATAGGCTGATGAGAGCCCTGCTCATAACGTCTGAAACCAAAACCCTTCCATGCACACCTGTAAAGGTAAGTGTGTGCAAAGGCAGGGTTGCCAAGAAATGAGAAATCTGATGTGAAAGGTTGGGGTGAAGAAAGGGAATTGCCATTGGTAGGAGCTTGATTGAGCCCCCCATAGACAAAGTTGGTTCGAAAGTGAGGAGGACCATAAGGTATGACCATCCCAATCCGATGGTCATAATTGGGACTGAGGTGAAGGCGTCCATACTCTTGCAGAGTTTGGAGCATGTCTAGGGTCAACAAGCGATATTCCCCAAGTGATAGTCGTTGGAAGACGTCTTCCATGGGGACTTTGGTCGGTGCTTGAAGAGGAGAGGTGAGGGCGACCGCCGATTGCGAACTGGTCGAAGCTTCCGCAGATGGGGGCGGTGCCAGAGTTGACGGTTTGATGGGAATGAGGACATCGTTGGGATGGTAGGTTGTGTTGCAAGTCTTGAAGGGTGAAGGGTCAGTGGGAATGGTATGGACTTGCCCGTCATGCTCAAACTTCACACAACCGTGCAGGGTGGAGGGTATACAGGCCATGGCACAGATCCAAGGTTGGCCCAGTAGGATGTTGTATTGAAACTCTCCTTTGATGATATAGAAGAGTTCTGGGACTGTGCATGGACCAATGCGAATGTGAAGGATGACTTTTCCAATGGTCGTGGTGGTGGTGTCATTGAAAGAGCGTAAGATCACGTCAGTTTTGGAGATGCAATTCTTGGGAAGAGACAGCTAATCAAAGGCATGGGTAGAGATAATATTGATCCTAGCACCGCCGTCAATCATAACTCATTTGATGCGTGTTCGATCAACATAGGCAGTGATGAAGAGGGCGGCGTCTTGATCTTCTGTGTTGGATGTGGGAATCTCAGAATCACTGAATGTGATGGAGTTGACAGGAGATAAAGAATGGATGAGGGCAGTGAGTGGCTGGGGGTCCTCGGGTCAGACCTCCGCTGCCTGCAAGGCTTGGATGAGGGCTTGACGGTGCTGAGGTGAGGTTTGGATAAGGTCATAGAGGGACATCTTCACAGGTGTCTGATGAAGCTGCTTCAGCATGGAGTCATGAATTGGCCCAAAAGAGGAAGATGAAGAAGGCTGGGATGCACCAAGGATAGAAATTTTAGGCTTGGGCACAAGAGGTGGCTTGACGAAGGGATAGGTCCAAGGAATGGCAGCTTTTTCTTTTGCCTTATCCTTTTGTGACCTAGTGGTTATACGGACAGCATTGATTTCAAAAATAGGGGGTGAAGAAGGGGTCGTGTTTTGCTGGTGAGATGTTGTCGTGGTTGAAGAGGTTGGATGGGAAGGAGTCGGGGTCTGGTCAAGAGTGTCCTCAAGGAGAAGAGTGTCCTTCTCCATATGGCGGCGGATGACGGCCTTGAGGGCACAACAAGTCTCGGTATCGTGTCCTAGTGTACGATGATATAAGCAAATTTTTGTATCATCGAACCAGGAGGGCTTGGACCCGAGAGGTTGGAAAGGTCAGATGGGTGGAAGGGTTATGTTGGAGGTCTACAGAAGTCGACGCAATATCAACGAGTATGAGCCCACTAGAGGGTCCGCGCTAGTTGATATGCATGAGGTTGGTGACTTTTGCTTAGGCGAGGTTGGAAGGGGTTTCTGTACCACCTTATGGGTTGATGGTGCGGTGACAGATGGAGATGGCTCTTTCTTGGTGATTGGTACCATCTTTTTGGGAGAGGGATGGCTGGAAGTAGGCAGAGGAAGCAAAGGAGGTAACGAGTTTCGATTGGAGGCCGGAGTGGGAAGGATGTTAGCCAAGGTTGAAGGATGGGGGCCCAAAATGGATGGTAATGGTGACGGGGAAGGAGGCATTCACTTTTGAGGTCTGGCAGTGTTCTTTGACTTGGTTGGAAGACTGCTACTGGTCGAGGTCTAGTCTAGGTCCACCTTCACTTGTGGGTGAGTGAGGGTGGAGACAGGACGAATGCCAAATGATTTGATGGGCTTAGACGAGATAGATGCAGGTTTCAGTTTTGATGGGTTTGGTTGAGGTTTGAGGGTCTGGTCTTTGTCAAGAGTCTGACGAGATTCTGCCTTGGGAGGATGTGATGAGAGGGCACAGGTATGTTGAAGGGCTTTAAGATGCTCCCACAACACCTGAGGTGTCACTTTCCTTAAAGGGAGAAGCGTGATTTTCTCCACTAACCGAGAAAATGGTTGAGAAGAAGATGTTGATGGTTGCGAGGTTGAAGACGAGATGGGTGTAGTGGTCTTAGATGCATGGTGTGGTGAAGTCATGACAGATTTAGATGAAGATGAAGGGGAGACAGGTTCTTCCCTGGGTGGAGAAGAATCAAGAAAGCGAGGCTCCTCCGGCGGGTAAAGGGCAGGGATGATGGTGCCTTCCACTTGTGGCTGAGGAGTAGGAAGGGTCTGGTCCTCCATAGGCAGTAGAACGGAGGATGGTGAGACCGGTGGTGCTGGTAAAGCCTAGGCATCCTCCAAGATGAGAGAGGTCGGTGGAGAACTAGCTGGGGAAAGAGGTTCATCCACATGTGATGGACTGATTGATGGACTAATCTCTTGAGGTTGATTGGGGATGAAGGGAGAGACCGTATTGACTGTTCGAATATTGTGCTCATGGTTGTCATCAATTAAGGTCTGGATGTTGTTTTGGGTTGGAAGATGATTAGGGAATGGCTGCTTGAAGATGTCAATGGCTTGATTAGGAGGTGCATTTGGATTGTCTAAGATGAGATCCCCCTTTTCAAGCATATCTTGGATTATGTTCTTAAAAGTTTTGCAGTTTTCCGTGTCATGGCCCTTAACACGGTGGAAGCTACAGAAGTCATGCTCCCTATACCACGTGGGGATGGCGTGTGAGGGATCGAATTGTGGAGGAGGTCGGGCTTGAGGGAGACTGAGGACCCCCTGTTTAACAAGCTTTTCCAGCACAGACGCGTATGATTCTCCGAGAGGAGTATACCGTCATTGTACGTATCTTTGCTAGAATTGGTGAGTGGCGCTCTGAGATGTGGATGGCTCAAGCTGATTGGTCGAAGAAGATGAAGGTCTAACAACCATGGCATTGGCTGAAGCCTTGGATTTAGAGTTGGATGATGATGGCTTAGCAGAAGAAGAGTCATTGGTTTTAGAGCTGAGATTCTTGCTCCGTAACTTGACTTTATTCTCCTCGATGGCATGCAACTCAAGTTTGCGAGCCATCGTGAAGGCTTCATCAAAAGTGCGGAAGGTTTGAACCCTCAGGGTGGAAGAGATATGTCTGGCACAGGCTTGGGAAAAGAGTTCAATAAGCTCGGCCTGGGGTAAGGAAAAGGAGAGTTGGTTGATGAGGCCTCTCCATCGAGCAACGAAGTCGGCTATGGACTCGTCCTCGGATTGCCGGATAGAATAGAGGTCCGTGATCGAGACCTTCTTAGTGATGTTAATGGAAAAGTGATCGAGGAAGAGCTGGGCCAATTGTGTGAATGAGAAGAGAGAATGGCTGGGAAGGGAGCTGTACCAGTCAAGCGCAGCACCTAAGAGAGACATAGGAAACGTGCGTAAGAGTAACGCATCATCATGGCCGATGAGGTAACAGGCATGTCTAAATGCCCGCAAGTGTTGCTGTGGGTCCTCCTTGCTTTGAAAGCGAGAAAACTTCGGAAGCTCCCACTGGCTAGGATATGGCCTGATTGGGATAGAAGGATGAATGGGCTCGTTGCAAATTTGCTCGTATGAGAGAGCGTTGCGCGAGCCAGAAATAGAAGTCTCAAGATGGGTCATCTTGTCCATCAGCATTTTGATGATGTCTGCCAATGGATTGATGGATGGCGCGCCCCCTAAGTTGTAGGGCACTTGGAAGAGGCTAGGGGATGCATACGACGCAGTTGGTTGTCCCTGTAAAGTTGCAACGTAGGGGTAACTAGTCGTAGGGATAGATGAAGAGGCTAAAGGTGGTTGCGTAGAAGGCATAGCTAAGCCCGATGTTGCCACGAGAGGTTGGACTGTGGTAACGGGGGCCAAGGGGTAGGAAGCCACCCTGGTGTTGATAGGGGCCAGGGTAGGCAAAATAGAGACGACAAGGTTCTGAAAAGGAGTGGATAGCGATTGAGCGGATTGAGGTTGACAGGGGGCCGAAACCCTGGTGGAAATGGGCCCAATGATAGAGGGAGAGGCCATACTTGGAGGATTGGTCAAAGTCTGAGTCTGGTCAGTGGTCGAAGCGATGGCTTGAGTGTCCGAAGGTTGAACTATGGGTGTTGTCGATACAGCCATAGTTGTGGCAAGAGAGGTTGGCATTCCATAGATTGGATTGCCCAAGGAGTCTCGCGTTTGGCTATGCGCGAGATAGTGTTGTAAGGCCTTGACGTTGAGGTCCAAGAATCGTTCGAAATCTTGGTCCCCTTCTTGGACAATAGGAGTCTGCGGTGGGGTTGGATGGGTAGGAGTTCTTTCGGTCTCCGAGTTGAACTCCATTGTAGGCCTGGTTACAGACGGGGTGGACAGAAGTGGTTGACGGCTAGCGTGGTTGACAAGAGCCTTGGCTTGGCTACGAGTCAAAACCATGCAAGGCAAAGAAGGTTCAGGTTTCAGAAACTGTGTTATTCAGTTTCAGAAAACCAGGATGGAGTTTTTGATAGAGAAGGGACAGGTTTTAGGCTGCTGGTTTTAAAAAAAAGAACAGTGACAGAGACCGACGTCAGTTGAAAAACCGATGTCGGTAAGAAAGATGGCTGACGTCGGTCAGATAACCGATGCCGGTAAGAGAGGAAAGCTGACGTCAGTGGAATAACCGATGCCGGTGACTGTGTTTTCCAGAGAACCAAAAGATTTGAAGATTCTTGGAAAAACAATGAAGAAAGCATCCTCACTCACTCAAACAAACAGATGAGAAGAGGAAAATAGAGAGAGACAGACAAGCCTAAGTGATAAATCCTATGAATTAACCTTAGAAGTTGTGGCTTATGCCTTAGATGAATGTTTGGGGAGATTGGCTGTCAAGAAGGTCCTAGAAGAAGAAGTCTAGAGCTAGTTTTGGGTCTTGTTTTAGGTGCTCAAAAATCTGTGTTAGGGTCTGGTACGCGGCCTGGTGCTAAGGAGCAAGCTCCCCTCACTTCACGATTCCAGTGGTTAGCTGGTCTTGCTTAGCCAAGATATACCTCGCCTAGAGTTTATCCTCTGCCAAAAAACGGAGTGGGCTTCCCCCTTGGTGATGAAATCCAAGTAGGGTCACTGGGACGGGTAAGGTATCCACTGGGGGATGAAATCCCAGTCGGGCCTTGTCTCAAGTAAGTTTTATGTTCGTTTTAGTGCATGTGGTTTGGTAGTGTAACATCAAGTGTCTACGATTTATTCAGTATGCGTTTAAGTTACTAGATGTGGACTACGAAGATGCAAGCACAAGCAGAAATGAATGCAAAGTGTTTTAATGCCCAAGTTGAAATGTGATGTTTGTTATGAAGACAAGTTTGAGAAAGGGTTTGAGAGTATGATGTTTAGACTAGTCTAGAAATGCAAGGAAGAACGATTCATTTTAGTCCTACTTATAGTGTCATTGAGAAGAAAAGAAGGAGGAGAAAAGGTAAGAACCTAATGCTCCTAAATGAATGAAGAAGAAAAGGAACCCAGGAGGAACCTAGGGTCCCACCGAGCGTGCCAGAATGTTTCTATCGCTAATTCGCTTTCTACATTCAAAAGATGAATAAAGAAACTAAAGAAAATGGACAAGGCTAGAAGTACCTAGATATAGACTGTGCACCATAATCCAGATGCTTGTGAGCACCCCTCTTTGGGTGTGGAGGAATGACACCTGCAAAGAAAAAGAACTTGGACAAGAAAATGTTAGATAGATAGACAGTGGGTTGCCAAGCGAAAGCTTGTTCCCAGAAGTGTAAAAACTTCCTCAAAGGAGGTCAACCCACTGATAACAGACAGATAAAGACCAAGGAAATACAGAATGCTAGAATACAGAAGTGATAAACAAATTAAAAAGGAAAGAAAAGACAAAATGATTACCTGAAGGAGCTGTCAGACTGATGATAGTCGCCGAGGTCAGAAATGTTGCCGGCATCGGTTATCTGATCTGTCGGCGTCGATTATCCTGCCGACGTCGGTTGAGGAAGTGACCAGCGTCGGTCGGGGTTGTGGCCTGTGGTCAGGTCTGGTTTGGTTTTGGTCCGTGGATGGGTCTGAGACAGAGTTTATGGGCATGCTTGGATGGTTTGGAGAATGGTCTGGGTCTAGTTGGGTGCCCTGTACAGGGTCTTTATTGGCAGGAGGGACGAGGAAGTTGTCTGGGACTAGATTGAAAGTGGGACAGGAAAGAGGAAGATGGACGGGGGACAGGGTCTGAGAAGGCTTTTCAGCCTCTCAGGGGAAGGACACATCAAGTAGAAGACAGTAGATAATTGAAAACTTAAAGAAAAGAATGAAATAACATAATGAAATTGCTTACCTTTTGGCTTGCAGACTGAAGAGCGGAGGAGTTGTTGTTGGAGCCACGGAAGACTTGTTGCAAGAGGAAACTAAAGAAACTAAAGTCCCTACCTCTGTTGCTGCTATTGCACGAGGTCCAGAGAGAAGAGAGTCGAATGCCAAAGTGCCGAGAGGATTCTGTTTGTGATCTCAAGGGTCCAGGGGCTACAAAGGATGCAGAAAGGTGTATTGAAGGCTGCCGATGCCGACAGTTTCGCCGACGTCGGCCGAAGGGTCGTTGACGTTGGCAGTGGTAGAATGGGGACAGAGACTAAAAATAGCCTCTGCCCATTCTTGCACGCCGCCGAGCGAGGGGTTTTGGGAAGAACAGTCATGAGGACACTTAAATGGGCGTGGGGGGGAAAGATAATGAGGAGATTTGGCATAATAAATGCTAGGGGGAAGGTGGAAGTATTCAAGGGAGAATCCAAGGTGGCAAGGGTGAGGTGGAAAGGGGGCCACTTATTTAAAATATTTAAGTTTATTTTAATCAAATGGATGGAGAGGACCAAGGCCAAGGGTTAGGATAGGGGTTTGAGGTGGACAAGGGGGAGAACCAAGGTGCAGACACATTTGCGGTGTCTACAATTATATTAAATTTAATTCTCCCTTTAGAGGCTCTGAGTTATTTTTCAGGTTATATTTTAAATTTTGGTGTTATTTAAGAGAATCATTACTTGAATAACATTATTTTGGGGATGTGCTCTAACATTCACTTAGTTAAAAAATCCTAGTTACTAGTTGGATGTAACATGGCTTAATAACATTTGGTTAATTATAGGTAGTTGGTTTAATACAGGCATGTTCTAATTCATGTTGGGTATGACATTTAAAGTAGATAATGTTAGATAATTATTTGTTATAGAAAAGGTAGAACTCCCCTACAGGTGCATTTTCTCATCAATATAGATGGCTTCATCATATGGCAAAGACAACATGTTAATATTCAAGGATCTTCTCAAGAAGGCAATTATCATTGGGTCTAAGGCATTTTTATATAGTTTTTAAGCCAAATCATTTTCTATTTTATAGGGTGGGGATGTTAGGGTATACATATTTTGAAACCTTATATTGGATGCTATAATTAGATTCTTTGTGTCCCTTTTAAGGGTGGTGAGTTATTTGTACACAAATCTTAAGCTTGCTACCCTACCAAATTGGGTGATAAAAGTATCATTAAACTAACCCCATCCCATGATGGAATCTTTTGGTAAGTTAAGGAATTAATCATAAACCATGACATAGAATTTAATAGGAAAGAGATGGTAAGCCACATCCTCATAGATTAGATTAATTAGCCTTAAGGATGCCTTAAATTACATTACATGCTCTTCAACAGTTACTCTACTAGTAGGGGTAGAGAGAGGCAAATACTTTTCCAAGTTCCTTGGCAAATTATACACAACTCTGGGGACATTGATGGATGAGTTAGCTAATCATGCCATGACTAGAAAGAGGTTTTACAAATTTTGGTTATATGGGGCATTTGGCTAGGTCTTGTACTTCCTATGTCTGCCTTTGTATTCTATAGCCTTCTTATTGGTTTCTAAGGATGTAAAAGGGACCTTGGGTTTAGATCGATATTTGGTTTTAATCCTAGGTAACCCCAAGATACATAACGGGTATAGAGAGTAAAGGAACTATTATAGGCTTAATTAAATCCCTTGGAGAGGGTTCTTCAGTCTATCTCCAATTTAGCTATAATATTGGGATAACCCTAAGTTGTGGGTCACCTATGTTGGGAATGAAACTCTGAAGTAGGTTGGCTTCATCTTTGATGCTCACCTAAAACTAAGACTAAGCCTAAATATTCATATATAAAAGGGATAGAAAGGTAATAAGGGCTCCTAACAAAGTTAACTAGGCAATGCACCAAACATAAGATGGAAACTCCCATAAGCGCAAACCCACACTAGATCAATATAGGACAATACTAGCATACACAACCTTAATATCAAACTAATTTGCATAAATGTTTGAGTTTATGAATTAAAAACTAACCTAGACCTAAATATAGCATTGAAAACCATCTAAACAAAGTCAAAAAGAGGGGCCATGGATGAGGAATATTCTCCTTCACACATTGCCATAGTACATAACTTGACAAACACAGATTCAAGGTAAAAGATAGGAAAATAAAGTCCTTATTGAATTAAGAGGTATTTATTAAAAATTCTTGATAGGTTCAAGCCTAATCAAGTTGAGAATAATTTTTAGTGTCTCAAGGAGTTTCATATCTCTCAAAAAGATAAAATAAGTCTAAAATTTGAGAAACCTTTACAAAATGGAAAGAAAGGGATAATATAAGAAAAAGGGGAGAGGAGAGAGGGGGAACATGTTGTTCATGATAATCAATAAGCTTTTAGCTTTAAGAGATGTTTCACAAAGATTTTTGTCCAATAAAAATAGGATATTATGATCAATATATTCATGATTTGCCTAGATAGCCTCTGAATCATTACATTGGTTGAACAAAATACACTAGAAGATAAGAGTTTTCCAAAAGTGAAAAGTCATGATCCTATTGGAATTGAATGCCCCAACTTCATTTTGAATCCCCAAGTCTTGTTTCTTTAGATATTATACTAGATTTCATTATGAGGAAAAAATATTCATATCTTTAAATTGCCAAAGACACATAATGTCTGCTCTGAGTGGCAGTTTTTCGAGGACATGACTTGGGATGATCTTCTCACTAATCATATATTTACTTTGTGCCTTGGATCCTAAACTAAAAAGGCTATAGGTGAAAACCAATCTAAGGATATTAGTTTTCCTATATTTTTACATATAGATAGCACTCTTCTCAATCCAAGGTCTTTTCTAAGTCTACATCAAGCTCCTTTCCTTTACTTTGTTTACCAAATCAGGTCAGGCTTGAGTTTAGGCCCTTTAATTCTACTTGTTGAGTTGAATTCATTTTGTTTTATCAACTTTCGTTGAACATCCCTGTAGACAACAATATTATGTTGACCCCCCCTTGGTCCACTTCTAAACACTTACACAATTTATTAATTTAAAATAAATTACTTATTTTAAATTAATGACATTACCCATGACACCTCACCTTGGACACCTCACCTAGACACCTCATCCTAAGACCATTTCTTACCTTATGACTCACCCTGAGACTAGGTCATCTAATCTTAACTACTTAAGACCTATTCTCATTCCATCCTAACCTCCTAACTAACTCTTGTGCCTAATAAACACATCTTTTGACTATTCTCCAATGGAAAATGCACTTGGCAGATGGAGAACAGGCAAAGGGCTAAAAATGGCCCTTTTACCCATTCTTCCTCTACCAACATCAGTCAAATGTCAGCCAACGCCGATGTAATAGCTGACATCAAATACATAAACTGAGTTTTAACATTGAGTCTAGCTCTCTCTCTCTCTCTCGCTTTCCCTCCTCTCTCTTCTCTCTCTAGCCCCTGACTCTTGGACATCGATGCACACACTCTGAGACCAATCATCAAAATTTGACTAATGCTCCCTTGGCTACAAAAACTCTATGCAAGTCACTCTAGATTGGACTGGAACATTGTACAAGGACCTTGATATCAGCCACAATAGGAATAAGTGTTCTCACACCACTGGTTCTTCATCAAGTAGTGCTAAGTATTCTTCTACCTCCCATTTTAGTAATTTAGAATACATTAGTAATTAGTTTCTATTTACAATTTCTAAACACTATCAACCTAACCCAACTTTCTTTCTGGAGAGGCTGAAAAGCCTTCCCCTTCTCAGACCCTATTCACTATCCTACAACCCTACACAAACCTTTAAACATCTAGACTCCTTCCAGACTCCTTTATCAACCACAAACATAACCCTGAAACTCATCTAAGGCCCATTGCCCCTACTGACATTGACAACCTAACCAACGTCAACAACATTGAACAACTGACATCGATAAAACTACTGACATCGGTGACTATGACAAACTAATTATAGAGAATAGGTATGCATTATCTACTTTCTCTTTCTTAGTCTTTCACCATTTCTTTTTATTACAACACTCTTTTTGTCAAATAGTGGAATGTCATCCCTTAAGGAAGTTTTTACACTTCTGAGACTGAGCATATAGCTTGGCAATCCACCATATCTTTATCTAACATTCTCTTTGTTTGAGTTTCTTTCTTATCTATAGGTGTTTCCTCCATAGCCAAAGAGGAGCTCCTGCAATGCTTGGATATGGTGCGCAACTTAATTTGGGTAACGTACAAACCCTTGACCCTCAACTTTAGTTTTGTCTTCTTCTAAAAATAATTAGCAAAAAAGTAGAGAAACATTCTGGCATGTCTGGTGGGACCCTGGAGTTTTCCTTGGGTTCATTCTTCTAAAAAGCAAACTTTCATATAGATGCATTAGGAAAATATTCTCTTCTTGCATCCTTTTCTTCTATCTCTTTATTTTGAAAAGAAATCATAAGCACAAGTTAAAAAGAACATCTTTCTTTTTCTTCTTGTCACTTCTTGCCTGCATCTTAGAGTAGTGAAAAGTCATACTCTTAACCTTTTCTCCACTTGTTTACATCTAAACAAAACATTTCAATTTGGGTTAGAAAAATAATAATTGCATTTCATTCTTGATTGAATGCATACTTAGCCCTCTCACTTAGTAATTAAAAACACATTATGAATAAATCATAGTGCACAAATGTTACACAACCAGACCACAAGCACATCAAATCAAACATTTAAACATACTTGAGACAAGGCCCGTCTAGGATTTCATCACCTAGTGGATACCTTACCCTTCCTTACGATCCTACTTGGACTTCACTACCAAGGGGAGGACCCACTTTGTTCTCTGGTAGAGTATAAACTATAGGCAAAGTATATATTGGCTAAGTGGCCCAACTTGGCTCTGGGTTCATGAAGTGAAGGGAGCAAGCCCCAACACCAGGCCATGTACTAAACCTAACACAGATTTCTGAGCACCAAAACATAACCCGAAACCAACCATAGACTTACTCTTTAGGACCGCTTCTAAAAGCCCAATTCCCAAATATATTCTTCTAAGGCATAAGCCACCATGACTCTAAAATTTATTCTTAGGAATTTAACATTTTAGAGGTTGCTTGCCATCATCTATCTTGTCGTTTTTATCTAATTTGTTGAGCTAGTGAGGTTACATCATTCTGAGATCTAAAACAACTCAAAATTTCTCTTTATTCCAAAAACTTTCAATTTTTTGAGTTTCTAGAAATACACAGACACTGACATTGATTTTTCCACTGACGTCAGCAACTTATATTCACCGACATCATTTTTTTCCACTGGCATCAGTAACTCAGCCTCACTAACATCAGTTATCCCACTGACCTTAGCAACATTTCATAACCAACATCAGTTAGTAAACTGATGTCAGTCACTGTCAACAAATTTTCTTCCAAACAACAAGCTTAAAACCTAAATTTTTTGTTGTCAAACACAAATTCTAGTTTTTTGAAACTGAGACACATAGTTTTTGGAACCTGAACTCCTTTTGTCTTGAATGGTTTTGACACGTAGTCAAGCTAAATCTCTTGTTGACCATGCAAGGCATCAACCACTTCCACCTTTTCCCTTTATAACAAGTCTTCTAATGGAGTATACTTTAGATATTTAGCGTACACCTATCCAACCAACCCCGAATCAACCACCTATTATTGCCACAAGGGATCAAGACTTTGAGAGATTCCTTGAACTCAACATCAAGGCTCTCCAACACTATCTCACAAGAAGCCAAATGCGAGATCCTTTAGGTAACCCTATTTATGGGATGCCAACTTCCTTAGTTGAAGCGACAACGATATCAACAGCATCCGCTACCCAACCTATGACCACTCAAGCCACTACCTCAAATATTAACCCAACCATGGCCAATGTCTAGGATTTGGCCTCCCCTTCTATTTATGGCCCTACCTCCATTGGGGTTTTTGTACCCCCTCAACCACAAACAATTCAACCAAGTTTGACACCTATCCAGAACTTGATTGTCTCTATTCCACCCACTCTTACACCCATAAATACAAGAGTGACTACCCATCCTCTAACTAGTATTACCACCACTCAACCACCTTTGGTAGCATCTAGTCAAGTTGTGCCTTCTAACTTCATGGCACAAGCCCCCTTAGCCTCAACATCAGTCCCTATGACAAACTACCAATATGTTGCATCTACACAAATGCAACCAAGTACATCATATGCCCCTCCCAATGCCTTCCAAATACATTACAACTTAGGGGGTACCCCTCCTACCAATCCATCAGCCTATCTAATCAAGATGCTAATGGATAAGATGTCCAACCTTGAGACATCCATTTCAAGTTCAAGGAGTGTTCTTTCATAAGAACAAATCTGTAATGAACCTATCCATCCTTCAGTCCCTATTTGACCATACCCCAGCTAGTGGGAACTCCCAAAATTTACTCGATTTTAGAGTAAAGAGGACCCACAACAACATCTACGAGTGTTTAGACACGCTTGCTACCTTATAGCACATGATGATGCATTATTACTTTACACATTTCCCATGTCACTTTTTGGCACCACTCTTGATTGATATAGCTCTATTACCAGTCACTCTCTCTTCACCTTCACTCAACTAGCTCAACTATTCCTCAACCACTTTTCAATCAACATCACTAAAAAGGTCTCCATCACAAACCTATATTCTATTAGACAATTTGATGATGAATCAATAGCTGACCATTGCCCATTGAAGAGGTTTAATCAACCAACTCTCCTTTTCTTTACCTCAACCTGAGCTCATTGAGCTCTTTTCAAGAGCATGTGCCAAGCACATCTCATCTACTTTGCAAGTTCAAACTTTCCACACATTTGATGAAGCTTTCACCATGGCTTGAAAGCTTGAACTCCGTGTTGTTGAAGAAGATAAGGTCAAACTGTGTAGTAAAAATATCAACGCAAAATCCAATCACCCTTAATCTTCCAAATCTTCTTCTTCCCACTCCAAGTCCAAGGGATCGGCAAATGTTGTGGTACTTAGATCATCATCTTCTACCAAAACTAACCAATCTAAGCCCTCCACATCTCAAAGCATCACAAGACAATTCCAACAATGATACGTACAACATCAATACACTCCAATAAGAGAATCATATGCTTCTGTGTTGGATAAACTAGCAAAGCAAGGAGTCCTTAATCTCCCTCAAATATAACCTATCCAATTTAACCCCTCACAAGCCATTCCTGCATGGTATAGGGAAAATGACTTTTGTAACTATCACTACGTCAAAGGTCATGACATGGACAATTGTAAAACCTTCAAAAATGTTATTCAGGACATGTTAGACAAAAGGGACCTTATTTTGGATAACCCTAATGCGCTAATTAACCAAAACATAGATATCTTTAGGCAACCATTCCCTAACCACTTCCCAAGTCAAAATAATGTTCAGACCATGGTCAATGACCCTCAAGAATGCAATATATGCATGGTCGACAAGGTCTCTCCTTTCATTCCTAACCAACCTCTTCCACAATTTGAAGAGGTTAGTCAACCTATTTCTCCACCACGGGTAGAAGAGCCTATTCTACCCATATCACCCCCATGACATCAAACACCTCCTCCACACATACTTCTACCTCGTGAGGAACCCATATTACCTATTCCTCTTACCCCAACCTTCCCTCTTCTTCTTCCATTAGAAGAAGTCACCATTCGTACCCCATGCCCTCATGTAGAAGGGGCCATAATCCCTCTACTTCACCCTTTAGAGGAGCCTTCCTCTCCTATTTGTCCTCCATATATGGAGGATAGTCCTTCATCCACCTCCCTTTCACACGTAGGAGAGTCTACTTTGATCTCTCCCATATTGGAGGATGCTTTGATGATACCAATGTTGGCGGCCTCGCCCTCATCCTTCCTATTAGAAATGGAGGATTATACTTTTCCCACTCCTTGACCACACACAAAAACCATGATCATCCCTGTGCTCTATCCTCTCAAAGAGCCACAATCTCCAATCCCTTCTCCACCGAGAGAAGAATTTGTTGCCTCACCCACTTTGGCTGAGGAAGATCTTGTAACGGTTTTCTCTTGCCTTTAGCTTGAGATCGCTTTGTCTAACATGTTTCCACTCTCGTGATCACCTAAATCCTCTAAAAGACTTATTATAAGACCTCACGTGATGTCACCTAAACCCTTCTCTCAATTGGCAAAAAACTTAGGATTTCTCCATTCTAGGAACCTAAAACATGAGGCACTATGGGAATGACTTAAGGCTCCTTATCTTACACATCTCACTTCATCTCGTACTACCAATCCTTTCATGAAAAATCAGCTCAAAGTTTCTGATGAGGATCAAGCTTCCACTTCTAAATCATCAGAAGCTCAGCCTTCCACGTCTAAATCCAAACCCTTGCAGGCGTCCACCATTCTAAAATAGATTAAATCTCTCGGTGTTCACCCTATATCAAACTTCACTCACCCTCAAGTGAAGGTAGATTTGAACCTCACCCCACACAATAGTAGTCCTTGCATTAAACTAAAGAAGGCTACTAAACCACGTCAGTCTATTCCTCCCCCAACCAAAAAGGTGGTATGAAAAACTCCCCCACCTTCACCATTGCCCTCTATCTTGGGTCCACATCCATCTACTTTAATAGGAGTGCTCCCTACTCTAACACCTTACAATAACAAAATGCCTCCATTACTCCCTCTACCTATCAAAAACATACTTCCACCAAAAAATTTGACATCTCTCACCAAGAAAGTACCATCTACATGTGTGGCTACACCATCAACTAAAAAGCTGGTATGAAAAACTCCTCCTATAACTCCTAAATAAAAGTTGTCAACCCCTACTGCAAAAATGAGCACATACCCATTAGTGGGTTCTTATGCTTCACTATTACACCAATTGTTGCAGTCTTCTAGCATTGTTCTTCCACCCATTAAGCCATACCAACCTCTTAGACCAAAACCATCTTGGTTCGATGACACTCAAATCTGTGTGTATCATCACACACCTGGGCATGATACTAAAAAATGTTGTGCTCTTAAGGTTGTCATTTTTCAACACTTTAAAAAGGACACTCTTTTTATTAAGGATCCTCTTGACCACCCTTTCAACAAACCACTAACACCATCCCATGTCTCTCAAACCTCTTCACCTAAATCAGGACCTCAACACAAGATTATGGTCCCTCTACCACCTTCTCCCCCTTTATTTGAAATCAACACTATTAATGTGGCCACCAGGTCACAAACTTTAAAGGATAAAGGAAAAGAGAAGGTTTCTTTCCCTTGGACATATCCATTTGTCAAGCCTTCTTAACCACCAAAACCCAAGATTTCAATCTTGGGCACATCCCAACCAACATCTTCAGAGACAATTCATGACTCCATGGCAAAACAACTTCACTAAAACCCTGTGAAGACATCTTTATATGACCTAATTCAAAGCTCTCCACAACATTGCCAAGCTTTAATCAAAGCTTTATAGGTAGTGGAGGTCCAACTTGAAGACCCCCAACCATTGACTGCTCTAGTCAAATCATTACCAACCATTGCCTCCATCACCTTCAATGATTTTGAGATTCTAGACTACAACCTGGAAGATCAGGATCTCGCCCTCTTAAACTAAGCCTATCAAACAAAAGCTTCATAAGATGTATCCTCTTATCACACTCCTTTTCAAAGAGGAGCTTAAATGTCTTCTCTCCATGTCATTTATCTAACCCATTGATTATCCACAATGGGTGTCAAACATTGTCCCTATCAAAAAAACAACTAGGGGAATTTGAATTTGTACTGACTATCTTGACCTCAACCTAGCTTGCCCAAAGGATGACTTTCCTTTGCCAAACATTGACCAAACCATGCCTACAACAAAAATCTGAAAGTGTGAGATTTCAAAATCAAAGATCTCGTTCTTAAAGAAAAGCAACACGTGACCAATATGGAAAGAAGCAAACGAGGTAAGTTTGTTCCTAATTGGCTCATACCTTACATAATAATGCACAAGTATGGATCAGGCACTTATCATTTGTCTTCTCTTGAAGGCTGACTAGAACCTGAGCTCCTTAATGCCTTACATATGTGACCATTCTACTGTTAATCAAGTAATCATTCACTTGATGTTTAACTTGAGCTCATCCCTTGAGCAACCCCTATCATCCTCATTCTTATTCCTTTCAACCCTTTTTCCCTACAAACATTAGTTAATCCATTTTTAAGCAGTAATGCTTTGTCCTAATAAAAGGGAAACCCCTAAACATCTATAGTCTGGTCCATGACTAATAGTTTCATCAACACAAAAATATAAAATTGGGATGCCTAATAAAATATTAAAATGCCATTAACTATAAATGTAGACTACTCCCTTGAAGGACAACTACATTATTTCTATAATTAATAGACTGAAGGACAGTTGCATTATTAAAGGACAGCTATTTAAAGACATTGAAACTTATAAAGCAAAACATAGACCACTCCCTCGAAGGATGGCTATGCCCAAATTTTGCTACCATAAACAACACCCTCTCAGAAGCTTCTTGCATCAATCAGCTTCACATGACCACAAAACAAGACACCATCCCCAAGTAGACTTCCCGCATTAATCAGTCTACCAAAAAAAAAGACTGATAGACTATTAAGTCATGGACTTACCTATAGTTGTTCTTAGGGTTACCTATAAAAGGGGCAAAGTTATCCTTGCTAAAAAGGGTTAAGCTGTCCTCACATATCACATAATCACACCTATTACCCCAACATAGTCAAGGGACTTTGAGCTCACTTAACATCAAATAATTAGAGTACTTTTCTAACCAAAACTAATGGTTAATGAAGTAATGCATGAATGAGGATTTTTGTTTATGAAAACCCTATCTATGCTATCACTATGGTCTTTGTCAATGAAAGAGCAAAATGCCTTTCACTTCTTATACACCTTCATCACATACAACCAAACCAAACCAAATCAAACCCAACCAAACCAAACTAAAACATGTTCTAACCATTAACATAACATCATGATTTATTTAATGCAAATACCAATTTTTGTTATGTAAATTATCATAGCCCATTCACATTAGTTTCTATGGAAAACTATCAACCAAACACAATTTATGTCAAGCATATACCATCACCAATATGGAAACTTGTTGAAGCATAAATACACTCATTTCATTTTTAACATAGACCATCACGAATATGGAACATTGCTAGGGATGAAAAACCACATCAAACTATGTTACAAGATACACCATCACGCAATATGGAAAAGGATGTAACATCATCATACACTCATCATTTCAAAACATAACCAAATCAACCAACAGCCTCTTTGACTCCATTTTCCCTTTTTTGGGAGAACTACATTGGCCTGAGTCCCTTAAAATAGGGGCTATGTAGACAACACTCAGTTGACATGGGGTCTTTTGAGGGTAGCTTGGCCATTCATTCATTCATCTACCTGATGGACCAACCATATAACCTTTAACCACGACTTAACCTAGTCAAAACCAATCCATAACCTACCCTCTTCTTCCCTTTTGGGGAGAACTACATTGGTCTGAGGCCCTTAAAATAGGGGCTATGTAGGTAGCACTCAGTTGACATGGGGTATTTTAAGGTTATCTCGGCCATTCATTCATTCATCTACCTGATGGACCAACCATATAACCTTTAACCATGACTTAACCTAGTCAAAACCAATCCATAACCTGCCCTCTTCTTCCCTTTTTGGGAGAACTACATTGGCCTGAGGCCCTTGCATGGGCTATGTAGGTAACACTCAATTGACATGGGGTCTTCTGAGGTTAGCTCAGCCATTCATTGGTTCATCTACTTAATGGACCAACTATTTGAACCAACCCAAAATCATGACCAAACAACTAGCCCTGACACTGTAGAAGTCACTTTAAACTTCTCATGGGGCACATTGGAGATCACATACATCTCCCTGACCACAAAAAACAACACTTGAGATCACTTATATCTTAGCCTGACTCGACCAATGACCCTGGAGATCATGACTATCTCCTTAGACCATGATCACTTTTGAGACAACTTTGCATTGGTTGTTTTAATTACATATATGATACCTCATGAATAATTAGCAAATTATACGCAACCCACATTATGACCCTCACACCTATTATTGGATCACGCCCAAGTTGATCCCCAATATTTGTGACATTTTCATGTTTTCCAAGAGTGCTTCCTAAGCCCAAGATACTTGGAACATGATGACCATTGGAGGTACAACTTTGATCGATTAACCCAATCAGCTACCACTAATAAGCTAGGGACCGATTATTTTGGTTTTAGTCCTCCTTAACCATTGGAGCTACCACTTTGATCATTTAACCCAATTAGCTACCACTAATAAGTTGGGGGCTGCTTAATTCAATTTTAGTGCTCCTCGACCTTGTCTACGACAATTTGACCTACCTATCATGTGAAGTGGTATACGTGCAATCTCCACTATTACAGTGTTCACACTCCAACTTCACCTTACACATCCACTGCCTATCAAATCAGCACCCAATATTGAGTTCCCTTCTCTCGATTCCCACATTGAGGGGGAATACCTTATCCCATACCTAGGGTATCTTATTCCTATTTTTGTCTTACAGTTCATCAAAACAACCAACAAGACAAAAAGGGGCAAATGTAGACACTAATATTGTGTCGACCCCCCCTTGGTCCACTTCTAAACACTTACACACTTTATTAATTTAAAATAAATTACTTATTTTAAATTAATGACATCACCTATGACACCTCACCTTGGACACCTCACTTGGACACCTCACCCTAAGACCATTTCTTACCTTATGACTCACCCTGAGACTAGGTCATCTAATCTTAACTACTTAAGACCTCTTCTCACTCCATCCTAACCTCCTAACTAACTCTCATGCCTAAAAAACCCATATTTTGACCATTCTCTAATGGAAAATGCACTTGGTGGATGGAAAATGGGCAAAGGGCTAAAATACCACTTTTACCCATTCTTCCTCTACCGAGGTCAGTCAAATATCAGTCGATGCCGGCGTAATAACCAATGTCAGTTACATAAACTAAGTTTTAACATTGAGTCTAGCTCTCTCTCTCGCTCTCCCTCCTCTCTCTTCTCTCTCTAGCCCCTAACTCTTGGACATTGATGTGCACACTCTGAGACCAATCATCAAAATTTGACTAACGCTCCCTTGGCTACAAAAACTCTATGTAAGTCACTCTAGATTGGACTAAAACATTGTACGAGGACCTCGACATTAGCCACAATAGGAATAAGTGTTCTCACACCACTGGTTCTTCATCAAGTAGAGCTAAGTATTCTTTTGCCTCTCATTTCTATAATTTAGAATACATTAGTAATTAGTTTCTATTTACTATTTCTAAACACTATCAACTCAACCTGACTTTCTTCCTGGAGAGGCTGAAAAGCCTTCCCCTTATCCTTACTCTCTTCTCACACCTACCCTCTACCTTTGCCCCTTCTTAGACCCTATTCACTATCCTGGAACCCTGTAGAAACCTTTAAACTTCTAGACTCCTCTATCGACCATAGACATAACCCTGAAACCCATCCAAGGCCCATTGCCCCTACCGACATCGACAACCTAACCGACGTCGGCAACATTGACCAATCGACATCGGTAGAACTACCGACATCAGTGACTATGACTAACTGATTATAGAGAATAGGTACACATTTTCTACTTTATCTTTCTTATTCTTTCACCATTTCTTTTTATTACAACACTCTTTTTGTCAATTAGTGGACTGTCATCCCTTAAGGAAGTTTTTACACTTCCGGGACTAAGCATATAGCTTGGCAGTCCACCATATCTTTATCTAACATTCTCTTTGTTTGAGTTTCTTTCTTATCTATAGGTGTTTCCTCCACAACCAAAGAGGAGCTCCTACAATGCTTGGATATGGTGTGCAACTTAATCTGGGTAACGTACAAACCCTTGACCCTCAAATTTAGTTTATTCTTCTTTTGAAAATAATTAGCAAAGAAGTAGAGAAACAATCCCATCTCATTCCCTTATTATTGTCTATCAAATATGCCTTGGATTATTGATCCCATTGAATTTATTTTACTCCATCAAATTTTTAGATCTGATTAAACATGAACCATAAATCTTTGGGAACCACTACCCTAAACTCAATTTCTCATTGGTTTTTGGGATTTGCTAATCATTTGACTTTCTCAAGCTCCCATGCACTTGACACTTGTCAACCACGTGTTCCTTCTCACGTCCTTGCCATGGATTTTGGATCTAAACGATCACTTTGTGGATCTTAAAAATGATGTTCATCTATAATTATACCATTTATTAACCAATTTTACAATTTTATAGCTTGAATTATAAAGATCATGGGGAAACCAAACTTGCAAAGAATGGACATAATACTGAAAAGAAAAAACCCTTTTGATTTGTTGGCCATTTAAGCTTTCTACATGTTTTTGTAAAAAATTTAAGTTGACTAGTTCATTCAATCCTATATGATGTCTTCATGATGATCTAGTCTAAAATGGATGAGTATGTAAATTTATAAATTTTTGTGTTAGGATCCAATTTTGCCCATGCATATCTTTTGTTGTGCTATGGTGCATGAGCTTAAAATTGGCACATCTTAGCCTATGACTAATGTAAATAATCCCATGTGAGGAAATCTCCTTGACTCATCCATACATGTGAGATCTATTAGCATCAAAATGGTCACTCAACTTTCCTACCACTAGAGCTAAAATTCTAGATATGCTCCAGATGGAATGAGTGGACTAGATGAATACCATGCACTACCAAGAATTTTTGACACTCCATAGACTCTCTATAGCTCTTGGCCTATTATTTTAAATTGAAAAATTATACTTTGATTTAACTTAAAGTTTTTTCAAAATATTTGTGAGCTTTTTGATTTATCTATTGAACTCATTCCATCTAGATCTTATCCAAGAAATTTTGATCATTTGATCAATCAGGAACTCTACCTCTTACTTTGCATAAGGACCTTTAGTAATTAGGTACATGTTTGGTATGTGACCCAAAATTGGCCAAAATTAACTTCAAAGAGTAGCTTCATATATGTCAAATATTAAAAATATTAGTCAACTTTATAGAAAAGACTTAAATAAAGTAACTTCACAGTGATCTTTGAGGATCCCAGCCATGAAACCTTAGAGTTTTTAGTACCTTCACAAATACTATTAGTCTTACATGTTACCTACAAAGATTAGTATCAAAGCAACATTTCAAATAATTTATATGTCTAATTTAACAATCCAAGAGTGTCTGATAATTTTAAAATGTCTTTAAGCACAAAGATATACAAAGGTTTACTAATCTTAAGTGAATTAGAGCAATTATTATCTCAAATTCCTAGATCAAACACAAGAGAGGTCTTTGTGATTGACCTTTACACAAAATCTCATGAATATCCAAATTATTTATCAAATTTCAACCAACATTTTCAAAGATGATTAAAACAACCATTAATAAACCTAAATAATAGGGTATTTCACCAATCTTTGCATAAATTTAGATAAATATCTAGATTATTAACCCAATTTCCATGAATGAACACTAACTTTGATGAAATACTTCAAAGAATGCAAATATCCATACAAATAATGCAAATAGTCATATAAAGAATGTAGATATTTAGTGTTATTTAATAATATTTTCATACACTAAAATAATTATGCATATATTCAATGTACACTATAATTTCAACAAGCTGTATTTAAGTAATTGTGTAAGGCCCTTCTTATAACACCAATATTTCCCTTCCTATTAATGCAATTAATGTGTTCCCTATGTCACTAGGGAATGGGGGAAAGTAATACACTCAATTTAAAGTCTTGTAATACTTAGGGCTTGAGTTATTTTGACAATTACTACTAACAATAGAAAAATAGTAGATATATAGCCACCATTAGTAAATCTACAAATAGACCTTGTTGTAGGGACAACATATGTTATATAGTGACACTTTATTTCTTGCTAATCCTTGTGAAATTAATTTAAATTTTCCAATTAATAACTAAACATAAATAAACCATGAATATTTACAAAATAAACTAAACTAAAGTGAGTCATGGGTAGATCCAAGGATAAATAGGGTAAGGTAGAAAAGGAGGTTTGCTTCATATAGTTACAGGTTTCAATTCTTCTAACTTTTATGACAAAAACATATAAAACTAGCATTCACCGACCCTATAATAATAATCAAACCCAAATGAATGTATTTGAAGCTTCAAAGGAAAATAAATTCATATATCTAAAAGCATATGTTGCACACAAGTTACTCATTCACATTTAAATTGCATAAGCACATTCAACTATAAATAAGAAAAAGACGAAGCACATATACTAGTAGATTTGTTATCCTAGTGTTAAAATCAAACTAAAGATGCATATAATGTTATTATTGATAGATTAGTTAGTAGATAAGAAACCATTAGTTATCTAAAAGTGTGAGAAGTAGAAATCATAAAATTACACAATAAAGCACATAGATAATCTATCAAACTCTTAGCTCTTTTGTATTTGTTCTATAACAAATGTTATTATTTATAATGAGGGAGAATACCCATATATATAGGCTTTAAAAATGATTATACAAGTTAAAGTAGGCCTACAAAAGACACCCAAATATAGCTAAGTGGCTAAAATGCCACATATTACAATGGAATATTCTAAATTCAAATTTACAAAACAAAGTAGAATATTCCTTAAGGTCATAGAAGAGGTTGTTGAGATGCTTGTTGTTGTTGCCTTTGTTTCTTCTCTACCTCTTCCTTCATCCAAACATTTATGTAGGCTAGGTAATCTTGGTCAATTTAGTCAATGTCTAAGATCATGGGATAAAATAAGTCAAGTGTTTCTTGAATGAGCCTACTATGTTCAGGCTCTAGTTGGCAAAAGCTACAATGTTTATTACCTTAGTAATTGTCTTAGCCTTGGCAATGTCCTAATGGAATTTAGTAAAAAATACCTTCATCTGAGACCTAAATTCTTGGTCATCTATGAATTTGCCATCAGGTTTGGTCACCTTAGTGACCATACCATCCTTCAACAAGAGGGAAATTTTAAATTCTATCTTTTTAAGGATGTAGTTGTATCCTTGACCTAATCCATCCACCTTTTCAATTTCCTTATTTTGTCCACCATGATGGTTTGTACTAGGATTATGTCCTCAAGTGGAAACACCTTGAGGTCTAATAAATTGTTGCTTCTTTCAACTCTATCTAGGTTTTCCAACTTGGCATCATAGTGTGCAAGCTTTTGGTCAAATTTAATGACCACATTGTATTTCTAAGTCCCATGTTTTTGCATCCTCTTCAATACCTTATCAAAGTTGAAGACATTTATAACTACATTGATGAATTGGATTATAGTATTTTTTGTCACTATAGGTAATGCATGTTTCCTTAGTCTTTTCATCTCTTATTGCATGAATTTCATCAAGGCCACTATGGATTTTACTTGGGTTTCGACTATGGACATAGGGTACTCTGCATATTCTTCCACATCACTAGGGCCAACCTTCCTCTTCTTTTCTAAAGTGAAGAGGGAATCTTCATTTTCATGGGACATAACTAAACTATACTAGGGTTTATCAACAATCCTTCTCACCACCCTCTTAATTGTGCCTATAGCACCATCAAACTACATCATAATTTATGTAGATAGGACCACCTAAGGTCTCTCTTGTATTTATACCTATATAATGTCTCTAACCTAATTTGGGGTACCAACAAGTGTTGGAATTATTATATGTGGTTACAATGGAATTTCCTGGGTAGAGGTAAAGGCTAGGGTTGTACCAGGGATGTGAATTAAGTTTTTTTATATTTAGTTAAGTGTGTAAAATAGATATTTTATAGGGCCCAAGTTAAGAACAAATGAAGGAAATTTAGGAGACACACCCACTTTTACATCCATGGTAATATTGAGTGACTTCTGAAAGGTTAAAACCTTTGAAATGGGCCTTAATGACCTTTTAGGTGTAGGAGAACCAATATCAAGTGAGCTACTTATTGTGGTTACCCTAAAAGAAGCAATATTTGTAGTGACATGAGAAATAAAATAGGGGAAGGTGAATCCAAATGAAGTGCTAGTTTGGCTTATGATAGTATCAGCTAAAGATTAGGTAGAGGTGGTTGTAATTATTGGTGATACTAAAGGTAACGAGGAAGAAATAGTGGGAAGAGTAAATATATAAGTATAAGCATAAACATATGTACTAGTAATTAGAAAATAACATAGGGGAGAGTACATACATTAAGAGCCTAAGGTGTGTTTATGGGCTCTATAGTCACTTGAGAAGATGACAAAGGGGTTATAGCTCCCCTCATGGTGGTTTTGGGATCCCTCTTCCTCTTGTAAACCTTCTCAATGTTCCTCCTAGTAAGTTCATACAATTCTTCCATAGATAACTCAATGCCTTATTGTAATTCTCCAAGATAAATGGGATTAGGGTCAGGATGAGCTAGGCTTTAGAGAACAACTCCATAATAGATTTAAAGATAAATTTGGGCCCTTGAGAGGGGTTAGGTTGATTATTAGATATTCCTTGCTCAAATTTTGGAGGTAGGCTGTGACTGATTGAAGTGGAAAGAAATGGAGGTCTACATGGCTTATTCTTAATAAGAGGAACATTGTCTTCTTATTCCTCTTCTTGATCTTCTTCATAATCTACATCAAACATGCTCCCATGGGTTAGTGGTGATCAAGACATGGAAATATCTTCCTTCTTCTTCTTCTCATCTTTAACTCAATGTTCTTCCTTGCAACATTCTTGAGAACTTCAGCTATTGAGAAATCCATGTATTAATAGAATCGTTGTATATCCATTCATGAACTTCTTTTTGATGATTATACTCCATTACGACATCCTTATTTAATTTGAACATATGTTTGGAAATGACATTGTTAGGGTCCCAAGGTCTAAAGTCATCCTTAGGTAATAGGTAAGAATCCCTCTACCTAGCAGCTATAATAGCATCATGTCATTTGGTAATTTTGATCCTCCCCAACTTGTAGTGAACTTTGTGGGTGGTTGTATTCTTCTTATTTTTGAAGACTCCATCAAATCCATGTAATAATTGATAAGCCATCTCTTCTTCTTCAAACTTCATTGGCACATATCTTAGAAATCTAAAAAGAGACACCATCACTCCTATTATGATGATTATTCAGTCTGAGTAAAACTAGTAGCTACCCATGGCCCTCAATATTTGTATGACTTCAGGGGGAACCCTTTGCATCTCACACTCAATGATTAACTTGTAAACCACTAGATAGAATTATTTTTCAATCACTCTTATGTTTCATCTAAAATGATGAATGTGTATTGTAGAGAAAAGATGAGGTACAACCTCTTATTACTTAAGAGACCATGAATTTTGACCCAATTGAACTATTAAACATATTACATCTAGAAAGTAGATCATCATGAAGAAGGGATCACCATTATTTTAAGTGTCATTCATCACATATAACAACTTATTTCTAATAATTTCCCCAAGTGGGGGAATCTATTGATCCTCTAAGATTATTTGTAGTAGCAAAATAGTCGTTATGTCCACATAACCAATGTGTGAGTTACCAAATATATTTTCTAATAAGGCCAAGCCAATCCTAACTCCTTGTCTAAATTATTAGGTAGGTAAGTTTCCTTTATGATCCATGATAGAAAATCCTATTAGGTTTATCACCCATAAAGTTAAGACCTTATATGGGGAGTACACCTCATACCATTTATTAATGATGATCTAGTTGTACTCAATATATTGGGAGGGAATGTTGTAATACCTCTCAAATCTTATCCCTATTGTGAAAGTGATCAAGAGCCCTTGGGAAATTGATTTGAGTATCTTGTCTTCACACTTCAACCACCTAAAGATAACATAAACTAGGTTAGGGCATATCATGACCTTTGGCTTGGTTGTGGCTTTATGGATACCAGCTACATTGATGGCTAGGATACTAGAAGCTAGTTAGATTATATGAGGCATGGTCTTATCCTCATCAACTAACCTAGTTTCTTATACATTAAAAAATATGTTACTATAGTGCATGTCACCAAATTTTATGGCCTTGGGGATGAGTTTGGTATCCTTAAAAACAATTGAAGTACCATATTAGAATAAGAAGTCATCATTTCTAAAGGAAATTCTCTTATCAAGAGTAGAGAAACCTTCTTGTTCTATATCTAGAATACACTATGTAGTAATTAATGTACTTATGTCCTTCTATAACTCTTTATCTCTAATAATGGTGGTTTGAGGTGTAATTTACAAATAGCTTCAAACTATGAGAGTGTAGATAATAGAGAAAGTGAATTAATATAGATCAAAATGAAAATAGAAATAGATTTGTTAGTGTTTTCTATTAAAATATTAATTTGATTGATTCAATGTTGATGGTGATTCTAGTTTGTGTTGTATTAATGGAAAGCTTGTCAACTTTGCATATATTTCAAACTATTGATTTTGATAATTAATTTCACTAAAATTCAAATTTACCTTGAATTCACCTTTGATTTGTCATAAATTTTAGCTTTAAAGCTAAATATTTACATCTTTTAACTTTTGTCTACCACCTCAAATCTAGATAGATACTCACAGGGCCTAAATATGACTAAGATACCTTTGTTTTCTAGAAATATAGACATATGGCACCTTTTGATTTCTTCACAAACTCTCAAAATATGTCTTAGCATGATGATTCATTTATACCTTGCCTCTTGGCATCTTGTAATACATGGTGAGATCTCAGGGGGTGCTCTTTAATTTTTGGTTTTAGGAGTGTCATGCATTGCTCTTATGGTAAATTAGATCTTTTCTTTGCTAGGTGGCTCTCTTAGGGGTAATCATGGCTTTCTTTTCTAGGTGTCTCCTTTAGAAGGCTTTTGGACAACTATCAAAAACTTGATACTAATTATGTGGCTCGAGTGGAGAAATTCATCCCTCTAAAAGGCAATATTATGGATATATGATATAAATAACATGGGCATGACATGCAACATCATCATATAGGTCCAAAGGGTATACATATCATATTTGTTGTTTTATATTCATTCCTTTGCCAAATTTCATTTTCAAAAGGAGCCTCAAATAGATGTATGTCATTAAGCCTTGATTAGATGGATTGAGGTAACCCAAATGTCTAAATTATGATCTCTCATGAGATTTGGATGGATGTAACATGGTAAAAACATGTGGTAACCTTGGATGAATCCAAAGGGAACATGTATCACCTTAGAAGGCTACTCAGGTCTAACTAGTTACCAATGACACGTGGGATGGCATCTCATAAGATTTAATGTTGTGTTTTTTGGCATGGATGATTCATGGTGGATTGGATTAAATGGGATTTGTTGTAGTGAATAATATTATGACATGTAGCCTTAGAATTTGAATTCCATCATTTATTCTTCTCGTGAGCTCTTTAGATGATGTCATGTAGCTTATGAACTTGGTATATTTGCTCCAACTACCTTATGTAGGATTTGATGAATATTTAAGGAATTATAAGGCATAATGAGGTGGAAACCTTTCCTTTTTATATAATATTCCAAAATTTTATGTCCTATGAGGCATCATAAATTGCTACTTTAATTTGACATCTTATGAGGTCAAGTGAGAAACTAAGTTAGCTTCCCAAAGATGTCATGGCCCATCTTAAACAAATTTAAAGTAAAAATTTGAAAGTAAATTCCTTAAAAACAACATAATGTTAGACAATAAAACCTATCCAACCTCATTTCATTCATGTCTATTGAAGATCTAGGTCGCACTCCCTTAGAAAAATCTTATTTACACATTATTGACTTATCAATGGTTAATAATTCATTATTGAATGAAACTTGAAGGAGACTTTCAATAATTTAAATGTTTCTATGTGTCAATTTTCATTGAAAAATTAATGATTAACTAGAGATTATAGAAGCACAAGTAATGGTAAATTAAATAAAATCCATATGCAGTTAAATGATTTATTGTGCTTAGCATCTTAGGCTGTTTTGAGAATTGAAGAAAGGAGGGTCCCCATTCCAGGAATAGGAGATGTTGATCATCAATAGGTACATGGACTAAAAATTAAAAAGAATCTTATAATCCTCTAAAAATTGAGATCTCATACATAGACCTATAGTGTTTTGCAATTCAAGAAATTTATTATGTGATTGTTGCCATGTTGTCTGATTTCTCATGTTAGAGAGGAAATCAAACAAATATGTTTCCCCTAAAAATAAGTTCACTATAAATCTAGAATGATAACAAAACAACATGTTAAAAATATATAATTCACAAATTTCATCATGTCTTTCTATGGTACTTTTGAGAAAGACAATCATAAACATATGTTCTTCCTCAATAATATGACGAAATCTAAGTGAAATCAATTGTATTTTCCATTTGTAAAATTGTTCATGAAGAAAGGAACATAGAAAGAGGAAGGTTTCTTGCATGACAACATTTTTTTTATAAATTTCAAAAATATTTTGAATAATAGTCTCAGCTTTCTATAGTTACTAATGAGACTCCACTTTAATCTTAGCATTTTCTTCTTTCAATTTAAGAATTTTATGTTGGGATTTGTTCCACACCAAAATCATTTCATGAAGTGGAAGAGGGAAAAGAGGAATATCCCTTGTAGGTCCTTCATTTTGTATTGTTATTTCTCAAATTTCCCTCTCCATAACTTGTAAAGAGGCTTGTAACTCAACAGTCTAAATGGTTATCTCTTGTATACAAGTAGTTTGTTGTGTAGATAATGAATATTTACCAGAAATATACTATTGAAAATTATTAATCTAAGTATATTTACCAAATTTTTTTTTAAATTAACAATTTGGGCATCCTTATTGACAAGTGAATTATATAAAATACTTAATTCATGGGTTTGTTAAAACATCAAATTATGTATTTTGGTATGATTAGCATTCGATACTATAATAATTAATTCTTATTCCCTAATTTTAGTGACAAATTTTTCATATCTTGTTTCTAAATTATAAATAGTTTGATTCCTACCTTGTGGTGTTGAATAGAGAAAATCTAATTCTACCTATTATTGTCGAATGATTTCCTCATGATAGGATAGATCCATGGCATACTGAAACTCCTCATCTTCATACGTGGTCTAAGGAAAAGATGAAACTCATTTTATAAATAGAGATTTACCCTTATTAGTTGTAGAGGCTAAATATCTTTCTTCTTCTTGAGACACGATTTCTTTTGCAATGGTTTCTTCTTCATCTTTCTTCATCTATTAGTTCAACATTTGTAACTTCTACGAGAGCAATTAAGATTCCCAAAATTTTGAATACATATAAATATCCTTCTTCTTTCTCCTATAGAATGATCTGATGACTTTGTTGGAGTTTGACTATAGGATTAGGTTTTTTTAATAAAACCCCCATTCATCTTTTTTATCTTTGGTGCAACATCTTTAGATTTGAGGGAACTAAAGATGGGCATTCTTTAATTTGTATTGTTGTGGAAGGAGTAGAAATAGAATGTGTTGATTTCTTAATATAAATTTGGGAGGATTTATGGAGAAAGGAGGACCACATCTTTTCATCCTTAGGTTTTTATATAAAATTATGTCAACAAATGAGGTTAACAAAATTATGGTGTCAGAAGTACCCAATTCCACTTTCTAATTTTAGAGAAACATGAATTATCACATGGAAAATAAAAAATGGAAGGTTTACTTGGTATTATGCTCTAGTGGCTCCTTTCATAAAATGAATAAGAAGATTCATGGCATCTCCACTAACCATAGTGAATTTTCTATCACAAGTAAGATACTTCATGACCTTAAATACAACATTTGTCCATGGTTATGTAAGGTTGTCTCACATGATTCCTCTAGCCATGCCTTATGGGGATTTGGCTAATCTAGGATGGATCTCATTTCTTTAAATAAACATTTGAATTATGTCATAAAAACTTAATTTATCTGTGACAACCACACCCTCCTCAAGAATATTAGAGATTACACTAATGACAAAGGAATCCACCAAAATGTTCTCACCTCTAATAATAAAACAGTCTTCATAAAAACTTTCAAATAAATCTTGCATAATATTCTCCTAAAAACCCTAAAATATTTTAAAAAATTCAACCATCCTACTGACTCAAAAATATCCCTAGCTAATTCATTATGTAACAATGCATCTGATGATTCTAGTTATTTTTTCTTCTTTTTACCCCCCATCTTTCAATTTGTCACTATTTTCTTGAAAACCTGATTACGTTATGAAAAATAAATCTCAAAATTGCATAGGTTATAGAGGAAGATTATAAAATGGGGATATGATGCAATAATGGATATAAGTAAAAATGAATATAAAATAAAGATATTTCATGAAAATATGATAATAATTATGGTTGAGTATTTCATAGCAAGCAAGATTTAATAGGAAAGCACTTTTTTGATCATTATTAATGACATGGTATAAGGGGTCATAATTGGAAACACTTAGAATAATATCTATAATGATTTTTGCATCACATCATATCTTTTTGAAAATGTATTTTTTTTAAACAACTTTACATCAAATATTTGACTTTAGAGATGATGTTGGCTTCATCACATCCATGTGGCTCAGTAAAAAATTACCCATTCAAAAGAGTGTTGACTAATTAATGATCATACATACATGATATGAAATACAAAATGCCTAACTTTTTGGGAAAGAAATAGGACTATGCCTTTATTATAAAGATCTGTGCTTATCTTTTGAAGTTTCCATGTGTCCTATAAGGATAAACAATTTTGAGAATATAGGTTAGCTAACAAGAATTCATATTTATTATATAAGTTTCTTATAAAAAGTGCCAATTTTGGTTTTCACCTTTCAGTAGTTTTTTATATTTTTATATTTTATATTTTTTATTTTTTAAACTTTTTTTTTTTTTTTAAAATTTGAAGGAAGGAGAATCACCATTTACTAGTTTTTTATCACTCCTCCTTTATTGAATTTTTTCATTAAGATAATTTATCCTTAGTAGAAGAACCAATTTCTTCCACAATGTCGAATTAGTCTTGATTATACTAAATAAACTCTTCCTTATTGAGAGGTCTTATCTAAATCTTAAGCATGTAACCCATTGACCAAAAGTGTCCTTTAGTCACCATTAATTATTTGAAGTTAGATGGAGCCATTATTGTAAATGTTTTTGATTAGGTATGGCCGTAACCATCTTGTCTTAAGCTTACACTTGAAGTTATAGAATTTAGAATCAACTAGAAGTGCCCAATCTCCTTATTGAAACTATATTTCTCTTATATGAGTATCATGCCACTACTTTCTTTAATTTTATACCATGTTGGTTTGAGTGAGTGCATCCATTCTTAGTTCATCCAATCCATTTAGTTACATGATTCTTTCTCTTTGAGATTCATCAAGATCAATTCCCATATCAATTGTTGTCTTCAATGTCTCCAATTCAAATTATATTGGTAATAAAGGTTTCTTTCTAAACAAAAATTCATATAGATATAATCTTATGGTTGTCTTCCATGTTGTATTGTATACCTAGATTGCTTTAGGTACTCTATCTAGCCAATATTTTCTTCTATTGTTAACTATTCTGGTCAAAATGTTTTTTAGTTCTTAATTGGTGACCTCCACTTTCCCATTAGCTTGGGGATGATATGGTGAGGATAAACTATAATTGATCTGATATAGTTATGTAAAATCCTTGGTCATGTTAGACATAAATTGGGGTCTTTGATAAAAAAGATATATCTAGGAACTCCAAATATTAAGATGATCCTATGATATAGGAAATAAGAAATCATTTCTTCCATATCAAAGGTGAGTGCCTGCACTTTAGCCCACTTAGTAACATAATCAGTACATACTAATAAATATTTTTTTCTTTGCGAAGGTGGGTTGATTGGTTCAATAAATTCCAAAACCCATTTCTCAAATGGTTCTAAACATACTTGAGTATGGAGATGCATTTCAAAGGATAGATTAATATTACCAATCCTTTGATAAGGATTGTATTGCCATACAAATCTTTTGATAGTCTTGTAAAGAGATGACTAGTAATAACTTGCACTAAGGATGTTATAAATGGTATTTTTTACTAAATAATGTCCTCATCTTGGTTTATTATGGCATGCTCTTATGATTTCATACACTTAATCTTCTCTAACACATCTATGAAGTACATGATCAGTTCTATTTTTTAACAACATGCCCTTCAACCATTTAAAATAAGAAATAACTCTAACCAAATAGTTTCTTTCCTTCAAAGTAAAGGAATGAGTAAACTTCCTTATTTCCAAGTAAATTTCCATGTTTACAAACCATGAGGAGTATGTAGATATATAAAATAGCTACTCATATATAAAATAATCCTCCATAGGTTCATCTTCACCTGTAGTGATAAATCTAGACAAAACGTTAGAAACAACATTATACTTCCAAATCATGTCTATAATGTTAATCCCAAATTCTTTCAACAATAATAGCCATATAATTATTCTCCCACCTAATATTGGTTTATTTATTAATTATTTAATAGCTGAATGATTTCAAAATAAACACCTAATAACCAATAACATAATGCCTAAACTTGTTTATACCAAAGACAAAAGCAAGAAATTCCTTTTCTATGGTAGTGTAGTTGTTCTCTATGGGATTAAGATTATTAATGATATAATAAATGACATACATATTTCCATCCTCATATCTTTGTCCTAAAACTTCTCTTAATGCATTATTGGAAGCATCAGTGTAGATATGAAAAGGATCTTCCCAATTAATTTCTTTCAAGATTGGATCAATCATGAGTTTATAATTTAATATTTAAAAATATTCTTGACATTTATCATTCCATACAAATTCACTATCTTTTGTTGGAAATGAAAACATAGGTGCAATTATCTTGCTAAAGTCTTCAATAAATTTTTTGTAATATCCTTCATGACTGAGAAAAATTTCAACATCTATTTGTATTTGAGGAATGAGGAGATTATAAATTACCTCAATATTTTTGGTATCTACTTTTATTCATTGAGAAGAGATATGATGTCCTAAGACCATCCCTTCATCAACCATTATGATGCATTTATCATGACTAAAAGATACTTGGTGTTCTTCACATTTGGTAATTACTTTATCCATTTTTTTTAAATATTCATCAAATGTAGTAACATGGATAGTGAAATCATCCATGTATACTTCCACACAATCATTCATAAGATCAAAAAAGATGGCTAACATAGCTCTCTAAAACATATCAGGTGCATTGAATAATCTAGAAGGAAGGAATATATAAGTATATGTTCCTCAAGGGTATGTAAATGTATTTTTATATTAATATTCAAGGGATATTCTAATTATTATATATATTGAATCCATCTAAGAAAGAAAAATACTATTTTCTTACCAAATTATCCAAAACTTGATCAATAAAAGGCAAGGGAAAGTAGTCTCTCATAGTGGATATATTCAGTTCTCTGTAATCTACACAAAATATCTATTTTATATTATTTTTAGGAATATTAAGTATAGGTGAAACCCATTGAATATCAGATATGAGATAAATGAAACCAACTTCTAAAAACATTTCTATTTATTTCTTTATAATTTCTTTCAAGGCTGGGTTAATTCTTTGTTGTGGTTATCTAACTAGTCTAACATCTTTAGTGTAGATGTGATGTGTAAAAACACTAGGATGTATTCCTATAATATCACTATAATCCCAAGCAGAATATTTTATGTTTTTTACTAATAAATCATACACTTGTATTTCCTATTAGTCAGTTAATTAGTTGTTGATGTTCAATAGTTTACTAGGTTGGATTGTAATTTGCTTAGTTCTTGGAACAATAAAATTTAATTGTTTGTATTCACTCATCAAGGAATTAAATGGATATGTGTGTGATAGTAATATTTTAATTTTAACTACATCCTTGTAAAATGTTTCACTTCAAGAAAGAATATTGGTCAATGGATAATGAAAATCATGTAAAAATGAATTATGCCTATTTTGAGCTTAGTCAACTATGGCTTGCTAGATATCTTGAGGAACAAATAACATGTTTGGTGATGTTATGAAATTGTTTTGATTATCAATAATGGAGGTGGATTCTTCCCATTCATGATTTTTCATCTTTGGATCATAGCTATTAGTCTTCAGAGCTAAGTTACTAGTCTTCAAAGCTAAACTACTAGTCTTTGGTACTAAGCTATCAATATTTGGAGATAGACATTTATGCTTTAGAGAATAAAAATCATACTTTAGAGCTAGAATTTATTGGTCAAAATATTTTATTATTTGTTCTTCAAACTCTTTGACATGTTCTTTAATGGTAACCATGGTTAAAGAAGATAAACTAGTCTAGTTTTGTTCAGGATGATCCACCCATATTTGTTTGGAAAGACCCATTTAAAGTCTAGTATGTGGATAGAGAGATATGTATTTATCATGAATTTAATTATAAATTGTCATATTTATAGATCTACAGTCAATTCATGCTATAATTATAGCTAACCAAGGTCCACCAAGAATGATTAGATATCCTACCCTGTTTCATTTAGGTTAAAGGATCATGACATCCATAATATATTCTAAGGATTCTATGGTGATCAGTACATTATCTATTATTCCTTTAAAGGTATCAGTGGATTGATTTACCATTTGTAATATTTTAGTGGTAGGCTAAATCCCTCTAAGAGATAAAGATTCTACTATGTTGAGAGTCATTATGTTGATGGAAGCTCCTAGATCTATAATCACATTTGGATTGGACTCGTTCCCAATTTTCACAATCATCATAGGACTATTAGGATCTCCATATTTATGAACAAGTATGTTTCTTTCTAGTAAATTAGTAATTTTGTCTATTACTTGATTTTTTTTAGGATATTATTTCTTTCTTCTTGGTGATTTGATTCACAATAATTTAATGATTTGATTCAACTCAAGAATATATTTAATGTCTCTTAAAAGTGGAATTTATATATTCATCTCCTTTTATCCATTTATTAATTCATAATCTTCCCTAGGTTTTTCTTCCTTAAGTCTCTTAGGAAATGGAACAATAGGGGGATCTTGAATTATGGTTGTTGTGGTTATGGATTCTACCTTTTTTTCAATTGGTTCTTGGACTATAGGAGATTCATGAGTGTTTCATCATTGGTAATTTTGGTTATGGTAATGGATTAATATACTACTACCTTCCCTGATCTGATTTGAACATTATTACATTTAGTTGAACTAATTACAATAATACCTTTTTGATCCACTTCATAAATAGGTGTATTTTTCCTATTTTTAGGATTTGCCATTGATTGGGTAGGTAACCATGGTTTGTTAACCTTATTCTAAATTGGTGGTGGTTAAGGTTATGAAGGCATCATGGCCTACTATAGAGGAAACCTTATTTGTGGCTGATATTATTGATTTGACCATTAAGATGGTGATTATTATACCCAATGTGATTATTCATTTTGTTGTTTTTCCCAAGGTTGTAAAGGATTTTGAGGCATTCCCCACATTTGTGGTAATAATAATTTAGTATGAAATGGTTGTGGTGGCCCCCATATTGATGGTGTGACTTATCTAACCTAATGTCATCTATAGATTGGGAGAAAATTTTGGGATAAATTGATCTTGATGCTAGGATTATTGGTTTCTTTATCTTTGGATAAATTTAACTTCCTCAACTATATATACTATTTGTGTTACTTGGTTTCTCATGGTATGAAGATGTTTGTAATTCTTGGTGTCATGGTTTAGGTAATAAATACCACATACCTCTATTTTGTCTAAAGTATAATATTTTACTACATGTTTGAGTCTACATCTAGGATAACATATTGAAAACTATTCAGCATTTATGGCATTAGATTTTCTTTGAGTCCATCTAATGTGGATGTCAATTTTACTAGAATGTCTATTTTGAAATTAGCAAATTCTTACATTAATTAGCCAACCTCAGGTGATTTTCCTAACCTTGATTTCCTTATTATAGGTCTTGTCCTATAGTAGTTAGTACACAATGTTAAAATTTGATGAAAGGTTAACTTATCAATGTCACCCTTTCCCATTAAGTTCCAAGCATCATGTGCATCATCATTTAAACATTTAAGAAAGATTATCTTAACAACCTCGTTAGTGAGTTGGTAACTATTGAGGCATGGAATCTCACACTTGTAGAGGAGTTCTTCAAGCCCCCCCACTCTAAATAATAATATTAGGACAACCTTAGGTTATGGGTATCCTATAGTAAGGTTTAACCTTTGAATAAGGTTTCCCTCCTCTTGATGGATCACCTAGACTAATGTTCTTGATTGGAAAAGGGTTAGAAAGGGGGTATAGAATAATAAGAAAGGTAACAAGGTGATACACAAAATTTAAATGGATACTCATATAAATTTGAACAAACACTAGATCTGAATAAGATGATTATTTCTCACACAACCTCACAAACTAGATAGTTGCATAAGTATTTCATGTTCTAGGCTTACCAAGTAATCAAAGAAGAAAAGAGGAATTTTAATATTCACACTTAGAATCTATATATGGTATAAAAAAATGAGTTTAGACATATAAATAACTTGAAGACACCTTAAAATAGATAAAAAAGGATAATGGTCTTGGAATAATCTCCTTCACAAATCCATCATGCACAAGCTCACTAAACACTAGTTAAAGGCAAGAGGTAGGTAAAAATAGATCTTATTATTTCAAGAGGTAGTTATTAAATTTTTTGATATGGTTCAGCCTCTCGAATTAGAGTATCATTCTATTCAAAATTAGAGAGTCTTTATGAGAATCAAAAATATGAGAGAGAGTTACAACATGGAAGAAAATAGGAGATATAGGAGAAAGGGGGAGAATAAGAGAGGGAACACACCATAAAAAAATAATAAGTGATTTTCCACCACATTTTAATTATTGATCAGCCATATTTGATCCAATCTACACTAATCCTTCCTTTGACAAAATAACTTCCTCTTGTCCCAATAGCCTTCAAGCCTTTTCATTGGCTTAGAAACATATTAGGAGACAAGATTGTGTTTAGGATGATGATCCATAATCATTCATGAAGGAAAAATCATTAAAGCCCCTAAAAATCCATTAAATGATCCAATTGCATTATCTAATCCCAAAATCTTCTCTTGGAAACTCTATGCCATATTTGACTTGTCTTTATTATAAGGACAAAATCCTCATATCTTTAGACCTAACATAACCATGACTATGTCTATTTTAATTGGATGCAAGTACCCTTTTATCAATGATATGAATATGTTGAATGAGGAGACACTAATTCATACGTCATTTATTTTGGGACCAACATACCCCACTCATTTCAAAATTAGGGACCCTTGAGAGACCTGTGTATCCAAGTTTGAAATATCCAAATGTTGAGGTCCCTATTGAAAAATTTGAAAATCATCCACTTATAAATGGAACATGTTTGTGAATTTTGAAAACCTCTTGTTTTGAGCTAACCTAGATAATGGAGTTGTTTAAATTTTTGTAGGCTCCTTAGAAGGTCTAGGGTTTGGTGTTCAAAAACCTTAGGTAGCCATTAGTTTAAGTTTAAATATTGGCAAGAGTTAAGCTGGTAGGGATGATTGAATAAACTAGTTGACAAAAGGTTTTATCATGTTTTTAAACACAACCTAAGCCTTTATTCATTTATTTCCCCTTTCTTTTGCGTTGGGTCTAGATTAACATGCTTTATAAAGTCCCTTTTTAAGTCACCTAACATAGACTAGGTTATTAATATTAAGGCCTCGATATTTAATCTCAACCTTAGTCTTAATAATCTACCCTAAGTACTTGTCTTTTAGCCTAATGTTTATTCCTAATTTCATTTGAAAGATCCAAGGGTGATCGTTTGATTTCCATATTTGATTGAACATAGTGTATTAATTAAAAAACTCCTACTTAGGTAACGTGCATCATAAAAGGATCAATAATAACCGTTCACTTACTAGATTTAATCCAACGGTGCAAGGCATAGGGAGAAAAGTCAAAAGGTACATAAATATATTAGAAGTAGATGTGTGGTGACTCACTAATCAAAATAAGAAAAATAAAAGGACTCACTTAATAAAAGTGTTCAATTAATGGTCAAGTTCATTGTGAAGATCAATGGTGATCACTCACCCACTAGATTTGATCCAACAGTGTGAGAGGGCCTCTACTCAATAAAAGGGCCCCATAAAGATAAATGGTGATCAATCACTCACTATATTTAATCCAATTTCATGAATATCTCAATGAATTTTTAAGGCTCCATGAGCTTGACACATGGATAGTGTGTGACCAATATGGCAAATGATAAAGATATATAACACAGGAAAGATCTATGAGAGTGCTAAGTGTCATGATTGTGAGACTAAAGATCGATGATATAATGGGATGTAGGAACTCATATTTGGAATAATGGATCATGTTAAAACCAAAATCTTGATCTAATAGTTCAAAATAAGAGAGGCTAGTAAAATCTAATGGCTAGTATCTGAAGGGTAATTATGAAAATTACTATAAAAAGTCCAAAATGTTGCCACATGGATTCCACATAAGCATAAAAGGTCAAAATAAAATATATTCCAAGCTTGAAAACATAAAAATAATGAAGAAAAGCGTCCCCATCAAATATAAAGCACATATGAAGCTAGAACCTAGATATTTCTACCATTAAATCTCAAAACCCTAAGCCTTCTATAAAGAGGACTCAAATTGACTCAATTAGTTATAACACAATAAAGATATTATAATTGTGCCCCTAAGAGCAAGTACCTTAGTGAAATCATATGAAATATTTTGGGTACAATTCAGTATCATCAATGGTGGCAGGCAAATAATAATTGAAGATGGAGGCTAAGCTCTATCTAACTTCCAATAATGAATGGAGGGTTTTCAAGGATACAATGATAGAATTAGCAACCCTAAATGTCCATGGAGTTAGGAACTAGTAAAAATTATTCTTACATGTGGAATAATTATATCCCATCTCTCAAGAGGAGAAGAGAAATGCCACTACACATAAAAAATATAATGACATAGTTGCAATTTTGATGGTAGGCCTACACCATGCAATAATAAAACCAAAGGTAATGCATTGTATCGATGTCCTTGCTCATATTTTTTTGGATTATATAATCTATGGTGAGTGTATTATTTGAGAGGGAAGCAAAAAAATGGTTACATGTATCTCTCCCATGGCCTTTGAGACATATTACAAACTTCCCTTGCCTCATCTTGAGTTCCCATCCATGAGAGGTCGGGCTAACACCCAGGACCTTGATTTAGTCCTTAAACCCTTGTTAATCCAAGGATTCCATGTTTTCATGTCCCTTGATGGAAAAATTAATATTATCTAATTTAGGTAAGGAATTAGGATACCCATGACTTTTATAAATAAATCCCTTGGTGCCCCTTCCACTACTTATGTGAACAAAGTCTAGGCATCTTATGTCCACTTTATGTAAGGAGAGAAATTGATCCCTCATGTGGAAGACCTGATAAGATTTTTCCTAGACAATAAATTCATGGACATTAAAAGGACCTCCAAGAAATTTTATATGATTTCACATCTCTTATATTCCCTCTTATCCTCTATAACATTCCTTAGCATAAGAAATTGATCCCCTGATGGTAGGACCACAATCTCCCACCATTACTCTAAATTTCATATATTCAAGTATAGGAACCACATGCAATTTATTTATGATGGTTTTCTCCTAACCATTTATGAGGTGATCATAGTCATCCCTATGCTAAGACTACATCCTCTCATCAAGAAAAAAATGGAATTTATGGGGGATGTGTGGTATTACCCAAATTCCACTATGATAAGGATAGAGGGGATCCTGACTCAACCCTAAAAATTACCAATTCATGTCCCAAAAAATCTTATAGAATAAGATATTTCCTCTTAGATTATTCAATGTGTGGATAGGACATGTAAAGAAAAGAATAAAAATCAAGTCCATCCCTTCCCATTAGATATTAGCAAAGTCATAATCAGAGATTGGAATCAGTTAGAGGTCATGGTGGTACATAGGAATTCCTTTGATTTTTAGTTAGATGACCTCAAAATGTGGGACCCTAATAACAAGGTAATAAAACACATATAGGATATAAAGTTCCCAAATATTTAATATGGACATCAACTAGGTGTAGGTGATGACATCTACATCAGATCCAAAATTTTTAAAGAAGTAGTTTATAGAATCAGAGGTCACACCATCCAATTGGAACATAAGTTGGTCAGGGAAAAAAAACCCCTAGGAGAAAGATGGAAACTAAAACCTATACATTATCACTTGTTTCCAAGTCCATTTGGGACTGCTTATCAAAAGCCACCTACTAAAGGATAGTCATTTGAGCCTCAATAAGTGGAACTAGTAGGACAAGCCTAGGTTGAGAAGCCTAGGGATATTAAAATAAAATTCAAAGCTTTGGACTAAGACTCAAAGATAACATATAGACCTAGAGAATGCCCTCTACCTTTAGTACTCCCATAGAGACCTTCTTCTCTAATAGAATTCAATGGTATGGTTGTCGTTGAAGTAGGAAAAAACATGGAAGGTGCCCTTATCGATATAGTAGTTGCATATGATTCTAATATGGAGGAGGACCCCTCTAATCAAATAGGTAAATAATTTGTCCCATTATATGGGGAGAAGAGAAAATTAGAATTGGCCTTGGTGCTTGTGGATCTAAGAAAAAGACCTAGGTTGACCATCACTCATCCCATGAGTGAAATCAACCTTTTTAGTGATGAGAATCCAATTTAAGGACCATCCATCCTATGAGAAGGTACAAAATATCCCATCCCTCTTTCCTTCTTGGGCCTTGATGTGGATTGGATTGATTGAAGATGAGAACATCAAGCCATGGATCAAAGATATAGTGGAAAAACAAGAAGAGAGAAGAATACAAATTTAACATATGCAAGTGAAAAAAAGAATTGACACCATAGGAGCCTCTAAAAGTATAGGTGTGGGGATGCTTGATCCTCCAAAATTCAAATAATTAGAGGTTAAGATACAATTTAACCTAGACACACAAGCCTTGGAGAGAACCATAATGAGGGTAGCCATGGTGGGCCAGGAAGAGTTCACATTTTAGAAGGTAGAGCCATTCATAGGGTTAACCCCTATTAGAGAATAAGAACTTTGTGAAGATCCATCCATGAGGAGGATGTGGTAAGTTTAATTGAGTCTTAATCTCAATATGCTAGAGCTGATGTCCAATTATTAGTACAAATAATTAAGAACTTAAAGGAAGTAAATAGGAATTTTTAGACTCAAGTTGTTCTCTCAGTGCCAAACTCCATGATCAATATGCTAAATGGGTCATTTTATGACATGTTCAGGGCATTAAAGTCCATGAATTTAATGCATAAGGCCCTTTAAGATCAATCCACCTTATCTATGGAACTAGCTACTCAATGGCAAGCCTTTGAAGACAAAATTACTCAGCTTCTTGATATATAGATTAAGAAGCAAATCCCAAAATTTAAGGCTATTATTATGGGGCATTTAAGTTCCATATTGGGGATTATTGGAGACAAACTTTAGGATTTAAATTCTTGGCATGTGAATTTGAGGAGCTAATATAAGAATAAAATGATTTCATTAGTAGAGTTAAAAATCTCTTAGGCACCATGCTCGAGGATCCTGCATAGACTACCACCCTAGGGATTATAATTGACAAAGATTTCCATCATAGAGCCACTTGGTGACTCAAGAAATCAAAGGAAAGGGTAAATTAAAATTAGGAAGGGATAAAAATAGAGTTTTTTAACATGATCTTCAATGCAAGGTAAAGAATCAACAAATCTAAGAGCATCAAAAAATCCTTGGCCAGGAATGATAAAGATTTTGTTGAGTTGGCAAACCAAGAAGAGGAGTGCACCTCTAGGTTAGTCATGGATTTATGCCTAGTGTATGAAAAACATAAAAATCCCATAAGCATCATTCATCAGTGAAGGGACCCACCTCCAACATATTAATTATGGCTTGCCATCAGGGTAACCCATTCATTTTTTAAAGCTACATGCTAGTTTATTAGCATGATTGCCTCTAGGTCAGTAAGATTGTAAAAGATACTTGTATTATAGTTGTAACAAAGGAAACTATCTTTTTTACACTTGTAGTTGTTAAACTAACTAGTATACTACTTGGTTTACTATAAAATGGCATGCATTACCAATTTTAAAAGGAGAGACTTCAATATTTTTGTACAATTTGAGTGGTTAATATAGGATATCAAAGAATTTTTCAAGAGTTGTCTAGTTTTGTGTGTTTGAATTGATAAAAATTCTCAATTATTTTGTCTATTTTGAATATGAATGAATCAAAACATACTAATCTAGATTATTAATTACAAGGTTTCTAACTTGTGCATGCTAAGTTAGTTGAAAGAATTGAATTTTACTTCATTTCATTTACTCTACAACATAGATGTGCTTCAACTATCTAAATATAGTGTAAAACTTTAAAAGAAAATTCAATTTTACTTTTATTATTGTTTTTCCTTATGAATTAGTCATGGTATGTGGTGAAACATGAGTTTAGGCTATATTACATGACATTTTGGTTAAGATCATTCTTGGGAAAGATTGAAATCTTGTCAATATGTTCATAATATAGATCGACAATCACTATTCCTTGCTTACACTACCTTCTCTTTCACTCCTTTTTAAATAAATCACATTAGATTAAATGCATTATTCATAACCATTTTAGTCTAGTTAGTGGTCTAGATCTAGGTTAGTTTATCCAAAAAATTTAAGAAAGGTACTACGATGGTCCCCTACCATCAAAATTTATAAATATTATGGAATAGTTCATGTTGCTCTACTACCATTTCCACCATAGGCATCTCAATTTCCAAACACCTAGAAATCATGATTTGAATATTTGGACTCTAAAATGAGAAGTCTTATTTAAACACTAGAGAACGCCTATGGTTCATTTAGAAGCATCAATAAGAGAAAGATTTGCTAGTGCTAGGAGGGACTAATCTATATTATTGATCTATAGTAAAGTAGACTCAAAATTTGAAATGTCACATGTCTTGGCTTTTTTAAAAGCATTTGAGGCTAATGTAGGCTGTTAATTGATGTTATTTAAGTAGGAATTCATTAAGATATGACATATTCATGAAATTAAGTGCATCTTTAGTAGAATCTAACCAAATATTTGCATTCTTTGTAAAGATTAGCCCACATCTAAGCTTAAATCCCTTTCTCATGTAAATTTAACATAGTATATAATATCTTAAATAGGATGTTCAAATATTATATTGGATTTTCCTAGGATCAAGACAAGATCACACTTAGAAACTCAAGAGCCTTTGCTTGAGTTTCAAGAACACAAGAAACCCAAGTAGGATAAAAGTAGATGAAATAAATCCAAATCCCTCCCCACATCACTTATTAAAGGTACACTTGCTTCTAATCCTTATATTATAATATCTTGGTTAGGTGATTCTTCCATTAACATGCCCAGGGTAGTCCATGATCTCCCACATAATCTAGAAAAATATTTTCCTACATTTTGTCCCATGGAAATAGTAACTACTAAAGAGCATATAAAATATTTTAAGACCACCTTAATATTACTTAAAATTATGCATGAAGATGTATCATGTAGGTTTTTCACTTTCAATTTTAAAGATGATACCTGTGAATGGTTTTTGAACTTGCCTAATTACTACATTACTAGTTGAGAAGATTTTAATATTGTGTTCATAGACTAGTTTGGTAAAATCATTAGTCTTGTCATCATTTATCATCAATTTAGAACTATTAAAAGAGATATAAATGAACCTATTGAGTACTTTAATTCTAGGTTTTAGAATATGTTTAGTAGAACCATAGATCCATACAGGCCAGATGAGATTCTATGTTTAGAGATCTACAAGGATGGAATAGATCCTATGACCTCAATGTTCATAAAGAGATCCATACCAACCATAACCTTACTAAAAAAGGCTTATTTATAAATATTAATTATTAATTATCAAATAAAACCCCAAGGACAAATGGCTTATTTGATGCCTAATGTTAACCCCCACATGCCAGTGATGAATGTGTTTCCTAATAATAATCAAAACATACCTTCTATGAACCAACTTCCAAACCTCACTTAACTTCCCTTGAATTATATTTACCCTAATAAAAACATGGGATTCATCATCCAACCCACTAATAATGGCTTTAGAATATGAGATTAGATGGTGTTATTACCAACTGCTAATGTTAGCAATAATTAAGTATATAATTCTAAGACCCCTAAAAGTGAGAATGAATCTATCTTAAAAATGGTCCAAAATCTAAGTAATAATTTATTGAAATTACAAAAAAAAGTGGGGATACTACTAAAATTTCAAGAAGGAACTTCTCATTTCAAAGATATAACAAGTTAAGCAATAGGTTCCAGAATGATAATTTTCATAATAATAGAAACCATGACCCCTTTTTAGAAAATAAAAACATGGATGTCAACCTCATAGATATTGAATTACCTAACTATTGTAGGGTGCATTGAATATATAAACATGGGGAGATTGATTGCATCAATTTTTTTAAGACATTTGGAGCATTCTAAGAGGATTTGGACATGTTTGAGGTAGTTCCCAATAAGGACAACAATGCACATACATCTATCCCAAAGCCTTTTGACCAATATTTCATGGTATAAACCTTTGGTTTCCCATTTCAAGAAGAAAATAAAATAGATGAGATCCTTGAAGAAATCCATGCATTTCAATAGTTCTTAGAAAAGACTTACCTATTGATTAATAGAGAACAAAGGCAGCCCTTGACTACCTCAACCACACCCCCCCCCCCCGCCCCAAATAAATTTAGAACTCCTATAGATCCTTCTTAAAATAATAACCTTGAACCCCCTTGAATGATCATTCTCAAGAATATCCATAAAGTCCCCAATCGTCCCAAAACTAGTTATAACATAGTTGAGGACATGAAGAAGATAAAGGCTAATATCACCTTACATGAGTTAACACAAATCACAGAACAAAAGGATTTATTAGTGGAGTCCTTAAAGTTCAAAAAACCTCCCAAGATAGATTATGCTAATGTAAAAATGCATAAGACCAAAGTTTAATCTCTCTCTTTCTTGCTCATATTTTGAATATTTGGAAAAAAACTTGTACAATTGCTTGTTAGACTTAGGTGCTTCCACCAATATCATGCCTACTAGCATATGTAAATAACTTGGCTTAACCCCCATCAAGTATGATAGGATTGTCACCCAATTAGATAAGTCAAGGGTTAAAGTGGTTGGAGACCATTTAAACATCCAAATGTAGATAGCCTCAGCCTAGGGTACAAAAATTCATTTATATTTAGGTAGTGAACATGCCTGATGCCTATGGGATCCTATTAAGTAGAGAATGGACCAAAACTTTAAATGGGTGTACATCTACTAAGTTTCCCCACTTATGGCTACCTTGGAAGGGAGTCCCAAACCAAATCAAAATTGAGAGGGAACCAAGGATGAAGCATATGATAATATAGTACAATGTTATTAATGAAAAGGTTAACATAATTAACTCAGATTTAGGGGTTTTCACCCTAGAATCGTATAAAATGGATGACCCTAAGGACATAGAGACTCCTCTTAGGATATGTAAATTACACTTTGATGTTGCTAGGTACAAGGTTGGGTTAGGTTTTGGCATTTTATTAATTGATCCAATTGACAAAATGTATCATGCCTCTTACAAACTCTAATTCCCCTGCTCCAATTCTCATCCTTGGTTTGTAATTTTCTATCAAGAATAAAGCTAAATAACTACTAGTTTTTGGAGATTTAAAATTAATAGTCAACTAGGTCAAGAGTAGGTATCAATGTAAACTCTCATACCTCAAGAAGTATAAGTTTAGAGTCTAGGACATAATTGAGTCTTTTAACACTTTTAACATCATTTCCATTCCTTGAGATGAAAACCAAGTTGTTGATGAATTGGCATCAATTGCAATGAGCCTCATGCCTAGTCTAGACTCCCATGATTTTAGTATTGAATTAGTCCCATCTCCATCAGTGCTTGATAATGTTAACCATTTTCAAGTCTTTAATGATGACTAGTACATATTAGATTTCTTGACCAATTCAGGAACATTTGAAGCCCATATCATCAATGAAGCTAATGAAAATGCAAATGGAGGGAACAAGTTTGATAGAAAAGTCATCTAACTGAGTGATAAAAGAATCCCTAAAAGGATGATTGCTCTAAAGAGATTGTTTGACCAAGATAAACTAGTTGGGATTTCTAAAGTTTTCAAGGTAAGTGGAAAAGATTGCAATATTATGGATCTTGGTTCCCAAGGGCAACCCAAATTAGTGAAAATTAGAAAGGCTTGTATAACTTCTAAGAATAAGAAGGCCAAAGAACTCCTTAACAAGTATAAGGATGTTATATCTTGGTCCTATGATGACCTAAAGATCTTTGATCCAAGGGTCATTACCCATACAATACCCCTTTAAAAAGTTGTAAACCTTTTAGAAAAAAATAAAAGATATTAAACCCCATGTTAGAACCCATGATCTTCAAAGAAGTCAAAATATTATTGGATATAAGGATAGTCTTTCCCATTAGACATTTGACGTGGGTGGATAATTTGGTACCAATCAAGAAGAAAAATAGTGAGATTAGACTTTGCATTAACATTAGAAACCTGAACAAAGCATCCAAGAAGGATAATTACCCCTTCCCTTCCCTTAACCAAGTTAATCAAACTATTTCAGGTTCAACCATGATGTCCTTTGATGGCTTCTCAAGCTATAACCAAGTACTAGTTGACAGAGAAGATAGGATGAAGATAACATTCACAACAAAGTGGGGGACCTTTGCTTACAAAAAGATGCCTTTTGGACCAATCAACATAAGAGCCACCTTATAAAGACTATGAATCACACCTTCTAAGGCCTGATCGGTAAGTGTATCATCATTTATATGGATTACCTAATAATTTTTTCTAGAAACTAGGAAGAGCACTTCATGCACCTACAATAAGTTTTCAAAAGATGTAAAAGGTATGAAATTTCCTTGAACCTTAATAAAGGAATATTTTGTGTAGCTAAAGGAAAAATATTAGGGAATGTTATAACCTATGATGACATCTCCATAGACCCTAAAATATTGGAGACCATATCTATAACTGAACTCCTAAATAGTAAGAAGGAACTAAAGTCATTCTTTACTAGAATAAATTTTGTAAGAAAATTTATTTTTGGTTTTACCAAAATTCTCAAGACACTAAATGACATGCTCATGAAATATGCAAAGGTAATTTAGAAAGAAAAATCCATGAAGGCATTTAATGACATCAAGGAAGCCATTGGCCAAGCCCCAGTGCTTATAAGTCTTGATTTCTTAGAGGATCTCTATATTTACTCTTTTAAATTTGATCATACTATGGATACTATATTGACTCATAATGTTGATGAGTGTGATCACCCAATAGCTTTCATGAGTAACAATTTCAAGAATGTTGAGTTAAACTATTTTATGATTAATAAGTAGGCATATGCTCTAGTAAAGGTAGTAAATTAGTTTAGACACTACATCCTTAGAAATAAGTTGCATGCCATCCTACCTGACTGTACTACCAAACTTATGTTGAGTCAAAATGAGCTAGGAAAATGCAAAGGTAAGTGGATGTCAGTTCTATAGGAATATGACTAGTAAATGAAGATACCAAAGGTGGTAAGATGCCAAGGTTTGATCCAAATGGTTTCCAATGCTAGCCCTAGGCTAAGTATCATGAAAGTATACCAACAAAGTTTTCAAATTAGTGAATGGTATGATTCAATCATACATTTGTTGATCAATGATTTTTGTCCTCCAAGATTATTTAGGCAATAAAAGAGGGCCTTAAGACTTAAGAAAGCTCACTACCTGATCAAAGATTGGGTATTATATAGAATGAACTTTGCGGGGATCTACCTAAGGTGTTTCTCATAAGAATAAACCACTCAAATCATGGCCACCTTCTATGAAAAGTTAAGTAGTGGATATCTCTCTAGAAGGACTACTACCCATAAGATCTTAAGGGCTAGTTACTATTGGCCCACTATCTTTAAAGATGCCTACAAACATGTAAGATTATGCCACTCTTGCCAAATTTTTAGCACCAAAGAACCAAAAGAAGCCATACCTATATAACCAATCATGATTGATAAACCACTCACACAATGGGGTATAGACTTCATTGGAGTGATCAATCCTAACTAATTTAAGGGCCATAAGTATGTCCTAACTACCATAAATTACTGCACTAGGTGGATATAAGTAATAACTACCAAGCAATGTAGAATGGAAGAGGTGATTGGCTTCATATAAGAAAGTATATGTACTATATTTTGGACCCTAGTCTCTCTAGTATGTGATAATTGATCCACATTTGTTTTGATTGAGATGACTAAATGGGCCTAAAATAATAGGATCACCCTTAAGTTTGATTCCAATCACTATCATCAAGGAAATGGTGTTCTAGAATACATAAATAAGAACTTGATGAATGCAATCAAGAAGTCTACTAAAGACAAGCCTAGAACTTAGCACAAGTTTCTCAAGTTTGCACTCTATGCTGATAGAATAAGAATCAAGCAAGCCTTAAAATATTCACCATTCATGTTGGTGTATGAGCTATAACCCATCTTCCCCATCACACTCAAATTGAATAAATATATATTCATGTAAGAATACATACAGGAGAGTCAATAACATGCCACTTCTAGGCTACTAGACCTTATCTAGATCGAAGATGATATGGAAACTACTTTAGATATTTTTAGCAGACATTAAGCCACAATAAAAATATGGTTTGATGAAAGGTCTAAGATCAAGGTGTTTAGGTAGGGAGATTTGGTCCTACTTTGGGACAAAGTATCTAAACCCAAAGGAAATCATGGAAAATTCACACCATTGTGAATTGGCTCATATCAAATTAGTGAAATGTTGGGGAACAACACCTTCAAGCTCAAAGACTTATAAGGGGAAGATTTCACATTGCCTACTAATGTGCAATACATCAAAAATTACTTCTTTTCCACCCATCTTGGGGTATTTATAGATTAAGGTGTAAGGGGATTAGATTAGATTAGGTAGGCTAGTTAGTTTTCTTTATGCATCTTTTGTTTCTTGTCCCTAGTTTATACATAAGTTTATTCATATTTTTTTAGTTCCTTTATTTTTCTTGATCTTGATTTATGTTGTGTGTTATTTGTCATGTGGTTTTCCATTGATCTTAGAGTATTTTGGAGTCATCCCTAAAAGCTTAAAAATTATGAAATCTACTCAAAATGGCCCCAATCCTAAAGGGAAGGTATGAACCCCACACAAAGGCAACCCTAGTCTAAGAAATTAACACTATGATACAAATTTAAGGAGATGATTATAGACAGATAGAGGGGAAGTCATTCCATAAGATTTAAGTCATGACCCTCAATCCACATTGGTTTTAATAAAATTTATACTTAGGATTTCAGACTTAAACTTCAGGGCATGCTAGTAGATAACACTTAACCAACATCCTCACATGGGATAAGAGTTGTAGCTCTAAGTGATCCTCCCAAGATCAAACATTTGACCAAATCCTAAACTTTGTTATCTTGTTCTGTAACCTTACTAAAATTATAAATATCTATAAATACAAAAAAATATGATAAGAATATAACACAAAACTAGAGCTCTCATAAGAGGGTGATTCAGGCAACCTCTACCAGGTCTATAGATTCCTAGCTAGTAGTGGAGCAAGGCCATGAGTGGAACTAAAGGTATCTCTATTAGGGATATGGATGCCTATCTAGAGTAGAGCAATTCCCAAGCCTTCCTTGAGACAAATCAAATCACGATATTCAGTATACCCAAGTTAACATAAATGATTGAAGGAAGAAAGCTAAAGAATACTTCTTAAGCCCTATGGAAAATAGTAAGTGGAATCAAAGCACACACATAGCTCAAGTATGTCATGATGTTTAGCCTTAAATCTTCTATTGCAAGGTTTGTTTCAACCACTAGTAGATCTAGATGATAATGTCTTAGGTCAAATGGAATGGTGACCTCAAACATTTATCTAAACTCAGAGTCTAAAATTTGTAAAATATTTCTATGTTTTGCCTGAAAGTCACCATTTTTTAGGACCAATATACCCCACTCATTTTAAAATTAGGGACCCTTGAGAGACTTTTGTATCTAAGTTTGAAATATCCAAATGTTGAGGTCCTTATTGAAAAATTTAAAGATTATCCACTTATGAATCAAACATGTTTGTGAATTATTTAAAACTTTTGTTTTGAGCTAATGTGGCTAATTGAATTGCTTAAGTTTTTGTAGGTTCCTTGGAAGGTCTAGGGTTTGGTGTTTACAAACCCTAGGTAGCCCTCAATTTCAGTTCAAATATTTGTGGGAGCCAAGTTGGTGGGGATGATTGAATAAATTAGTTAACAAAAGGGTTTATTTTTTTAAACATGACCTAATCCTTTATTCATTCATTTCCCCTTTCTTTTACCTTGGGTCTAAATTGACGTGCTTTGTGAAGTCCCTTTTTAAGTCACCTAACGTATACTAGGTTATTAATATTAAGTCCCTAATATTTAATCTCACCCCTAGTCTTAATAACATACCCTAAGTATTTGTGTATTTAGGCCTAATAATTATTCCTTATGTCCTTTATAAGATCCAATAGTGATCACTTGCTCGCTATATTTGATCATATAGAGCATATTAAGAGAAAATCTATTGCTTAAGTAGCATGCATCATAAATGGATCAACAATAGCTTCTCGCTCATAGGATTTGATCCAATGACATGAGGCATATGGAGAAAATTCAAAAGGTACATAAAGCCTTGAGAGGTAGATGCATGGTGACTCACTAATCAAAATAAGAAATTAAAAGGAACCACTTAATAAAAGTGTTCAATTACTCTAAATTATGTATATTCAAGTATAGGAACCACATGTAATTTGTTTGTGATGGTGTTTTCCTAGAAATTTATGAGGCAATAATAGGTATCCCTATGGCAAGACTACATCCTCTCATCAAGAAACAAATGGAAACCGTGGGGGATCTATGGTATGACCTAGATTACACTGTTATAAGGATAGAGGGGATCTTGACTCAGCTCTATAGATTACCAATTCATGTCCCCAAAAATCCTATATAATAGGATATTACCTCTTAGATTATTCAAGGTGTGGATAGGGCATGTAAAGAAAAGAATAAATCTCAAGTCCATCCCTTCGCATTAGACATTTTTAAAGTCGTAATCATAAATTGGAAGTAGCTGGAGGGCATAGTGGTACATAATAATTCCTTTGATTTTTAGTTAGATGACCTCAAAATGTGGGACACTAAGAAAAAGGTAATCAACCACATCCAAGATAGGAAGGTCCCAAATATATAATATGGACATCAAATAGGTGTAGGTGATGACATATACATTAGATCCAAGAATTTTTAAGTAATTTACATAATCATAGGTCACAACATCTAATTAGAGCATAGGTTGGTCAAGGAAAACAAGCCCTTAGGAAAAATATGGTAACTACATCCTTTACATTATCACTTGTTGCCAAGTTCATCTGGGACTACTCATAAAAATCCACTTACTGAAGGACAATCATCTGAGTCTCAACAAGTGGAACTAGTAGGACAAGCCCAAGTTGAGAAGCCTAGCGATATCAAAAGAAAAGTTAAATCTTTGGATGAATAACTAAAGATAGAGTATAGACTTGGAGAAGGCCTTATACCTTTAACACTCCCATAGAGACATTCTTATTTAGTGGAATTCATTAGCATTATTTCCCTTGAAGAAGGAGAAACATTGAAAGGTGTCTTTATTGATATAGTAGTTACATACAATTCTGATAGGGAGGAGGACCCCTCTAATCAAATAGGTAAATAATTGTTCCCACTAGATGGGGAGAAGATAATTTTATAATTGGCCTTAGTGCCTGTGGCTCCAAGAAAAAGGCCTAGGTTGACCATTACTCATCCCACAAGTGAAATAAACCTTTTTAGTCATGAGAGTCCAATTTATAGACCATTCATCCCTAAATAGTTTGTCTATGGGAAGCTAAAAAATATCCCATCTCCCTCTCCTTCCTAGGCCTTAATGCAAATTGGCTTGAATGAAGATGACAACATCAAGCCATGGATCAAAGATATAGTGGAAAAACAAGAAGAGACAATAATCCAAATTTAACATATTTAGGAGAAATAGAGAATTGGAACCTCAAGATCCTCTAAAAGTAGAGGTGTGCAGGGTCTTGAGCCTCCAAAATTTAAGGAACCAAAGGTTAAGGTGAAATTTAACCTAGACATAATAGACTTGGAGAGGACCACAATGATGGTAGCCATGGTGGGCCAGGAAGAGTTCACATTTTAGAAGGTGGAACCATTCATAGGGTTAACCCCTATTAGAGGACAAAAACTTGTTGAAGCTCCCATCTATGAGGAGGATGTGGTAAGTTTAATTAATGCTCAATCTTAATAGGATAGAGCAATTTTCTAGGGATTAGTACAAAGAATTAAGAACCTGAAGGAAGAAAAGGAGAATTTCCAGACTCAAGCTATTCTCTTAGTCATAAAATACATGATCAATATGTTGAATGGGTCACTTTATGACATGTTCCAAGAATTGAGTTCATTGAATTCAAGGTAAAATTCTCTTCAAGATCAAGCTTCCTTAGCTAGAGAACTATCTAATCAATGGTAAGCCTCTGAACATAAAATTACTTGGCTTCTTGATATCCATATTAAGAAGTAAATCCCAAACTTCAAGGCTATTAGTATGGGGCATTTAAGTGCCATATTGGGGATTATTAGAGATAAAATTTAGGCCTTAAATGCTTGGCATGTAAAATTTGAGGAGCTCATAAAAGAATAAAAGGAGATCATTGGCATAATTGAAAGGCTCTTAGGCACCATGGTCAATGATCATGTATAGACTACCACCCTAGGGATTATAACTGATGAAGAATTCTATCATAGAGCCACCTTGGTAACTAAGGAAATCAAAGTCAAGAGTCAAGGATAATCAAGAAGAAATAATAATAAAGTATTGAACATGATCTTCAATGTAGGGGAAAGAATCAATGAAGCAAGGAGAATCAAAAAAGCCTTGACCAAGAATGATAAAGATTTTAATGATCTCGTAAACTAATAAGAGGATTGCATCATTAAGCCAACTATGGATTTAGGCCTAGTATATGAAAAACATACAAAGGCCATATTCATACTACATCATTGAAGGTACCCACCTCCAACATCTTAACTATGGCTTGCCAATAGGGCAACCCCTTCATTTTGGATAGGCACATGCTAGTTTGTTAGCCTAGTTGCCTTTAGGTTAGTATGATTTTAAATGATACTTGTATTATAGTTGTAACAAAGACAAATATATTTTATACACCTATAGTTGTAAAATTGACTAATATAATAACTTGATAATATAAAAGGGCATGTATTACTAATTGTAAAAGGAGAGAATTTGAGATTTTCATATAATTTGAGTGATTAATACAAAAGATCAAAGAATTTTACAAGAGTTGTCTAGTTTTGTGTGTTTGAATTTCTATGTTTCTAAATTTTTTTGTCTATTTTGAATATGAATGATATCAAGAAAGACTGAGATAGATTATTAATTATAATGTTTCTAACTTTTGGATGCTAAGTTAATTGAAAGAATTGAATTTTACTTCATTTCATTTACTCTACAACATAGATGTGCTCCAACTATCTAAATATAGTGTAAAACTTTAAAATCAAATTCAATTTTACTTGTATTATTGTTTTTCCTTTTGAATTAGGCCTGGCATGTGATGAACTATGATTTTAGGCTATATTACACTACATTATGATTAAGATCATGCTTAGGGAAGATTGAAATCTTGTCAATATGTTCATAATAAAAATGAACAATCATTATTCCTTTCTTACCCTACCTTCTCTTTTGTTCCTTTTTAAACAAATCACATTACCTTTAATACATTATTCATAATAATTTTAGTCTAGTCAGTAGTTTAGATCTAGGTCAATTTATCTAAAATTTTCAAGAAAGGTACTAAGATTTCCCCCTACCATCAAAATTTATAAATATTATGGAATAGTTCATGTTACTCTATCACTATTTCCACCACGGGCATCTCAATTACCAAATACATATAGCTCATGATTTGAATATTTAGATTCTAAAATGAGAAGTGTTATTTAAACACTAGAGATCACCTATGGTTCATTTATAATTATCAACAATTTATAGATGCCTTTACTCCAAACCTTGATCATAGGTCTACTATAGATGAAAACCAATCCCATTTATTAGTTTTCCTATAGTCATCATATTCATGCATATCCACCACATTGCTTAAATTTTTTCTTGGAATTTATAAGGATTAAAAAAACCTATTATGACTATAATAATATTTAATGGCACTTTTTAAACATAAAATATTCATTTTGGCTCAACCTGGATCATTTTTGGATCTCAACTCTATGTACTTGCCTACTTGAGTTTATGAAGTCTTTTGGTCTAATGTGTTTGCCTATGTATCACCGTTTCCACACTTTTTATCATATTTTAAACTATTAATATTACAAATTTGGACATGTGTCTTCATCTCATGCCTCTCCCTAGAAATTAGATCAAATTCACTTCATTGATCTCCATTTAAAATCTCCTAGATTTCACTTTCATTATCGACCATTAATCTATGATATGAGATTTTTAGATTATAAGTATCACTTGTCATCCCCACATGATTTATATGGATCATATTATTAGTCTCTATTCAATTATGACTTTTATTCCATGTGGAACTCTCATATTCAATCTATGCTCATTTACCTTCTGACCTTGTTTATACCATCGATATTTGATCTTATTATGTGAGATTTTGACACCTAGTAACCCTACATTCCTTCCAAAGATCCTATAAATTTTTGAATTTGTTCTTAACATTGATATTCAAATACATGATTAAATGTGCACCATCAATCCATTTGGACCTATTGAATTCATTGATCACCCATGTGTTATTAGATCTTGACCCGAGCTTTAGAGATTTAGACACTTGGAAGCCTCACATTTTATTTTAGGATCCTCTAAAGATTTTTAATTCAAACAAATATTTCTTGTGGATTTATTTTTATGTCCTCATCCACATCTCACTCTGATAGATCAACTTTAAAGGCTTGTATCTTGAGATAGAAAACTCATCAAAATACCAAATTTATAGAGGATGACATGTTCATTCTTGCGTGACCTGCCACGATGGTCTGGTTGTTCCAGGATTGTGGTAAAAACTATTTTCTCTTTGAAAGGAAATTAGAAGACATTAAAAATTTACCAATATGCTTATGAGCTTCCAAAAAATCTTCATTTCCCCTTGAATATGTAGGAGATGACCTTTACTTTCAATTTTAGATCTGCTTCGAGCCTTACTTCTCAAAAATCATCAAATTACACTTTAAGCTTCCTTAAAGTGTTTTAAAAGCTTTTGAAGCTACATGTGATCTTCATCTTTCACCATTGGATAATTAAATAAACAAGAACTTTGTTTAGCTTCTCAACCCATATCAAATCCTCCATAATATTTCACTAATCTAAGAAAAGATTTGTATGTAGGCCAAATTTTTCAAACATTTCTAGTGACATCCTAAGATTACATGCCTATTATGAAATATATGAGTTGCCTTATCTGATTCATTAAGCGTATGGAGTTAAACATATATCATTTTAGCTAATATAAAATTGAAATAAGGTTGTCTCTATCTAGGAATCTCCTCTTAAATCAAAAAAGGAAACAAGAACAAAACAAACACTATGCCCAAAACACTGATGGAAGGGAAACACACAACTGAAAGAATCTGCACAAGACACTTAGAGGAAACCATGAAAAACTACTCTAAAATATAAAATATTATACAATGGATATAGACTCTTCTAATAACAAGGATTCAAATGAATGTCATTAATTGGGATGGGTAATACCTCTCAATCTAGTTGGGCAAGCAGAAAAGCATTATGTTGTTAGATCCATAGAATAAATAAAGACCACTCCAAAAGATATCAAACTTGGTATGTTTGTCTAGATTGGCCTTATTTTATATCCATTTGAGGACTAGATCCCCTTATATGAAGTCCCTTTCTATGGTTCTCTTGTCAAAGGTATTATTTACTTGATTTTTATGTGACTCTAGTGTCTTCATTACAAGGTCCCTAGTTTCTTCAAGCTCCATGAACTCTACCATCCTCATGCTCATAAGCTCACTTTCCATCAATTTAAGCTGATGGGATAACTCTAAAGTAGGTAATTCAAGATAGATGGGTAATTTGGCCACCCTCCCATATATAAGGACATATGGTGAGTTACTAATGGTAACTTTGGGAGTCACTCTATCAACCCATATGACTATTCTTAGCTTTGTGTGCCACACTCTCTAATTATCCTCCATACTCCTCTTGATAATCATTATCAAGTTATTGTTTGTCAAATTTAAAAATACATTTCCATAGGGGTAGTAATTGGAGGATGTACTAAGGTAGATGCCTAGCTGAAGTACCCATTCACTTATTTTCATGCCAATAAATGCTAAGGAATTATTTAAAATAATTATGGTTGGTACACTAAACCTAGTTACTATGTTATCATAAAATTCTAACATTATTGTTTCATTGGTTTTTAAGGTAAATTACTTCCACCTACCTAGTGAATTAGTCTATAGTAGTGAGCACCCATTTTTTCCATCTGTTAGAAGGGGGATTGATCATTCCTATGAAGTTCAAACCCCACTGCATGAAGGGTTGTTCCACCTGAATTAGGTTGAGAGGAAGGGATTCCAATATTTTCTTACCTACCAATAGGGCACACTTTTGACATTTTTTGACCCATGCATAGGCATATTTAAAGAGGCTAGGCTAGTAATAACTAGCTTTCATCATTTTTGTTGAAGTAGTCCTTGGATCAAAATGGCCTCCCACAAGCCCATCATGGAATTGATCCAAGAGATTTGGAACTTGGCCATCATTTATGCATCTCAAAAGCACTCCATTTAGGTATTTTTTGAATAAAACCCCATCAACCAATGCATAAGGTATGGAATAAATTCTAAAATACCTTCTCTTTTCTTTGTTGGTACCCTATGGGCACTCACTTGTTAGGAATAAATGTCTTATATCTTAGAGCCAGCTATTATGAGGTGGAAGTGACTCTATTTATGAGTTGTCATGTGTTACTAAGACATATTCTTTATCTTAATGGATGTCATCAACCATATATTCACATAATCCTTTTCATCTCAGTAGCTTAGTGACCTTGATCTCCACATCATACACCTCACCTTGTTAATCCAACCAACCCTTTTCTCATTCAAGTCTTTATTAAGCAGGAAGTCTCTCACACTAGTATGAGACACCATAAGATAAATACTACTATTAGAGTGAATTGGTGTAAAATTTTTAAGGCTTATAAAAAATAAAAGGGCTTGTTTTTATACAAAAATATATCTTACCTCATATCCTTCAAGCCCTTGACTAAAAAAACATATTAGCTTCTCAATTCATTCACCATTCTTCTACATCATCATGGTTGATATATTGTCAATATTTGCAAAGGCATACAATATTAAATCCCTTGAGAAATTAGGATTCATGAGTGTGGATGCTTGGGTAATGGTTTGGTTGACACCCTCAAATGTTACTTTACCTTTATTTTACTAAGTGAACACTTGGATCTTATTCAACATGGCGATGATGGGTTTGATAAGATTGACAAAACTAGGTATAAACATTCTCACAAATTTTATTTTCCTAAGGAAACTCTAGAGTCCCTTCTTATGTTTGGGTAAAGATAATGTTAAGATAACACTTATTCTATTAGGGTTGATATCTAATCCATCCTTACTTTGAGGCAACATGACCCATAAGATTACTTTCATGAATATAAATCACAAATTTATTAGGATTCAAAGAGACCCCATATTCTCTACATATTTCAAAGATCAACCTCAATTGATCCATGTGATCACTAGATTTATTAGAGAAAATTATGATATCATCCAAGTAGATTAGCACCATTGGATTTAACAATCCTTAGAAATCCATGTCCATTTCTCTTTGGAAGGTTTCCCTAGCATTTGTTAAGCCAAAACTCATCTTATGATAAGTATATGTCCCCCACCTTGTCTTGAAGTCAATCTTATATTGACCTTCTTCTCTTACCAACACTTTTTTATATCCTAAATACCCATCCAAAAGAGATAATTGCTTTGAACTAGCAAATATTTAAAGGAGTTGTTTGATAGATGGTAAAGGTAATTATCTTTCAAGGAAACCCTATTTAGGTTCCTAAAGTCAACACACAACTTGATCTCCCCATTATTCTTCCTCATATGTACTAATTTGGCAACCCATGAGAAGTTATTAATGGAAAGATGATGTTAGATTAAATTAAACTAGTCAATTCTTTCCTCATAAGATCTTTAATTCTAGGGTTGATAGGCCTTTGCTTTTACCTCATAGGATTAGAATTAGCCTCTAGTTCTATAGTGTGTTGGGCTAATTTGGGATCAAATACTCTCAATTCATTGTATTTATAAGAAAATATGTCTGATTATTATTTATAAGGTTCAATAAAAGTATGCCTTTCAGCCTTAGTGCTTACCTTTCCAAGCTTGAGGAGTCTGCCTTTGAAGATAAGGACTCTTTCACAGTTATCTTCATTAGTTAACATCACTAATTTATATTTTCTCAAATGGTATCCCTCATGGAAATGACCTTCTAGGCTCACCAAAAAATTATTAAGCTTGTTTTAAATCAACTAAATAATGTGTTCCTCATATTAATGTTGAGACTTATCTTGGTTTAATTAGGAAAACTTTGTTGCTTGCTACAAGAAACAAGCAATCAACTCATCATTGTCAAAGACTTTCCAATGAGATTCATTATCTAGTATTAATGGTATTACTACCAGTTTTACATTTGGATGCACTTTAGATCCTTTTAAATCCTTTGGGATGTTAAACTAAACTCCCACAATTTCTAACTTATCAACATGCTGATTTTGGTTCCTAGGCACTGCTTAGATGTTGATGTCCTCAAAGTCCTCAAGTATGTCCCACACTCTATGTTTGTAGGATATCATTATTGGATTATTTTTGGTGTTTTAACCTCTAACTTGATGCATTATTAGTTCACTATCCCCATATACTTGTAATTTCTTGATTCCCCTCTTACTCACTCATTGAAGGCCATGGATAAGGCCCTTATACTTAGTTGCATTACAATAAAAACTAAACTAAAACCTATAAAAAGAAAATTAATTATAATTGGAAGGGGATAATAGTATTTCACCTACACCTACCCCATTATTTCTCATTGAGCCATCAAATAACAATTTCAAAAAACCTCTAGGATCTTTTTATGGCATATTGAGAGATGACATGGACTAATGTTCCTCATGCAAGCAATAGACACCCATATCTTTTTCTTCAAAACCTTCCAAAGGATTAAGTATATTATTTTAACACCATAACTCATCTGAGAACATATCAAGTATCTCCTTAATATGAGCATTCATTTCTTGACCAACCAAGTGTTCATAGTCAGCTAGGATGGTGTAATTGATGTTTGAGATATCTAGTCCATAAGGTTATATGTGAAATTATGTAATAGGGTCAGCTTTGATAGACACTTTGGTTCCATACCTATCCTAAAATCCATGTAAGACTAATCTACTATTAGATAACCTCCAATTTTTTTTGTGAAGTCTCTAGATAAGCATAGGGAAAAATTAGGAGGCACATCTCAAATCAATACATCTTGAGCCACTAAAACACTAGGGAAAGCATGCAGGGTTAAGTTGAGACCTTTAATAATTCTATCTAGTTTGGTGGAAGATCCATCAATTTGTTAAACTCCATTAGGAATCACCAATGATTATAAAAATATATAAGGGAGGATGCTTGACCACCTTATTTGATCTCCCTTCATTAGGTCCTTTGGTTGAATTGGTAAGGACAATGTTGTCTTTACTTGGTGGCTTGTTTGAAACATTTATCTTTGAAAAAACTTATTGAAGGATATCCACCTAACCAATTACGTAAAGAAAACCCTACATTGTTACACTCATGTTGTATTTCTTAATTTATTCAATAATATTGATGGGTGAACCACCAACCTTTACTTGTTCTTTGTGACTCAAAATTGTACTTTAAAATTGTGATTTTTGGGGTATAAAGGGATTACCTTGATTTTGATTCTTTGGAGCTATTGAAACCTTTGGAGTAGTAGTAGGTTCACTTATATTTGATAATAATGGAGGAGTATTAGGAGGCTCTTTGACTAATTCCTAATTACCATCCATGTTTCTTATTTTAAGCCTTGTATTCACTGCCATTGGGATGTATGCTTGGATAGAACTAGCCTATTAATTAGATACATAACATTATTATTGATCATAATTAACTATTTTATCATCTAACTAGTTTGGTCCCTTATTAAGCCCTTGGTCTTATGGAGGATCTTCTAATTTTTTCATCATAGGTACCTCTACACTTTGAGCCATAAGAGCTTGATTGTATCCATAGTTAGCACCCTATTGTCATTATTCATTGAAGGCCTGATTGAATTTAGTGTTTGGGATAATGGATTGACCAAAATATTGATTCCAAGGTAGGGTACCCTCAATTTCTTGGGAAATTTTATTCTGAATAGGAACCAAAGTATTGGAAGTGCTTGTAGCATTTGGATTATAATTATTTTACATAGCACAATTAAGTTGATCTTGTCTTTAACATGTAGTTTTCCTTGGAAATTTCCTTTGTAGGGTGGCCTATTATCTTGATAAGACTATTATTGAGGCTAATATGGATCTTGGTAAGGCCTATTGAATTGGCTTGCTACCTTTTTACAATTACCAATTCATTTTTGAAGGAATAAAACATGTTTTTAAGCTATTAAAAATTCTTATGTTCTTGGGAATCACTAGATTGGCTAGGTGAAACCTTTTCCTACTTTGGTGTGGGTATGGAATCAATTGTTAGAATAGGAGGAATAGAATCAAGGGGAAAAATATAAACAAGGTGTGCTTATATTTGAGGAAACAAAGGCATTGGTGGTTTAGGTGTAAGATTGTCAACTTGTATTAGACAATTCTCCACTCTAATTGCCACCTCATAAGCATCTGGTAATGTATTCCCTCCCATAGATTATATCATTAGTTATATATCATAGTTAAAAGTTTTTAGATAATAAAGTTAAACATAGTTAGGATTAGATCTGATAAAGACTAAAATCTTGTCTCATGTCTCATGTCTTTTGAAACCTTGTGTTGAAATCTTGCATAATCTCATGAGGAGCCCTTGTGATTTTGGTTATTTATTCTATAAGTGACAAATGGTCACTTTTGTCTTCAAATATATTACATAAGGAAACACCTAACTTATCCCATGATGTGATGGAGTTAGTAGCAAGGTTTCTATACTAGTCCAGGGCTTTACCCTTGAAAGAGATGGCCAATAACCTAATAGCTACATTTTCCTCATTGACATTATAAATGTTACAAAAGTTAACCACATCCATGAGGTGTTAAAAAGGGGTCATAGATTGGCCTCCTAAAAAATATGGGATATTTTTAAGAGCTTCTACTAGAATAGGATCTTATTTTTTAAGGTCCAAAGGACTTCAGCAATTAAAATCCACAAAATGGAGAGCTCTAGGGGCGACAATGGTAGTATAAGGACTTAACAAGGACTTTGTAGAGGTAGGTTTTGAAATTATTTTAGAAACAAATTTCCCTTTGTATGGATGGGTATTATCAAATCTTAACCTTTTTACTAATTTTAAAGGAAATTCAAAAAATTCAAAAAGAATACCTCTAAAAGTTGATCTTGTAGTCACTTTTGGCATGAAAGAAACCTCCTCTACAACTAAATTATTGATTATTATTTAGAGTCATGAGATATTATTTTATGAAAGCTATGATCGATTCAAATTGATCAAAATAGTATCAAACTTGACCAATATTATTTGAAAAGAGAGTCATACCAGGTATTCCAAAAACTATTGAGGTGTGAAATTGTACCCTTATAGATGATTCATTCATGCTCCCTCACTCCTAGTCATAGTATTGGGATAACCTCAAGTTATGGGTATCCTATAGTGAGGTTGAATCTCTGGATAAATTCAACTTCCTCTTAATGGATCACCTATACTAATGTTATTTCTTGTAAATGGGCTAGAAAGGGGGCATAGGGTAATAATAAAGCTAATAAGGTGATGCACCAAATTTAAATAGACACTCATATAAGTTTAAAAAAAACACTAGTTTTGCATAAGATGATTATTGTTCACACAACCTCAAAAACTAGTTAATTACATAATTATTTCATGAACTAGGCTCACCAAGTAATCAAAGAAGCAAAGAGTGACTCTAAGATTCACACTTAGCATCTATAAATGGTAGAAATAACACAAGATCAAACTTGTAAGTAACTTTAAAATGCCTTAAAAGAGATAAGAAAGAAGTACAATGGTCATAGAATAATCTCCTTCATAAATCCATCGTGCACAAGCTCACTAAACACTATTCAAAGGAAAGAGGTAGGTAAAAGTCAATACTATTGCTTCAAGAGGTAGTTATTACAAATTTTTATAGGTTTTAGCCTAGTCAAATGAGTGTATCCTTCTCTACAAAATTAGAGTGTCCTTGTGAGATTCAAAATAATGAGAGAGAGTTATAATGTGGAAGAAAATAGGATATATATGACAAAGTGGGGGAGAGAGAGAGAGGGATCATGCCATCATAAAATAACAAATTACATATCATCACCTTTTAATTAATGCTCAACCACATTTGATCCAATTAGGACTAATCCTTCCTTTGACAAGATAACCTCCTATTGTCCCAATAGCCTTTCAGCCTTTCCATTGGCTAAAAACATACTAGGAGACAATAATGTGTTAAGGATGACAAGCTATGATCATTAAATAAGGAAAAATCCTTAAAGCCCCTAGAAATTCATTAAATGCTCTAACTGTAATCTCTAATCCAAATCCCCTCTTGGGAAATCTACACCATCTTCCACTTGGATTTATTATAAGGATAACATCTTCATATCTTTAGACCTAACAAATCTATGACTATATCTACTTTAAATGTCTACAAGTACCATTTTGTTGAGGATATGAATATGTTGAAGGATGAGACACTCCTTCATACTTAATTTATATTTCCCTTTACTACAAACCTTGAACATAGGTCTACTATAGATAAAAACCAATACCATTTATTAGTTTTCCTATAGTCATCACATTCATGAAGATCCACCAAGATAATTAGCTTCATTATTGATATTTATAAGGATTAAAAAAACCTATATGCCTTTTTTGAGCTATAATGGTGATTTTCAAACTTGAAATATTCATTCTAGCTCAACTTGGATCATTTCTAGATCTCACCTCTATGGACTTATCTACTTGAGTGCATGAAGTCTTTTGATCCAATGTGTCTACCTATGTAGTGCCCTTGTGATGCCTTTTATCATATTTTAAAATATGACTATTGTAAATTTGGATGTGTCTTTATCTTTTTCCTCTCCTTAGAAATTAGATCAAATCCACTTTGTTGATCTCCATTTAGAATCTCTTGACATTGAATTTCATCATCAATCATTGATATACAATTCAAGATATCTAGATTATGACACTTATCATCCCCACATGATTTGTATGGATCGTACTATTAGTCTCCATTTGGTAACCACTTTTATGCCATATGTCACTCTCATGTGTAATCTAGGCTCATTGACCTTTTGACCTTATTTGTATCATCAATCTTTGATTTGATTGAGTGAGATTTTGACACCTGGTAGCCTTCCATTCCTTCCCAAGATCCTATAACTTGTTGACTTAATGATCACCATTGATATTTGATTACATGATTGAATTCACACTATCAATCTATCCAAACCTATTGACTTTGTTTATCAAATGCATTCCATTAGATCTTGACCTGAGCTTCCAAGATTTAGACACTTAATAGTCCCATGTTTGATTTTAAGATCTTTTGAAGATTTTGAATTTAAATAGCTATTTCTTGTGTCTTTGTTTTGATGTTTCTATATATGTCTCACTTTTTTAGATCAAATTTGAAGAATTGTATCTTTAGATAAAAAACTCATCAAGATACCAAATTTGTAGAAGATGACCTATTTATTCCTATAGGATGTGCCATGATGGTCTGATTCTTCTAGTATTGTGTTAGAAACTTTTGTCTCTCAAAAAGAACACTAGAAGACATTGGAACCTTACCAAGACTATTATAAGCTTCAAAAACATCTTCATTACCCCTTGAATTTGTAGGAGATGATCTTAACTTGAAATTTTATATATGCTTCCAGGCCTGCTTCTCAAAAATCATCAAATTACACATTAAGATTATTTAAAGTGTTTCAAAAGCTTTGTAAAATACATGTGATTTTCATCTTTCACCATTGGATCATTCAATCAACAAGAACTTTATTTAGCTTCTCAACCCATATCAAGATCTCTAGAACACTACACTAATCCAGGAAAAGATTTGTATGTAGGCCAAATTTGACAAATAATAACCATTCCATTTATGAGTAAATATAAACCTATCAAATTAATCTTTTATGGTTTCATATTCATTTTTTTAATCTTGAAAAAGTCTTCCTTCTATTCTCTAACTCTACAATGATCTTTATATTTGTTCAAAAATATATTTTCCATTTCATCCCAAGTGGTCTTAGAATTACCATTAAGGCCCATGAACCATCTCATTGCTACATCCTTAAGTGTAGATGGGAATAATTTCAAATTTTGATTATTTGTGACATAATCACATGTTTGAAAGATAACCTAAAATTTAGAGAGGAATTGGTATGGATCCTCTAAGGATTCACCTCTAAAATTAGGTGAAATAGATGGTGAGATATTTTTCATTGAAGTTATATCATTAGGACCCAAGATGATTCAATAAAGTTATATCTTGATGAGGTTGTCGATCAAGGTTTTCCACATGTGATGTTCATCTCCCATATTTTCCTCCAAAATTTGGTTATAAATCCAATCTAAATTCTCTTCTTAGGTGATCAACCTATGTTCTACCTCAGGAGGAAAATCTTTGTTCATGATCAGATCTTCTTGTAGAACTTGTGGATCATATTAGAATATTCCAAAAAGGGGATTTCTAGGATCAATTATTCCTCTAGAGGAAGATGCTATAAATAATATTATTCTTATAGGATTTATTTATGAGGATGAACCTTATTTACTATAGGAATCATAAAAAGTTTGTATACAACTTTTAATTACCTTTATTTAACTTCTTGATATTTCCAGTAAGGATTGGATCCTCTCTTCTTCTTGATTTGTTTGTGATATTTTATAGATAAACCATTCTTGAGAATATCTTGGGTATTTCATAAATCTATGGAATCCTATATTTCTTTTTTGTTTTTGAGTTTTATAAATGTTTTTAAATTTTCCTTATATAACTCTAATATAATATCTCACTAACACTTATTAATGATGTCCTTGACAATGACATCAAAAATGATAGGATGTTATTATACCTCTCATTTAACCAATAAATGGATTGGTGTCATTTTATACTAGGGATAGTTTATAAGGATATATGTAATGAGACCATTGGATATTTGATTTTATAGTTTGCTATTTGGGGGGTTTACTCTTTTATGATGTCCAAATCCTAAGGATAATAAATAAGACTAACTCTATTTTAAAAAAATGTAAATCTAGAAGGTTTGCTAACTAAAGATATCTTATGGAATTCCTTTTTAAAAAGGATTCTTCAATTCACACCACCAACATCCAAAACTTAAAAATCTAACATAAGACATTATTGTGTCCCACTCAACTTTCCCAGCTAGGTAGGACAATGTGATATTCCAAAACATGAGTATGTTTTCTACTTTCACTTAATTTACTCTTGAAAAAATCTGAATATAGAGATGATTAACAAATTTTACTTTCTATTGAATTAAAAGAAACACTCTTGCATAAATAAAACTCACTTGTATTTAATTGAAACAACCTTTGAATTAAATAAAAACACATTTGAATTAAAATTAAATTCACACTTTATGTTGAAAAGTAAATCACACTTGTGTGAAACAAAAATCACTCTTACATTTAAAAGAAATCACTCTTGCATTTAAAATGAAATTCATACTTTACAGTAAATGAATTATACAAAAATTAAATAAATAATTTTAAACTATAACTAAAAATACTAATTTGTCCTCATCTTTGGAGAGAAGTGGGTCCTTACTACTCTCCTAGAACATGAACATCTTTACTATAAAATTAAAAGGAATGCTAAAATTTATTTCATTATCAAAGGAACATATAAAAATATACAAAACTACATTATAATGCTTCTTCTAATATTTTATCACTATTGATTGACTAACTTATTGATTAACTAACTAGAATGATAAGGAGATATGTATTTAAATAATATCTCAACATATATTCAAAAAATATAAAATTTGGTGATCTAAATAGCCAAATATACTTAATCAAAATATATAAGATATAGGAATCAGATCTCACACATATAAGAAGGCATTGGAACTAACTCAACTAATAATAAATGAAAAATAACTAACATAGATCTAAAGAGATTATATCCGGTTTTAAAAAATAGAAATAGAAATATGTATTGATCATTTTAGACCATTATAATGATTAGTAATGTCTAAAAGAAGATATATAAATATATAAAGTCTATATATAAAATATATATCTTTAGAATCACTATCTTGATCTACAATATCCAACTAGACATCTTTAGAAAATGCCTAGACATATTTAGACCACTCTGTATAGGTCTTTAGAGTGCCTTTAGTTCATCTTTGGATGATATTTAGATCACCTTATAATTATATTCAAAGCATATTTGAAGCTATATATCTTTGTATCTTGATGTATTCTTCATAGAATCCTCAAAACTATAGCCAAAAAGGGTTGCCAAAACTATTTGATGTCTTCTCATAATGATCCCATCATAGGGATGCATTTATATACACAAAACTCTGCTCATTTTATCCAAGTTAGACACAATAAAAAGATAAAGAATAAAAAATGTCTCATATACAAACATAGGAAAATTTCACTCATTTCATAATTAGATAAGACCTTTACTATTAAATGAAATTGAATATATAAATAAAGGGCAACACTTATGGATAATTTATATAAGATATAATGTGATATATTTAATGCTCATCATTTGTTTTAAGATTATATACCTTCTTATCATCACCATGATGTTCATCATGTTCTTTATCATGCTCAATATTATCCTTTTTAGGATACTTAGAGGAAAATTGACCAATATTAACATATTTGAAACATTTGAAAGGCAACTTATCCTACTTACTAGATCAAATCATCAATTTCCTAGCAAACATGGCTATCAATTCATCATCATCAATATTTGAACATACCTCATCCTTGACCTTCTTGGATTTTGAATTATTATCAACTTTGATTGTTTCTTCCTTCTTGGAAGGTCTTCCTTCATTTTTTCTCATATAATAGGTATTCAAGATGCCATGAAGCCTATCCATCTAAAGTGTGTCTAGATCTTGAATTTATTCTATTATAAACACATTTAAATCAAATTTATAAGTTGGGCTCTCAATACCTTTTATAAAACTTTATAATATTTCATTTCTTCTTTAAGACCTCTGATGACATTGATAACTTCATCAACCCTTAATAGGTAAGATGCAATTCCCTCATCTTCCTTAATACTTAGATTTTCAAACTACCTTCTATGGGTCTAAAAATTTATCCATCTTCACCTTGGTGTCTCCTTTATATATATTATTCAACTTATCCCATATCACCTTGGTTTACTCAGAGTGCATCACCTTCACAAAATATACCTCTGATAGGCCTCATAAAATGGAATTCATTACCTTGGAATTCCTCTCACTTTCATTATTATCAGTTGTATTAGTTAGTGGTGTAAGAGTTGGAATGTATCCATCCATAACTGACTTCCATATGTCATGGCCCGTTGACATTAGATATGTCCTCATTTTAATTCTCCAAAATTAATAATTAGTTTCATTTAATAATAAATCCTTAATGGTAGATAAACCTCCTTAAACTTGCCTACTAGACATCCTTGCTTCTAAGATCACCTTTAAGTTATTAGGCTTGAGTCAAAGGATTAGATCTAATAATAATTTATGTAATAATAATTATTGAGGAGGGGTGAATAAATATTCAAAACCATTCATTTAATTTACACTTAAGCAATCATGAAACATTTGAATAAACATATAGAACTAACGAGCATAAAAAACTATCCACATAAGCATGAAATACAAGAACACATCACATATGTAGGAAAAGCTAAAGGTGAATAAAACCCATTTATATATGAAAATTTACTAAAATATTATATGACTAAATCCAAATTTATTGAAGCAACATCTCTACATGGAGCACCAACCCCAACTAATCAAGCACCCACTTGACTAGGCTTTGACAAGCACCTAATTACAAGGGGGAACCAACCCCCTATATTAATTATCACCAAATTATCCACATGATTTATTTTATCAACATAAAAAAATTATGTTTCTCAACTAATATATTATGACCACTTCTTCAACTCTTCACTCTTATCCCTCTCAAATTGCCTTCTAGGCCTCTTTGCTCAACTAGGTCTCTTCAAGATTGATTAGGTCATATGACCTTGATATTCATATGAAATAACACTACTATATATTAATTAAATATCATAAAAACTCATTTTATGGTCTAAAATACCTTATTATTATAAATAATTTGTTATTTAATTTTTATATTCTCTACTTACATAAACAGGCCTAAAACTACCTTGTATATATACCATTCCTTATTCATATACCACTTAGTTGGCCATATAACCCTAAAATATTAGGATAGACATAAAAATGTATTATTATATATTTTTTAAATTAATAAAACAATATTTGAGTCCTTTTTGGTCTGTCATGACTTAATTAGGCTTCATTTCTCTTTTAGGTCTCATGGAGACCTAATTGTATTAGGTATGTCTAGTAACACATTACCATTTGATCATTTGGAAAAACTTTAACATTCATAGATATAAATGTTATTTTGTAAAAAAGTAAAATATAAATTATACAACATCCTATGAGATCCATAACACTTATTATGTCTAACCATCACTTGAAACACTCCATTAACATTATTCACATTAGACCTTTGAACACATACAAATGCCTATATTAAACAACTAAAGATAACACATATTTATCCATAGAAAAATGAAAATAAATAACTCATAAATAGCCTAAAATACCTAAAAAATATCACCATATATATTAAACACTTCAACTCAAGGCATAGAGCCTCAAACTCATCATTGTAACATGCTTACTCAAAACTGCCAAGATTGTCAAAAACATAGTCATGAAACATTGACATTTAACACTTGTATGACCACTTTAAGAGAATTAAAATTCATTAATATTATCCTATTAAATATTAATACTATATTAAAATATAAAAATAATATGGTCTAGTGGAAACTATTGATCTTATAGACCAATTTGTTAACCTCACTACACATAGACTTCACTAAGTTAGACAAGCCATTTTGGATTCATCATTTTCACTACTATACCTAGCTTCCAAGATATATATAAAAAATAATAATAAATAAAAATATCAAAAAAAAATTCTATGTACTTGGTTTCATCATTATATCATGAAAATACATTCAAATTCTTCTTCTCATTATTGCTTGTATTTTCCATTGTTTGCACCATTTGGTCTGTTAGTGACTAGCTAACGTAGATGACTGTTTTATAAAAATTTAGGAATATAAAATATCCATAAACCTTCATGGAAATGAAACATGAGTCTCTACCTTCTTTGTCCATCTACCCAATTCAAATTTTGACTTTTGCATCAACTTCCTCAAAAAAAGGCTTGTAACTCAACATTTTTTCTCTCCTCTCTCTAACCAATACCACCTAAAGGTATCTAGGAGATTACAATAAAATATAAAATATATTACTAAGTAATTTCAATCCATCCTAGTCACTTTTGAGCAACATCTTCAACATTGGGTATTTAATATGGTTATAAGAGGGTTTAAACCAATTTTCACTCTTGACGATCATTGATGAAGCATATCCCCTCAATACAAAAACTAATGAATAGAATTTTTATCTAGTAAAATTACCCATATATCATTAATATAATAGGTTCCCATAAAAATATTTGATGAGATAATGATAAAAATAAAATTCTTCTCAGGTTGAGAGCCCTTCATTTTGAGCACTTGAGAGACCTCCAAACAACTTTTCATGCATTTTCATTCACACTATGACCTCAAATTGCATTAACACACTTGAAAAACCATACATCACATATCAAAATTCTTAAATTATATTTAAAACATTTAAATCTAGTCATGACCCTTCATTAGGCCACACTCTCTTGTTTTGTTCTCTAGACTTTAACCGGCAAACCACATTAGGCCTTAAAATTGACCTTATTTCCTATTTCCATGCTCTAAAAACCTCAATATAATTCTAAAAATATCACTCTAATGTCATAAAACCTCCACATTCCTTGATAATAGATAATGATACCTCATTAGACCAAACGGGGTTTAAGAGAGGTTTAGATGCATACTTAGATTGAAGGTGCTACCATTATAAGATCATCTTCAAACTCTCATGAGTGTTATAATGCCTTGTATACATGCTCAAAAAACCTCAAAAAACCACTAATTCTTGTGTGTACTCATCTCACGAAGTGACCATGCTCAAACCTTATCACAAGGTCTCTTCATGCCATGACTAGGCTTAGACTACTTAATCACTTGATGCCTTGACATATTCCTTCCATGTCATGAACTTAAAAAAAACATAAATAAATCATATATAAGACATTACACCTCACTCATATCACCAAACCATTATCTTTCTAATGATAATAATATTTCATATCCTCATACATACTTAAAACCACATGAACAATCATCATATGGCTTTGCATCTCTCTTCCATGCACTTAAACAACTTTGACACCTTGACCTATGACTTCACGTAACCATAAGACATTATTTTCCTTCAAATTCTCTCTTGAATTCAAATTATCTCTTGCCTTCAACTTATTTCTTTCCTTTAAATTATCTCTTAGATATGAATACATCTTTTCACATGGCTTTTTATGCAGAAATTAGTTTTATTAAAACATCTTCCATGACCTTTACCTTACATGTTCACACCACTTATGATAATTATCATCAAATCAACACTCTTATGTGTCTTAACATATCACATACTACCATATATCATTAGTCACCTTTGGCATGAACCTTGATAGTACAATTTTGACATGATACATCTTTGACATTAATTACAATTATGCCTTTGCATGATGCACCCTTTTGACATTAATGACAATGGCATGCCAACATGGTAACCTAGTTTTAAATTCAGTATGAATTATGAAATACTACATTGACCTATACTAGTATAGTTATAAAAGATAGGTCTTGGATTAGTTTGGTGATATTATGAATAATATTTATTAGGGTGTTAATTAAATGGGAGTTTTTAGTAGACAAAGTTAAGATAGATTTAAATAAAAATATTTTGAAGCACCAATGCTCTGCCCACCCTTTTCTCGGTGCACCCTTTAAGGTGTTAACTCATAAAGACTAAAACTTGATAGGTTTCTACAAGAGGGAAAGTGTCATTAAATTATAAAGTATAAAAATATTATGTGTATACATATGACCCACTCAAACCTCATCATGTGTCAGTAGAGTGTAACATGGGATGGTGCTTCAAGAAAGAAGAAAGAAACACACTAAGGTAAGAAAATTTAGTATAAATCATAAGTTAAATGAAATTAAATAATTTAATAAATATGTACCTTCACTTATTTTATTTCTATGGAAAATAAGTTACATGTGAAGTAGATGAATAAATGTGTCTAGTGTACAGAACAAGAGATGAACCTAAAAAATGAGCAAATTCAAACCTTTCTACAAAATAATGGTGTTAGAATTGAAATTTTTGTCTAATTTTTAAATATTATAAATCTTTTTTTGATTTTTTTTAAATGTACAACAATAAATATGAGAAAAATATGGAATTTATTTATAAATAATTAAAAGTTTGAAATCTCAAAGTTTTACTATAAAATTAATCAATTACTATTCATTTTCACATTTTCTATTATTAGACATCAGAGCTTCGTAGATCCTAATATAAAAAAGAGATATGCAATGGCTTAAGCTTGAGTCAATGGATGAGTTGGAAGATGGATTATAAAAATACCTAGTGTAGTCTATGTATGGGGTATAATTATTAATAATCTATAACCTTTTGGAATTAAACTGACTTATTAATAAAATTATATACTATGAAAAATCCATGTAGTGAAATTTGTCCTATAAATTATAGTAATAAAGGAAAACAAGTAAGAAACAAAATGTCCTAAAATAGGTCAAGGGTATTTATGATGATTTAGTGAAAAAACATTATAGAAATTATAAGCTATTGGACATTCTAATGTAGATAGAAAGGGAGGATTTTGTAAGTGGATTATAGTGTTTATGATGGTATATATATATTTATATATAGGGTGGCCAAGAATTTCAATTATGGTTGATATAGTAGAAATATGGATGACAACGTATATGTTGGTTGATGTAGTGTGTAGAAATGACTAATATAGTGTATAAAGGTTGATTTAGTCTATGTTTTGACATGGATGATGTAGTCTACTTACATGTATGATAGTTTTGAGTGTAAAAGACAACTGATGTAATTGTATATATGTGCAATATAGTTATGAAGATGATAATGGGGTTAATGTAGTTTTGTAGATGACTGATGAAGTAGTTACATTTATTATTTATTTATTTTAAAAAACTTAAGTATGTGCTATGTCAATTTTGTAATAAATATCTATTAGGTGCCCCATTTTTTAGAATTTTGTAGAGGCAAAGGATACTTAAGAGACTAGTGTATATGCTTTGGTTACAAAATTAATAAATATTTTTTTGTCCATGCATTTGGCTCATATTTCTACACTTGGTTTTGAGGGGCTAATGAATATGTGATTCATGACACTCAGAGTTGAGTTAATCACCATGTTCATAGGAACATGGCAGAGGCTAACTATTACATTTTAATGGGTGATATATGGTACACCATTGAGGTGGGAATTACCTTAGAAGATGTGCACACCGTTTTAGGTTTACTATACTAACCATTAATCATGTGAAATACACCAGATTTGGATGATGATAAGTAAACCTTAGTGTTGTGGGATATAGGCATGGAGGGATATGCTCATATTGAGTTGGTGGCACATCTTATTGATGTGCATGTTTCATCCATTTTGAATATTTGGAAGGACATTATTATAATTATATCATATTTATTTATTTATCACAATTCAAATAGGATGTTCATGTTATATATTATAGATTTGTGTCACTCTATGTTGGAGTAGGGAACATTATATGACTTAGGTTATGTGATTTCAGTGTAGCTAGTGCATGGTTTTTATAACATTTTATCTAGCATCTAGTAAACTATGGGGCCCATTATTATTTTTTATAGTTGAATTTATTAGAGTTTTCCTATATATAGGCCAGTAGGATTACCTCATGTTATGGGTGATGACCTTACACACATATAGAGGTGGGCACAAGAGCATGTGGTACATGTTTTACCACATGTCCCATTATTACAAAGTGTGATATGAGGTGATATTGTTTGGATCCCATATAAGGGTATAATGACACTTAATGATCATGACCAGGTAATTTTTAGGTATAGGGTCAACTATGTACTTCTATAAATTATCTTTAGTGGGTAGAGACACATATAATACATCATGTATTAGTGTAGTTTGGGTTAACACATTTTGAGGCTCCTATAGTGATTCTTCCAATTTAGGCATGACATGTGAGGGAGTGATGTGGTGTGGTAGGTGTAGGGACACCAATAGAGGTTTTTTATATGGCCTTGATGAACAATATTTTTTATATAATTAAATTGAATAAAATAAATAGATATCATATTGGTTATTATATCATAATAATACATTCCACAACCACCATCATGGTTGTACAGATAGACACAAGCTATAGTGTAGCCATCAATATAACTAGAGGTAAAAACATAGGGAAATCTAGTAGTGCAACTTGTATTAATTTGGTTTATTATGTGATAGATTATTAGTGGATCATGACATGTTCATTTTATTCAACCTAACTATTATAGATTTTTATCACAACCATGGATACATGGTCTATAGAAGGTACTCGATGGCTAAACAAATGGAGCAACTAATGATGAGTAAGATGTGATCTATTATGATTATTTTTATATTATGTAGATAGAGATAAATGAATATATATATTTATGATATTGAATATATTTATTTGTGATGTAAGGTGATTTTGGTTTTGTGTTTTTTAGTTTCTGTAGTGGAGGAGATGTGATGGGATATGATATTAGAGATATCCCATCATGATATATTATATGGAATACTAATTTTGACCAAATTTTGACCCCAAGTCAAAATAGGTCAACCCTTATTAATTAAAAATTGTATACGGTTATTATATGGTCTTGTCATGGTCTACAATGGTCCCAATTAGTCATATATGGTCATATGTGTCCTTATTTATCATTGTCCAAGTTCTGGTCTTAGGTTCACTTATTTAGTCCTATGGTAAAATAAAAGGTCTTATATACTATTTTTTTTGAAAATGTATAACATAATATATGGTGATTTAAAATTATTATTTGGATGTCATTTATGTAATATTATCATGATCTAACCTTTATTTGACTCTTAAATGCCAAAAATGTTAATTTAGCCACCTTTTGGCCCATAAAGAAGAGTTGGACATGCCACATCAAATATAAAATGTTTAAATAAGATTAAAAATCCCCCTTTTGTCATAAATATATGAGGTAAGGTTTAGGAATAGTCAATATCTAATTAAAATGGTTTATAAGTGTCTCTTTGGATCCATAAAATAATTTTACATATTTTGAACAAGTTTAAAGTTGAAATAATACTCCAGACACCTTTTCTCCTCCATCACTACCTTCATAAGTTCAAAAAGGCAAAATTAAATTGGATGGTATGGCTAGGACAAAGAGAGTTAGGATATGAAATTTTGGAAATTGTTATGGGTCCTAATGAGATTAAAATTAGTGTAATTATTTTTCATAATTATTTTCTATTACTTATGAACAATTACCAACAGTGACAGTAGGTCATTATGGCCTATGCATTTGAGAGGGGTTTATTCTTTCACCTATTTCTCTAGCTAAGAAATTGATGGAGAGGAATGATTTTTACGATGGGTTTTATAGGTATTGAATATCATTTTCATGGTTATTTGTTTAGTTGAATCATCTCCATGAAGTACTTTCACTTAAAATAAGAATATCTTGGTATATAAATTATTTTAGACATTTTTACTATAAGTTTCTATTTTATCTTCATAGTGGTCATCTTCAGATGTTTCTAGAACTTCATTATTCATATAAGGTTTAAAATTTTCATCGAATACATGATCTTTTGTCTAAAGATGTGCAGTTTTACTAATGACCTTCAAATGCACTTTATTTTTAAGAAATTATCAGTGTCTAGATGATCAGATAAAGGTTTGATTTCTAGATTGGCTCAAATACAAGTAATAAATCATGGTGATAAGTTATGAGATGGTGTTTCATCATTGTAAGTGGATAAAAGTCAATATATGATCCAACATGTATAATTCCCATAAGGTCATAGGTGTCTCTTTCTTCAATATTTTATGTATTAACTGTAAGAATAGTTTGAAGATGTCCTTTATTCATAGAAGGACATGACACATTTCATCATGCATTCCTATATTTGTTATACCCTAGAAACTCAATCAAGTTGTCTCCAATTCACTAAATTTTTTTATTCTCATTACATATAACATACACATGGATTGAGTGTACTTGTAATCCATATAGATTATTTGAACAAATCAAAGGTGAGTTGAAGGAGATTGAAGATGAAGATGCATGTCTTGAACTCTGTGATGTAATGAGAGAGTGACAATAATGATGTGTAGTGAATTGATAAGTTTGATAAACTCATTAAGGAAATAGCTTGTGTAGCCTTAAATAGTCAGTAGATACCTATAGGTCCCAAGCCTATAATTCCTCTTTTTAGACAAATTTATCCTCAAACCAACTCAAGTAATGGCATAAACATGAAGACCTAAATCCTATGTAGGTTCAGATAGTGATACAAGCCCTAAAGAAGAATTAAGTCATTTGAACAATCAAGAAGGTCAAATAGGTTGAGTTGATATTATTTTTAGGCATCCATAAGACTATACAAAAGTGGGAGCAAGTATCAAGTGGTATGTAAATGTCATTAAGGAATTTTTGAACATTATAGTGAAAATAGATCTAACCCCTTTTATTTGGGTCATTCAAGCATCATTATGGAGAGAGAACTCAGTTTCAAACCCTTAATACATAGTCATGATATCCTCATTGTCACCTATAGTTTTGGATAGACTAGTTAAGTAGGTTGAAGTTAAAAATACCTTATCATAAGACCATATATCCCATTGAAGTAGTGGTATACAATGAAAAATAATGAGGGTAATGGCTTGACATGTTGAAGGGTCTAAGGACTAGTGAAGATGCTTTTTTGTATCATAAACACTGTAAAAGAAACCTATAGGCCCTGAGACTTTACGTCTCTATTTTTGACCTCTAATAAGTCTATGACCTATTAAAGATGTTATAATGAGAATAACATGGTCCTAAAACACCAATTATAGAGGATATAAACATTAAAAAGACCACTAGATTACTTGTAAGTGAAAGAAGATAGTGAGTTTGAATTGACATGTTTATTAAAATGTCACATACATATTTGTATAATACTATGCATAGGAAAATAAGGAGAAGTGGTGTGAAGTTTAGGTAGAGGTTTTTTAAATGTCTTTGAACTTAATGTGAGTATTCAACTAATACATGGAACATTAGAAGATCATTAAGATTAGGGTAAAGTCTCAAACTCTGATGTATAGTCAAGTAGCCCTAAAGGGCCACCTATAGGCCTATTAGTTAGACTAATATCAAGCTTTGAAAATGGACAATTTTTTTTTTGAAATATTTATAGGTCTAAATTATAGTGCATCTATGTTAAAAACCCTCTATAGAGATAAATGATGAGGATGGTGGTGATCAAATGTAAAACAAAGTCAAAAAACCTCATAGTAAGCACCTCTAGGTTACCCTAGTAATAAATGGTCTTAAATATAGAATGGGATATGGACACGTGTTTGAAATGGTGATTTAAAATTAATGGGATTTTGATCAAGTTCATGGACCAAGCTTAAGGAATTTGAAAGGTCAGTGATGAAGAAGAAAGTCCTTGAAACTCCCACACATAGTCCTAACCCTAAAAAGAACACCTATAGTCACATATTCGTTAAGGGAACATAGAATGGACTCAAAATCATATAGTAAAGGAAGGGCATAGGAGTATTTAAAAACTCAAATAAAACTCAACTAGATTCAAAATACTTGAGAAAGCTATTCATGTTAGTGGATGAAGTCCTAAAGCACCAAACATAAAGACATAGTCAATACCTAGAATACACCTATAGGTTACTCCAACTGTAGGTTGATTGTATCCAATGAAAGAAGTGTAGACACTAAAAAATTGTACTAGATGTCAAAATTCCTTAGGATACCTTAAACACCACCTAACCTTTCTCAACCCACTAACTAGCCCATTGGACCTTGAGTCTAGTTAGATATTTAGTCAACTAAACTCACTAACTTAATAACTTAACCTTAACCCGACCCCTTTTAACTCACTTTGACCCATTTTCCTTTGGAAACTAAATAATTTATGGTTATCTTGACCATTGATGCTTAGGTTGACCATCAACAATTAGGTCCTCTTCATTCTTACACAAATACTAGCTATGCAAGATAACATGACATAATTAGATATATCCACCTTACTCATTTCTAACGAACTCCCAAGTATCTAAATCAACAAGCCAACCTACTAGGGAACCTTATATCCTCCATATTTATTTACTTATAAAAGGAGGGGAGTAGGAGGTGAAAGTGATCATAATAAGCATTATTTCACATAGGTACTCAAGCTCTCCATCTAGTGTTCTTCTAGTAATTCAACAAAAATAATAGAGATTTGAACCTCTACCAAAATTGATCTCATGGAAAAATATTGTTACTCTATCAAAATTTCTCCAGACATCAGCCATTAACCATTTGGCAAACAATAGGTATAGTTTACGTTTTAATTATATTTAGCTTTTAACATCCAAGATTGAATCAAATATACTACACCTATCTTTCAACTTCCATATCTTTAACTAGACCCTTAACCAAACCCTTAATTTATCAATAACCCATTCTAAAACTCTTTTTTGAGTACCTTCAAAATTCCATAGGTAACCATCGATGGTCAACACAACTACTGACAATCACCTCTAACCATCAAATATAACTCAACTATTGATGGTCAACCTAACCACTGATGATTATCCCAACTATAGATGGTCATTGTGGCATGAAATAATATCAATTTATTTCTAACCCCTTACCCCTAACCAAATCTAGCTTTATGTGTCTTTGCGTATTCATAGACCTTGACCTAATTTTTTGAACCTGGCCTGATCTATTTTAGCACTAGTATTGACCCACTTTTGCTATATTTAGTCATTTTTATCTATCAAACATTCATTTTATTCTTGTATTTCAATTCAGTACTTTTTATTATTTGATACAAGTATCTTACTTTTATCTCTTTCAACTTAATTTATATCAAAGAGTGGATTGATAGCCTCCTAGTAAGCTCACACTTCTTAGATCTAACTCATGCTAGGTAGTCCACCTAACTATCTTGATAAAAATCCCTTTCATTAGTAATTTATTATCTATAGGATATTCCTTCCATGACAAAGAGGAACTCTCCATACTCATCTAGATTATGCATGCATAAATAACTAGGAATTTATACCACACCCTTATTACTAGTTTCTTATCTTCTTACAAAATTAAGAAATGACAATAAATAAAGAGAAACATTTTGGCATGCATGATGAGACCCTAGCATCATCTAGGTGCCCCTTTATTCCTTTATTCTATGCTCATATAAAAAAATCTTAAATTTCTTTTAGTCTTAAAATAAACCTTGCATATAATGATTACTTTCTTGTTTTAGCTCATCTAGTTAAATTATAAGCAAAGTAATTAATCATAGTTTCACTCTTGTTATCACACACTTTACCAAACCACATAATCAATTAACACATCAAAACAAAACATTAGATAAGGCCTAACTAGGATTTCATCACATAGTGGTAAAGTTATCCTTTCCCAACAATCCCACTTGAAGGTCATTACGAAGGGGAGAACCAACTCAACTCTCTAGTTGAGTATAAAATCTAAAATTTAGTATATCTTGGTTAAGCATCTGATACCCTTATCACTATGGTGTGTGAAGTGAGGGGGTATGACCCAATATCAAGAAACATACTAATGTTCAATATAAATTCTTTTTGAGGGCCTTTAATACTTAAAACCAACCTTATATTTCTAATTTAGTACCCATTATACAAACCAAATTTCCTCTTCACACTTTTTAAGGTAGAAGCCAAAAGTAATCTAAAAATAATCCTAAGTTTCAAATGCACTTTAGTGTATGTTTTGATTTCCTTGAGATTCATTTCCTTTTGCTTGTTTTGTGTTTGAGTAGTGAAATTTTTGTCATATCTTTTCTATTCCTCACAAGGTCTTTACTAGACAATAGTTGAGGAATCAAACCAACAAAGAACTACCATCTTCCTCTTCCTCTTCTTCCATAGAGTATACTTTTGATGTTGAGATTTCTCCTCATATTTCCCCCCCTCATACCATGCCTTAGATAGTTTTCAAGGGTGATGCAGATTTCCCTACCTTCCTTGATAACAACCCAATTGCCCTCAAACATTACCTCAACACCTTATCTCACCACACCTTATTGCTTTGGTTCCTCCTAAAAATCCACCTTATGGTATGTCTCCCCATCTTATGGTTGATTATAACTCTACCCAACCTATGATCACCCAGTCATCTTCTTCCTCCAATATCCCATCTACTACCACCACCTAATCTCAATCCAATATCCCAACCAATAGCCAAACAACCCCTACACCAACCAACATCTCCAACATAGGGGAAACCTCACCTCTTGTTACCCATAATTCATCCATCATGCAGGTATCTTCTACCCATATTTCTACCATACCCCTTATCACTACCAATCCATTAAATTCCACCGCTCTCCAAAATTTGGTGCTTTCCATACCTCCTATCCTTCCACCTATTAACATAAGACTTACCACTCAACCTTAACCAACCACCAACCCATCCATACCTCCAAATCAACCCATATAAATCCCTCAACAAATACTCATGACATCCTACCAATATGTTCCTAATCCACAAGGATAAATTCCACCTTCTACCCAACATTTTGTGACCATTAACCCTTATGTGGAACAATCCCAACCTTCTATGACCACATACCAATATGCAGTATCTTCTCTACCATTTACCACTTCTCCATATATTGCTTCCACCCATCCTCAACCAAACTTACCACATAATTATTGATCTTCCCAACCTCAAAAAAATTTGGTCAAAATGTTAATGGACAAATTGACCAACCTGGAGTCATTTATCTATGGGGCTCATAACCTTTTATCTTATGATCAAATCTATAATGAACCTATCCATCCATCCCTATCTGATATTATCCTCCTCAATAGGAACTACCCAACTTTTCCAAGTTCTAAAGTAAGGAGGACCCCCCAAAACACTTGAGAGCATTTTTCCATGCTTTTTATTTGATACATATGATGATGCTCTTCTCCTTCGTACCTTCCCCATGTTTGTTTTTATTAGGACTAGCCCTAGATTGGTATAGTGGCCTCAACAACCACTCATTATTTTCATTCTCTCAACTTTCCCAAATATTTTTAGATCATTTCTTAGTCAATATATCTAATAATGTCTCTATTACCAACCTCTACTCCATTAGGCAATTTCATGATGAATCAATTACCAATTTCATAGCTAGATGGAGAGGTTTTATCAAACAACTCTTTTTATCTTTACCCTAACTTGAGTTGACTGAAATATTTTCTTGGGGTTGTGCCAAACATATTTCCCCTACTCTTCAAGTTAAAAATTTGATAAATTTTGATGAGGCTTTCACCATGACATAAAAATTAGAAATTAGAGCCACTGATGAGGGAAAATTATAACTACGAAACAAAAATTCTAGATTTAAATCCAATGAACCTTTCTCAACCAAAAACACCAATCAACATAACCATCCCAACACTAAACCCAAGGCATCCACAAACTTAATTTTCCTTAAAACTGCTCCATCTCCAACTGTCAACCAACCCAACCCAACCCAGCCCAACCAATTCCTCTAATTCTTCCACACAATAGAACCAAAACCAAAACTGAGTTGTCCCAAAATAATATACTCTAATAGGGGAGTCTTATGCTTCAATTTTGGATAAATTACTCAAATCAAACATTATATAACTTCCTCCCATAAAGCCTCCATAAATATTTGATTCTTCTCACCCTACACCTGGTTGGTACAATGAGAATAATTTATGTGCTTTCCACCGTGTCATTTGACATGATGTTATGAGGTTAATTACATTTAAGACCATTGTCCAAAACATGATTGACAAGGGAGAACTTGTATTTGATAATCCTAATGCACCCCAAAATTAATCCTTTGATATCTTTCATAAACTATTTTCCAACCATGCCCCTTCTACCAACTATGATGATAATAAACCAGAATCATCTCATGCTTGTGAGGTCCATATAGTTAATATCATTATTACTAAACCTATCATTGAGGAGACCATTACCTCAAATACTTATTCCTCAATTACACTAATTGAAGTGGTGGACTCACCTTCTATTCATTTGGACACCCAAATAGAGGAAGTAACTACCACTCTTTCTTTACTTGATGAGACCATGGACCTATCCACATATCCATTGATAGAAATACCAAAGGAGTCAACCATTTCTTCAACTACCTCTTCTTCCACTCCAATCATTATAGTAATGGAATTACTAACCATTCCTTTGGACATCTAAACAATGGAAAAAATAATATTCATCCCTTCACTTGAGGCCATCAAACCTTCCTCACCTATCTTATAACCACCTATTCTCTCTTTGGGAACCATCCCAAAATAATATATCACCTTACCTACACTTTCTATGGAGCATACATCCTACCAAATCTTGGAACCTTCCATCAAGAACATAGGTGAATAAACCATTCCTAGACCTCAACCCATGGGCTTAACCTTTGAAACAAATTACCAATTAATTAAATCCATTTATAAACCTTTCTCTATATTGGTATAAAGTTGAGTTTACTTCCCAACCCAACCTAGATAGATCCACCTTTTGGCATCATCTTAGGATCCCTTACCAAAACAAACATAAAACTTTGACCTCACTTGCATCCACCATCAAACTAAGCATCACCTCAACCCCATTCTCAAACACTTCCTCATCCAAAACCATAGGATAACCATCCAACCCACCTCCATCTAAAATTATCAAATCACCTTACACCTCTCTAACCAAACCCATCAAGAATCTAGGAATACTTCCTATACCTAGCCTTTCTCACCCCTATTTAAATTTGGACATAACCCTATCTAGTCCACCAAATAAAACCCCAACCAAACCACATAATAAATTGGAGACAACTAAACTCCCACCTCAAACTTGAGCCATACCATCCCTTTCATACTTACCTTCTATCTTAAGACCTCATCCTTCTACCATCCTTGGAGCTCATCCTTATACCAAGAAGGTGAACTCTCCTATAATTACCTATTATTCATCTAGTAATCCTTCTCTTTTAACTCTACCTACACCTACCTCCACCAAATCATCAAATTCCCCATCATTATTAACTAGCCTATCTAACTCTACATTCCCAACTATCACCAAACCTTCACCCTCCACCTCAAAATCATCCACATCAAAACTAACCACAATAAATAAATCCCAACTAAAACCACCTACTATAACCATTCCACCACCTAAAATTTCTATAGTGAGTCTTACTTCTAAGAAGGATCCCATTCCTATAACTAAAAACCTATCATCTAACACCTTTTCTTGAATCTTATTCAATCATTCTACAAAAGTTTTTTCAACCCTCTTCCTTAAGCCTACCACATATCAAACCTTTTAAACCTTCATTTCATAAACCATCATGGCTTGATTGAAAATTTTATCTATTTATACCATAGGACTCTTGGACATGACACAAAGAATTTCAAAGCTCTCTAAGCACTTGTCCATAACTTAGGGGATGAGGATGATCTATTATCATATGAACCTCCCTTAACCCTATCACCAACTCAACACATCCAATATTTACTTACTCCTCCACTCTCATTTTAAAATAAGGAGGAACCAAATCAACTATGTATCCCAACACCTTCCTTAATCCACATTATCCATATCGTTACCTAATCTAGGGCCCAATAAAAGGATAATGGAAAAGCTAAAGTATCCATACCATGGACATACCCTTCCACCCCTCAACCTTCCAAATGAAACCAAGCACCCTCACCTTTACTTTCACCTTACCAAAACCCAAAATATCCATTTTTGGTGCCTTTCCCTCTAACCCTCTGGAATCTATCTAATGAGTAGTGTTAAAACAACTTCACCAAACATTGGTGAAGATAAGCCTTTAAAAACTAATCAAAACCTCACCTATCACTATCATGTATTGATAAAGGCCCTATAAGTGAAAGATTTTAAACTAGAAGACCCTCAACCTCTTTCATCCTTTGTCAAATATCTTCAAATTTCTACTTTCATCATCTTTTAGAATTCAAAAGTACCTTCTATTCATTTTGAACATCCTGATCTTCCCCTTTTTATCACTACATACATCAATAAAAATTACATCAATAGGGTGATGATTGATGGAATTAATAGTACTAAAATAATCTCCTCTCACACTTATGATCAAATTAAACTACCTAAGTATATCACGTCAAAAACTACAGTGGTCTTCTACTCCTTTAATGATACCATGACCACTACCTTAGGGAGAGTCATCCTCCACATCTACTTGGGACCTCACACACTTCTAAGAATATTTTACATTATAGAAGGAAAGTTAAAATATAAAATATTACTCTGATTCCCTTGGATCCATGCCATGAGTTATGTCACATTTACCTTACACCAATGTGTCAAACTCAAACACAAAGGTCAAGTTGTTACCATCAAAGTTGACCCTAGTCTTTTTGCATCTTGTAATATGACATATCGACAAAATGATGTTCTTCTTCATCCCTCATCCACTTCACCACCAAATAATAACAATTCCACCCCTAAAAGTTATGAAGATTCAACTATCTCATTTATTCCTTCTTCTCATATCCACATAGAAGACTCCTTATAACCCATGTTCCAATGTCACTCACTAGGGGAGTATCATCTTCTAGATTTTGGTGCTTTCCCTACTCTTCAAGAGTATGGGAGCCTTGACCATGATCTTATTTATGACCCAAACATCAAAAACATCATCCATTTTAGTCTTCCAAACCATAAAACCAACTTAATCTACTGGCGACTTGATCATCCACTTCTTGCTTCCAACACTACCTCTACCATCCAACCATTTACCTTTTAATTCTCCTATCTAGAAAAACTAACAGTTTAAAAATTATACCTTCATATGTGTTCTTGGAAGGGATTTGGCCTCAACCATTATGAACATGGACCTCATAAGTTACCTTCTATCAAAACCTAAAAATCTTGTGAGATATTTGGCCTTGGGTTCGTACCACCAAAAGAACCCAACGATTCACCAAAACCAATCTTCATCATTGAGGAAAACATCTCATCCTCACCAAAATAGTTTCCTTAAAAGTCTAATGATTTTGACATCATCCTTCCTAAATTTTTTTAGTTAATACTATTAGTTTAACCCCCCTAACCTATCAAAAAGGATGTGAAACTAATACCCTTCCCATCATTTAGCTTGAAATGGTAGAAAATGATTCTTCTACCATCAACACCATCCAACATCAAGATGATGATTCCATTCTCACCTACCTCAAGTTGGGGGATTATTATATCCACAAATCCCTTCTTCCTAAAAACCATAAGATGTTAAATGAGTCCACTATCGATGTCAACTTAGGTACTTAAGATAACCCTCACATTGTCAAGATTAGTCAATCCTTAGATTTTATAAATCAATAAGATTACCCTTCTTTCCTTCATAACCAAATCATATAATTTGATTTTACCTATCAATATATGCATAAAATTGACCCTTCCATAGCCCTTCACAACATTTTCACCCATCCTGATGCTAAGCCTATTTGGCAAAATCTTCATAGGATACACCCTCACATCACCCTTATAGTCAAATAAGAACTTCAACATATCTTTTTTTTTACTTCATTCAACCAATTGATTATCCCCAATGGGCTTCTAACATGTTTTCCATTACCAAGCCCACAAGGTGACTTTGCCTCTTTATTAACTTTTATGACCTTAACCTTTCTTTCCCAAAGGATGACTTCCTTTTTCCTACCATCAACCAACTTGTTGATCTCATAGTTGGCCATGAGATGTTATATCTCATGGATAATTTCTATAGATAAAATCAAATCTTGATTGACCCTAAGGATTAGCATAAGACTTATTTCCTCACCCCATGGGGAACCTTCTATTTTAGGGTCATGCCATTTGGTCTAAATAATGTTGGAGTAACCTACCAACATTAGATGACCTATATCTTTCGTGATCTCATCCATAAAATCATAGAGGATTATGTAGATGATATCTTTGATAAATCCAAATACTATACAGATCACCTAGCCATTCTCACCATCGTCTTCAATTTCCTAATCCATTTTCATGTTTGACTCAACCCAAAGAAAGTATTTTTGGGGTCTTATTTGGAAAGCTTCTTTGATTTATTGTCTCTCTTTGAGGAATTGAAGTAGACCTTGCTAAAGTCAGATCAATTTTGGAGATGCCACCTCCAACCCACCTCAAGTAACTCTATAGCCTACAGGGGAAGCTCCAATTCATCTATAGATTTATCTTTTAGTTATTAGATAGATGTCAACCCTTTCACCATCCTTTTAATAAAGATACATCTTTTAAGTGGACCAATGACTACCAACAATCCTTTGACTCACTCAAAGGATACCTTCTTTATCCACTCATTCTTACCCCTCCTAAAGAGGACCAACCATTTTACCTTTATATTTCCACCACTGAACATTAATTAGGACCAATGCTTGCTCATGGTGATGAATAAAATAATGATCAAATTGTCTACTACATAAGTCAAACACTTATAAAGTATGAGACTAGGTATACCCATTTTAAGAAATTTTTCCTCACCTTAATCATTGTGGATTCCAAACTTCATCATTACCTTCTTAACCACAAAAAATTCATCATCACTAACACTAACCCACTCAAGTACATGTAATCAAAACCATACCAAAACCAACATATGGCTAAGTGGCTCATGTTTTTAGCTAAGTTTAACCTTGAGTTACTCCAATAGAAATTGATTAAAAGAAAAGTCATTGTTAACCAATTAGTTGAAGCTCCTTTACTAGATAACTAATCATTTATTTTTGTATTTATATATGAGTCCATTGTGAAATTTCTTAAGAGGATCCCACATACCAAATTAACATTTTATTTGATGGCTCCAAATGTCAGTGTAATGGGGGTACCAGAGTTATTCTCATCCCCCTTAATGGTGAACCTCTTCCCTTTTCTTTTAAACTTGATTTTGAGTGCACCAATAATGTGGATAAGTATGAGGCCCTAGTGATAGGTCTCTAAATTGATTTAGTCTTGGTATTTAACATGATTAATGTCTTTAGTGATTCCTAACTTGTGGTCAACTAGGTCAATAGATCCTACCAATGTAAAAATGATATCTTGCAAAAGTACAAAGAGCTAGTAGATGTATTCTTAGCATTATTAGATCATTATCTTATCTAGTCTATTCCATATATACCAATAAGTTTATGGATATAATGGATTCCCTTGCTTCCAAAATCCCATCTCAACCTATCAATTCTAAACTTTTTGTTGCCATATATCACTTTATCACACCCTCTTATATCCATTCCAGCCTTCCTACCATTTGTAGTGTGAAATCATCTCTATTAGACATATGGTATGAGCAAACCTTCAACTATCTCAAACTTAGAATCATTACTCCTAACCTCTCTAAGAGTGGCAAAAGAGCCTTTGTTTAGAGTACATCTCATTATACCATACTAGGGGGAATCCTTTACAAGTATGGCTTTAATGGGCTCCTTCTTCATTGTCTACATAGTCATGAAGATTCCCATTCTTCAAGGAAATTCATGATAGAATATATGGGGGAGACTTTAGTGGTTTCACTATTATGAAACATATCCTTTACCTTGGCTACTATTATCCCATCCTCAACTAAGACTATTACAATTATGTAAAGAAGTGTGATAAATTTATACACGATGCTAATTTACATCATGTGCCTACCCATGAAATTCAAGTATCCAAAGAATATTATCCATTCTTATAATGGGGGCTCAATATAATTAGGGAAATAAATCCTCATTCTTCACAATGATACCAATCCATCATCACTACCTCTAAGTATTTCACCAAATGAGTGGAGGATATTCTTCTCATCTCAACCAAAGCTGACAAGATAGTTGACTTTATGAACCATCATATCATTTATCATTTTGGTTTTCTCCATAAAATCATCACCAATAATGGAAAATATTTACTAAACAAGCAAGTTTAAGTTATTTACAATGAATTTGGCATCAAGTTAAGATTTTCCTTACCTTACCATCTATAAGTAAATAGATAGGTGAAAGCCTCTAACAAAACCCTTAATAAAATGTTAACCAAAGTAATCAGTGCTTTAAGTTGGTATTGGCACTTTCACATCCATTTTTCTTTATGATCCTATTGTACTAGAATTCATACCTCTATGGGTGGTAACCCTTTCTCTCTAGTCTTTGGAGTAGAGGCAATCTTGCCTCTTGAAGTCTATATTCATTCTCTTTACATATCCTTGTAAGACATCATTTTTGAGGGTAACTATCATAAATAATGTCTAGCATGACTTGAGCTATTTGATAATCATAACCTAAATATGCTTAACCATCCTTGTGTCTATCAAAATTGAATCAAGTGTGCCTATAATAAACAATTGAAAGAATGAGAATTCAATTTCAAAGACCTCATCCTAAATGAAAACCAACATGTAACTAATATGGAGAAAAGCAAAAGAGGCAAGTTTGTTTTCAATTGGCTTCGACCCTACATCATAACCCACAAGTATAGATTATGAACCTATCATTTATCCTCTCTCAAAGGCAAAATAGAACCTAAGCCTCTCAATGCTTTACATATGCATCCTTTCTTCTATTAAAAAAAGATCAAAATCACCTTTTTATCTAACTTAAGCTCACCCCTTGATTTATTATATTTTCACCTTCACTTACCTATCCCTATCCCTTTGAGGACCATTGATTACAACATAGAACCATGTTATTAACCATCACAATTATAGCCTAATCATAAATATGTGTACGATGACTCTACCCATAACATGGTTCTCATGGATACTTTTCATATTTAATAAGATGGAATCCCATGGTCATTATCTCTCAAAACCACCTCTTTCACCTACCATTAAGTTTTTTACTAAAGGTTTTCCCTCATAAAGTTAAACCTCTAATCCTATATATACTTTCCCACATCTAAACCTAGCATCAAAATAATTTAGGATACCAAAATATCACTTAGGTCACATATCTCTAGCATTGTAGATTGTTCCCTTAAAATGGAGTTACCCAAAAATAAATTGCTTAAAAGATAGATTGATCCCTTGAAGGATAGCTACCAAGTAAAGAAACCCAAACTTAGACAACTCCCTTAAAGGATGGCTAAGTCAAATGGGTCAAAACAATAATTTGAAGCTTTCTACATAGATCAAATTCATAAACATATCAAAATAAAATAAAAAAAGACCCTATATCAAAATTAGAATAAGTTATCCTAAGAAAGCTACAATCAGCTTTCATATCTAACATTAGTAGACTTTTCGCATCGATCATTCTACACCTTGAATGAAGATATGGAATTGTCTAATATGATTCTTAGGTCACCTATAGAAGGGGAAAATTAACCCACATAAGGTTACTTTACCTATCACCCATTTACCTTTAACCTACCACCTACCTCCCCTTTATACCATCTATAAACCAAGGGATTATGAGCTTACTTGACACAATGTGATCAACACACATTTTTATCAATCAAATCATGCTAATGTAAAGCATTCAAAAGGTTTATGTTCCTTAAGCCAATCTAACTTTAGTTTTTATTTTGTCTTTACCAATGAAAACACATCATGCTTTTTCCTTACCTTTTTATTATTGGTTGATGAAAACATATGTCTCATGATTCTCATCTCTTTTACCACATTTAGTTTTCTATCTAACTTACTTTATGTGACAACATCAATATCATATTTATGACATCATATCACATCCATAATTAAATGGAATAAATCACAACATATAACAGCATATCATAAATCCCATCAATAACCACAATTAGACAACAGATGATCATCAAACATTATATCCATGAAATAAAACATCATCCATAATCATCTCATTCCTAAGCTACTAAGTCCACATATCATAAGCATAAACCATAAAATAGCATAAAAAATCAACACATGTACACCATAAACCATGAGCCATAAAAAGCCACATATATATCATCATGAACATCATACACATCATATACATCATGTCATCAAAATAAATAATACATGTAAAAATGTGTGTGTGTGTGTGTGTGTGTGTGTGTGTGTGTGTGTGTGTGTGTGTGTGTCTATATATATATATATATATATATATATATATATATATATATATATATATATATATATATATATATATCTCAAAGCATGTACATCTCATTGCATCAACACATAGGCTAGTATTAAAATCATGCATATATATATATATATATATATATATATATATATATATCTTTTCATATCATATCATGCCCCTAAGGCACTACTACCACTTCCATCTAGTGTTATCCCTCATGGGATTCTATATATATCTCAAAACATGTACATCTCATTGCATCAACACATATGCTAGTATTAAAATCATGTACACATATATCTATATAGCTTATCATATCATATCATGCCCTTGAGGCACTAATACCACTTCCATCTAGTGTTATCCCTCATGGGATTCCTACCTATCCACTCACATAAGTGACCCACTGAATTGGAGTCACCATAGTTGCCCCACCTACTAACTTGGCTCTATACTCACCCCATCAGGGCTATTTAGGAAACTGTGCCAAAACTATGGCCTTATAATACCTCAACTCCTTCACAGAGGCCAAGCACCATGTTATAGGGATGGTACCTAGTGGTCATATCGGTGCTACCATTTCTCTTACCATCTATCTCAAGGTATCCCTCACCTAGGTCACCAAACCTAGGGAGATCTATGCCTAATCTCTCTCCCTTATAATGGTGGTAATATGACCTTATAAAGTCACAATCTTTCCCTACAATGTGTTCACTTGTCCCTATAACCCTATAATATATGCCTATGCATCAAAAAATTCTCTCTAACATGTCCATTAGGGTCACCACCCTACATTTATATCTATGGACCCCCATCAATTAGATCCACATATATGGCCTATTGACCCCCATCATCCCACCCAAAATTGGTTGATTCATAAAGGGCCTAGTACCACATCACATAACCACCAAAAAAATGATCATCATCAGCCCCTGCTCTAATAGGTAGCTCTTTATGATCTAGGACTACCTCCTCTGGTTATGGCTTGAGTAACAAAAACTTAGCATCCTCCCTCTTGTATCTCAAGAATGTACTTGGAATCCCCTGTACTAGGACAAACTACCTCCAAACACTATCAAATGGGATGAGCTCAATCTCACCCTCTCTTCTCTTTTAGATCTATCTCTAGCTCCATAATGACAATGTATGATAACCATAAAAGGCCCACCTAGGAAACCCCACATATGGCCTCCACACCACATCACCCATAACTAGATCATCTAGTGTATCTATAAAAAAATCAATATATCTGACCCCTCATCTATATTTTGTCAATACATAATCTTCCCTCTGTCACATAAAACCCACTTTGATATCCATCTAGGCATATCCCTCCCAAGGTAGCCCCAATATTTTTAGAACCCTAATATGCTCATATTCCCGATAATTGAGTACAAACCCAACAATAATCCTATACCTCCTATGAGTTCAAAATACCTAGAGATCCATATATATATGGACCAACAACATTGGTTCCCACCTAAACACTATCCTCCCAAGCAACATCTCTACTAACATTCCTAGTAGTAGATAAGAAAACCTCCCACTTCTCAAATTAGGTAATGAAAAATATGACACTACCTTCATCATCATAGTAATTAAACACCTCTCATCAAGAAACCTATAGTACAATGGCCCATAACCAAAACCACCAGCATGCCACTTGGTAAAGGCTTGATCCTCACCATACAGAAGCTCCATCTGCTTATCCCTCTCCTCACTCTCTATATGGTATATCAACTCCCCCAAAATGGGTAGTTATGTGATCTTATGAACATACTAGAACAAGATTTTCATCTCTCCTATCAAGAAGAGGAAGGTGTTCATGGCCAAATCCCATCTCTTGATGAGGGCTGCAATCATTGTAGCATCTCATAATAAGCACTGATAATATCTCATAGCCCCAAGGATGACCTCCCCCATGTGTGTCCAATCATCCTCAATCATCCCTCCATGAACTGTAACAAAGATCCTAAGAAATTAATCCCTCATTGGGATCTGATCTCATGCCTACAAAACTCAAATTTATCATGCACACTTAGTTTTCCATTGCCATTGCTAATTTTCATTCATTTTAATCATTATACATAAATCCACCTCTTTATAAACCTAAATTAACTTGCATCAACCTACATCCACCTACATCAACCTATTTTTAAACTAACACATAACCATTACCTCTACACCATTACCTCTAACCCTTATAAGTGACCTTTACCCCCAACTAATTTCAACACCAAAACTAGCATATCAAACAAAAAATTTAACTCTTTTATCAAGAAACCTCTACCCTAACCTTCAAACAATCTCAACAACTTCCCTAAACCTCTCAAACCAACACCTAACCCTAATCCATAACCATTTTAACACATCAATCATACTTGAAAATCATCTTACCCTTTCCTACACTTGGCATTTTAACCTTTTAAAACCTTTTAAAAACATTTTTCTTAAATCTTTTCTCAACCCACCATCCCTAAACACTCGATCATTGTGGTCACTATGACTACCAATGGTCTAGTCACCTTTGCGCTTTGATGGTCAACCACTAATGGTCATGTATGACCCTCAACAATCATGTCAAACCATTGATGGTCACTATGTATGATCACTAATATTGAACCACCTAACCCTACATTCTTTAAAAACTAATAAAATAATAAAATTTAAATAAAATAACTACCTAATTCTACCCTATAACCTACCCCTAACCCAAATACTCCATCAATTTCAAATTTCACTAATTAATTTTTCCAATCATAATCAAAACCTAAAACTAGGTCAAAACTCCCAAAACCCTATTCAAACAAACCACTAAACCCACATTCAACTTCACAATAAACACAATCAAATAATCTATTAGTTTTAAAACACTCCCTACCTCATCCCTCTGCCATTATCAATGATGGATCCCATGCCTAGTTGCTCAACCATATCCTCATCTACCCTGTATCTTGGTCTTACTTGAATCACCTCAAACACATACTTCTACCTAATTGATAATCACCATGTCAACAACCACTCAATAAAACCTCTCATAGTGAAAATCTAAATCACCAAATCGCAAAGTAGATGGAAATCTTAGAGTTAACAAATCAAAATAAATAATGACTTTTATTTTTATATTTGATCCTTGGCCTTTTAGTGTTTCCCCTTGACCATCAATCATCACCATCGATGATTGACCTTAGAACCCTTAACCATCAATGATCAGGGTATCACATTTAAATTTTTTTAGGTACCTATACCTAGGTGTCAATTTTTATGAGATTACCTTTCTCCCCCAACTAAAACCTAAAATTTTAGAGATTACCCTTCTCCAACCAACCATTAAACCATGTCTACCTTGATGTTAGACATATTTTAATCCAAACTATTGCATATTTTATGACAACCTTATTTGGTATTTTTTACCATACCAACCAACCTCACCATGTCCAAAATTTGTGTTTTCACCACCTCATGCACAACTCAACCATTTGTGTTTTTCAAGGGAGAAATTCCTAATTTGGATACTTGTGAAAATGTCAACCCTATCTAGAAGCCATGTTAGGAATAACTCAATCACCTATGCCTAATGATATGGCCCAATTACTTTGTCACCAGTCCTTCTAGAACTAATCTTATTTTTACCAACATTGGCAATTTAGTCTTTGCACAATCTCAGCTATTACACTTAGGCACATTTTATGTGCTTGTTTGCATTTCAAATGACCAACCACCCCATTTATCACTGACCTTGTGACTCATCATGCACTGCTAATCAAATCTTGACTCAATTTTAGTTTTATCTCATCAACTTCTAGTTTGATGAGGAACACCTCCTTCCATACTCGAGGTAACCATACCTTCCACAAATAAATCTATTTTTATTTTATATCTTGTTAATTAAAAGTTATATAACAAAAAGGGGTGAAATTTATACACTATAAAACCATACTAGATGTTGAAATACATTGGGATACCTTAAATACCACCTAACCCTTCTTGACCCACTAACCAACCCATCAAACCTTGAGTTTACTTAGATACTTATCCTACTAAACTCACTAACTTCACCTTAACCCAACCCATTTAAACTCACTTTTACCCCTTTTCCTTTGGACACTTGATCATTGATAGTTAGGATGACTATCGATGGTCTGGTCTTCCTCATTATTACACACATACCAACTATTCAAGATAACATGACACACACACACACACACACACACACACACACACACAGATATATATATATAATATATATATATATATATATATATATATATATATATATATATATATATATATATATATATATATATATATATATATATATATATATACGTTACATGTTGATAATTAACTCCCAAAAAGTGAAATCATCAATCCAACCTACTAGGAAACCTTCTATCCTCTATCTGTCTTTGCCTATAAAAGGAGTGGAATAGGAGGTAAGAGTGACCATCACAAGCAATTTTGCACATAGGTATTCAAGCTCTCTAGCTAGTCTTATTCTAATAATTCAGTAATAGTAATAGATATTTGAACTTATATCAAAATTGATCTTGAGGAAAAATATAATTACTCTACCAAAATTACTCCAGCCATCAACCATCAACCAATTAGAAAAGAATAGGTACAATTTATGTTTTTGTTATATTTGGTACCTAACTTCTAGGCCTAAATTAGATCTAATACACCTATCTTATAGATTCCCTATACTTAACTAGACCCTTAACCAAACCCATACCTAATCAATAACCCATTATACAACTCTTTTTTTAGTACCTTAGTAATTCCATAGGTAATCACTAATGATTAACATAACCTTCAATGGTCACCTCCAACCATCGATGGTTACTTAACCATTAATGGTCAACTTAACCATCGAAAGTCAACCTAACTGTTGATGGTCACTATGGAGTTAAATAAAAACACATTATTTATAACCCTTTACCCCTAACCAAATCTAATTTTCTATGTCCCTATCTATTCACATATCCCTACCTAATTTTTTTAACCTAACTTGATCTATTTTAGCACTAGTATTGACTTTCTTTTGTTATATTTAGTTAGTTTCTCTATCAAACATTCAATTTATTCTTATAATTAATTTTGGTACTTTATATTATTTGATGCAAGTATCTTAATTTTTAACTCTTTCAACTTAATTTTTATCAAAGAGTGGATTGATATACTCCTACCAAGCTCATGCTTCTTGGATCTAGCTCATGCTAGGCATTCCACCTAACTATCTTACTAACAACCTCTTTTATTAGTAATTGATTATCTATAGGTTATTCCTTCCAATATAAAGAGGATATCTCTATACTAGTCTGGATTACACATGTATCAACAATTAGGTATTTCAACCACACCTTTATAACTAGTTTCTTATCTTCTTCCAAAATTAAGAAATGAGCAGAAATTAAGAGAAACAAGAAGAGCAGGGGTGTTGAGTAAGTGTTTTAAAAGGATTTGAATTAAATTAGACATAAATAAAATTTATATACTATGATAAAGGTCAATGTTTTCAAGTTAAATCCTTAAACTTTATGCACAGTCAAATAGCCCCAAAACATCACCTATAGGCTATATGAATATATGCTAGTCTTAAAACCTAAAATAGAGAGAAAAATATGTTGTATATAATTTAAGGTCCAAATTAGTTTTTAAATGCTTTTAATCTCACCCCAAACCAAATGGAAACATGAATAACCTTGACTGAATTGAGTCCAAATCTCATACTCAGTCAAAACCAAAAGAAGGAAACATACATTCCAGCGATGAGGAAAATTTGAGTGTTGATGCCTCTAAAATCATGATAAATATTTTAAATTTTGAAAATTTAAATTAAATGAGTGTATTTAAGTGTCCATGGTATCTTAAAGGTCATACCAGTAGTTTAAGTATTCCTTGTTTTGTCTCATACCCTACTCACTCCCTGGGTAAGGGCAACCATTAGACCTAGAAGTCCACTTAAGATATAAGGGAATGAAACAAGTTATAAAACCTAATTAATTGATATTAATGGTATTAAATATCCATAAAATATTTATACATTCATTCTTATGTGGAAACAAACATCATTTTCAAATCAAAGGCCATTGAGAGCTAGCTAAGAGAGAGCAAGCTTAAACCTCCAAAACCCTAACCATTATACCAAATTGATATATAGGGATAATAACGACTTAAAAATAATGTGAAATAATGGATAGGGTTTTTAAACATATTTTTTATCTTCTCACATTATTTGGAATGAGTTTCAAGACCTAGAACTTAAAGTAGAGATCTCTCTAAGCCTAAGAATACTAAGCAAGCCATTCGAAGAGTAACTTCAAATGTTCATATTGTTTCTCACACTTTTCATGGGATTATGAAACCTTTGGAATATTTTAAGTGGTATAAAAATAATTTTTTCCAAGTATAACTATGCAATTTAATGATTTTTTATGAGCAATCGTTACTACCCCAAATAGGTCTTAAACCCTCTCAAAACTCCAATTATGACTAGTTTGCAAAGAAAGACCTCAAATACCATATAATTACATATTTTACTATTGAAAAATATTTTAAGATATTTGTGACTCCAAGGAGGTTACCCCCATGTAATTTTATGCTGATGTCACTTGTATGACTTGGTACAAATACCTTGTTTTTGCATGTTTTTGGTACTTTTTAGGTGTTTTGAGAAGCAGAGAGCTTCTAAAAAATGGGATGAGGTTATTTTGGACTTGTAATAGCCATTAAAGTATAAAATTTTTCATATGATATTTTCTAAATGATCAACCTAGGCCCATTTTTTAAGGTAGTCTCGAACAAGCTCAAAATGAGACTAAGTGGTAAGGCCATTTCTTAGTTTGCATAATTTCATAGGGTCTCAAGACCCCAAAATTGGAATTTATGTTATTTATTACCAAATTAAAGTTAATTACATGATTTTTGGTGATTTAACATATGTTTTAGATGTTTGGAGCAAGAAAATAGGGTTCAAAATAAGGAGGCCTAATTAGTAGAAGAAGAGGGCATAAAAATGGGTTTTAGCTTAGAGTTTGAAGATGAAATTGGGTATGTATATTTAAGGAAATATAATTTCATATAATATTTGATTATTTTTTAAATACCATACATACAACTCCCATATAAGCAAGAAAATAGGAAAAAAGCCTACAAGGAAACTAAGGCTATTTAAAGCTTAATGAGAAAAATGAGTTTTGGGAAGTTGATAAAAGAAAAAAATGGTTTTTTTAAATCCTAATAAAATATTCTAATACCATTCATATAGGTTTTATGATCTATATAATATGCACTTGACATTTAGGCCACTTGGACCAAACTAGGTGTGGGAAATAGAGAGTTACAAGACACCTATGCACTTGAAAGATGGAATGGCATGATAAGTGATTTTATTAAGGCATGATATATATTAAATTAATTTTTTCATATAACTTCAATGTTATTTCATTGCTGTAAGGTCCATTTGTCACTCCTTTCATGCAAAAAGGGTAGTTTTCAAGGAGCTAGTCAAGTTGTCAAACAAGTTTGTAACTCCTATACCACTTTAAAAATTAGAGATATTTCAGGAGTGAGACACATGACCTTAGAGGTCTATTATAATATATCATAATTAATTTTATATTTTTAACTCTCATGGACACTTGTCACTCATCTTCTACCACACCTCTATCTCTCTCTCTCCTCTCTCACATTCTCTATATATTGAGCCACTTTTGGCTAAATTGGTATCCTTCACTTGGGTATGGTGTATCCATGATTATTTATTATACCTTTTATTAATAAAAAACTAATGTTTTTACTCATTATATGACTACATGTAGTGATAAATCTCTAAATGGTTGATCTTATCAAGTGTAAATGTATATCACCTTATTTGTGTCCCATTTATCTGACCTCATGTGGTTTTTTCTCTATTGTAGGTTATAGTTGGTGTCATAAAGGGTATCTTGTGTTTTTTTAAGTGAAATTATTATTTCCTATTATACTTAAAATACCTTACCTTTATATAAAACATATGTAATAGGTTCATTCTAGGATGTGTGTAAGTTCATGTTATCTTATAGAACTTAGTGTATTGTGCAATGTGTGGTACTCGTCAATAAAGTTTGGTGCATAAAAAATATACTTAGGTTGATTTAAGTTATTTATTACCCTTTTCCAAACAATTAAGTGATACAATAGTTAAATTTAGCCTAAGTGATTCATCAAGGGGAGCTAGCCCCTTCAATCTAGAGGTTTACCCCTGAGATAAACAACCCATATGTCTAGGGGTAATCCCATGTTTAAAAAAATTTGGAGAGGTCTAAAAAACCTTATACCAGGGTTACAAAAAAATTTATAACAATTTTGACATACCTGGTAGGACCTAAGGTCCAAAATAGTGGATGAAATTTTGGTGTGTTCTACCTATCATCTTTATGGAACAATCAAACAAACACCAATGGTGACTCTAAATGCAATCAATTAGTTATAAGTATCCCAGGTACTTATTATAAAATATTTTGATCAAGTCTTGAGTTTAATTTGATTGATATTTCATACTATACACATCCCTATCAACCTTGTCATGACCCATACTATGTTCCTCAATAGCCCTATCAAGGTTTTTATCAACCCTATGTGCCATGGAAACCTTATATTCAACCTATTCATTATCTATATGATCATTATGTTATTGATAATCCTTATTAATAATCCTATATATAAGGCTATCAATAATATGTGATTAAGACTCTTGAGAAAAAGGTTTCAAGTCTCAAAAGGATCATACAACAATAGCAAGGTAAACCTTTCCAAAGCTCCTATCAACACAATCAAACCTATCCATCCTACCAATCCCCTAGAAAACATTTTGAAGGTCAATACCAAGGGAAACTAAATCAATAATTAATATCTCACTAAAACCCCTAATCCTCTCCTCGGACTAATTCAATTTGACCTCAATATAAATCCTTGTTGTAACTCATTCCAAATGTCCTAAAATCATAAAAATTGATGAAAATTGGATAAGGAATTTTATGCAATCCCTATTTTTATCATAGAGAGTTTGATAAATTTGGTTTAATTATTTATGAATAAGTGTAAGTTGGTTGAGGAGGAATTTAACTATATAATCAATGCAGATTTTCATGAAATGAGATGTTATATCTAATAGTGGGTTGATAGATTGTAAAGGTTGGAAAACCAAGAAGTTGAGGATCAACAAGTATCCATTGAAGGGCCTTAAAAAGGCTATGAATAAGGTGGAAATATGTTTGAATAACATGTCTCTCCATCCCTTCCTAAAATGTCCTCTTATGTTTCATATTATTTTACTCATGCTCCTCATGAAATAATTCACTATACTCAAGAGGAGACTCTAAGAGAGCTAATTCAAACCTCAAAAGAACCTAATAATATCAAAATTCCAAATTGGAATGAAGTAGTGAGGACTTGGGTAAATAAATATGAAGAGAGTGAGAACCAATAAGTTGATGTGAAAAAATAAGACCTTGTGTTTGTTCAAGATTCATTTCCCTCTCCCCAAGAACCTATAGCTTGTAAATTTTGGAAGTCTATCCAATAATATTTTAAACATAAAGAGGGGCCTTATTTAAGAAGGTGGAAGATAAATTTGTATTTGTTGAAGAACCTTAAGAAGGCTATGATAAAGGTGAAGTTGTTAATGAATAGAATGGAACACTTAGACAAAAGTTAAACATGTTTTCCTTTCAAGAATTCATTAAATAATCTCTAATTTCCAAATTCCCAAAAGGAAAGAGTACTCCTTCCATTCCTATGCCCATTAATAAACCATCCATATCAACTCATAATCCATCTCCAACCCATGAAATTTCTTACCACCCTCTCACCTAATCCCTTATATAAATAGAACCCATCCTCTAAGATATTAGGGAAGAAGATCAAACCAAAGTTTTAGTTGATCAAGAAGATGACTCAGTTTTATATGATGAAGAGTTCACTTTAGGGACTCCCCTTGGTGAATAAAAGCATAAATCCATGTTATAAAGTGAATAAAAATATGATCAAGTCATTGTTTCAACTATTCACAAAGAGTTTGATCAATGCATAGAAGAAGACTCTTTGAGGAAGAACATCACAATGGCTGATTTGGGTGAGATTTATGAATATGATCAAGAGGATAAGTTTGAATAGGTTGTGGTTCTTAAGGAGAAATAAGGAAAATATGATCAACATCAACATATTGAACTTCTTTAAGATATTTAAGACCTTTTCAAGGTTAAAATTCAAGTTCACAAGGAGATAAAAAAATATGTCTTCCTAGAATATAATGATGAATATTATATTAACAATGTAAAACTCCTTAAAGATCTTAAAACTAATAAGAATTTTGATATCAGTCAAAGTACCATGGAGATCAAATAAACATTCTTTGATGAGGAACCATTGAGTCAAGATTCATCTAAAGAATAACATGATAAGATTGGTGAGTCTAAAGATGAATTCACCTTCACAGGTGATATGTTTATAGTAGTAGTTGTTACATTGAATATCTTAGTAAAGAGAGTGGAAAGCATGAAGGAGTTGAAGACATCAAAGCCAAAGCTCAAAATTAAACTTGTTTTATGCATTTGTTCATCTTATAAAGCAAATGATGGTGAAATTTTCCATTTTGATCCAATGAGGAGGAAATTTGTTTCAGGTTAGTTTGTATATAGTTTAGTTTGTTCCCTTATTTTGTTGTGGTTCCTAAGTGTTTGATAACACATGTATGTGTCTTTTTTTTTTTTGATTTTGTGTGTGTCTTCATTTTTGTTTTTGTTGAGGTAATACATTTGTCTTATTATTCAAGTGTCAAGGTCTAACCTTATTTTCTTAGAGTGAAATTAACTCCATATCCCAATGGAAGGACAAGGCTATGAGTCTAGTCAGCATAGCAGGCATGTTGCCTCTATGAATCACCAAATTATTGATAAAAATTTGACCCCAAATAAAAATATGTAAACCCTTATAAATTTAAACTTTTATATTTTTATTATATGGCATTTTAATGGTCTAAAATGGTCTTAATTAGTCTTGTATGGCCATATGTGTCCTTATTTATCATTGTCCAAGTTCTGGTCTTGGGTTCACATGTTTAGTCCTATGGTCAAATATAAGGTCTTGTATGGTCAAACTTGGTAAAAGGTATAATATATTATATGGTCATTTAAAAGGATTATTTATACATCACTTATGTCATCATATCATGCTTTAACCTTTATTTGACTCTCAAATTCAAAAAATGTCAATTTCACCACCTTTGGGCCCATGAAGAAGAGTTAGATGTACAACATCAATGAGTTAAAATTTAAATAAGATTAAAAATTCCCCTGGTGTCATAAATATGTCGTGGAGTGTTCATGAATATTCAAGGTATGAAATAATCTACATTTTAACTCCTAATCTTGGAAAAATGACACTTTTCAAGCACTTATATGGCCTTCCAAGATCTATTTTTAGTTGAAAATAGATTATAAGTGTCTCTTGGGAACCCTCATGTCATTTATCAAAATTTTACCAAGTTTCAAGTCAAAATGATACTATAGACACCTTTTCTCCTCCATCACTACCTTCACAAGCTTAGCAAGGCAAAATTAATGTCAATGGTATGACTAAGAAAGAGATAATTAGGAGCTAAAATTCTGGCCATTTTAGGTGAACTAATTAGATTCAAATTTTTTACATTGGTTTTCATAATTATGTACCATTATTTATGAGCAACCAATAACAGTGATAATAGGTCACTATGGCCTATGCATATGAGAGGGTATGTTCTTGCACCTATTTCTCCATCTCAAAAATAGATGGAGAGGAATACTATAAGGAGTGGTTTTAAGAGTTTGTGGATATAATTTTAATGCTAATTTAGTAAGTTGAATAATCTCCATGAAGTAATTTCACTTGAAAGAATAAGATCTTGGTATATAAGTTATTTTAGACATTTCTATTATAAGTCTATGTTTTATCTTCATGGTGGTCATATTTAGAGGTTTTTATAACTTCATTTTTCATATAAGGTCTCTCAGTTTCATGAAATTGATGCTCTTCATTTTTAATATGTGTCTCTTTATCTATGATGTTTAAGTGTACTTGCTTTTGGATACATTGTTAGTGTTTGGACAATCATACGAAAGTTTGATTTACAAATTGGTTCAAATACTAGTATTACATCATGATGAGAAGTTATAAGATGGTTTTTCATCATTATAAGAGGAGAAAAGTAAAGATAGGATCCAATATGCATAATTCTCTTAAGGTTATAGGTGTCTCTTTATTCAATATACTTGTAATGACTATAAGAATAGTTTGAAGATGTCCTTTTCTTATAGAAATACATGAAATAATTACTCATGTATTCAAATGATTTTTATACCCTACTACATCCATCAAGTTATTTCCAATTGACTATAAGTTTTGATTCTCACTGCATATAACATACACATGGGTTGACTATAATTATAGTCCATACAAATCATTTAAATAGATTAAAGGTGAGTTAGAGGGGATTGAAGATTAATATTCTTGCATTGAACCCTTTGATGCATTGAGAGAGAGAGATGAGAATGATTTTTTGATGGTAGATAAGTTTGAGAAACTCAAAAAGTGCAAGGAAATGGTTTGTGTAGCCTTAAACAATCAATAGCGACCTATAGGTCCTTTTTTAGGACCAAGTTATCCTCAAACATACTCAAGTAAAGTGTTAAACATGAATACCTAAATCCTATATATGTATAAATAATTATAAAATAAATAAAGAAGAATTAAGTCAATTAAACAATTAGGAAGGTCAAATAGGTTGAGTTGACATTCTCTAAATACATCTATAGGACTATACGAAAGTGGGAAAAATTATAAAGTGGTTTGTAAATGAAATTAAGTAATTTTCCAACCTTATAGTGATAATGGATCTAACCCCTTTGGTTTGGATACTTCAAGCATCATGATGGAGAGAAAACTCAGTTTTAAACCCTTAATGCACAGTCTTGATATCCTCATAGTCACATATAAGTTTGTATAGACAAGTTAAGTAGGTTAAAGACAAAAAGACCTTATCATAAGCCCCTATAATCCATTTAAATAATGGTAAATAATGAAAAATAATGAGTGTAGTGGCTTGACATGTTGAAAGGTTTATGAAATAGTGAATATGGCTCTTTGTAGCCTAAACACTTTAAAAGCAACCTACATGTCCTAAACCTGTAGGTCTCTATTTGGGACCTCTACTGACTCTATGACCAATTGAAGAGGTAAAATGAGAATACCATGGTCCTAAAACTATTGGAATTTTTTTTCATTGATGTCAAAGGTAATGAAAAATTGGTGATGTCATTGATGAAGGATGATATCATGAAGTGAAAATAAGTCTTTGAGCTTGGAATGTCTATTTTGGTGCAAGAACGATGGTAACTTGAGAAGCATGACAAGATTGGTATATTTTTTATGAAAGGAGAATATGAAATATTTTAACATGGATGGTATCTTGATAAGTATTTCATAACTTCATTTGAGATGTGGATGAGGTTTTGAGAGCATAAACAGGGGTGAGAAGGTCATACACTAGACCTAAGGTGACTTGTAGCTGAAGGCCTAGTGTGTCAAGACACATAATAGGGTTAAAATTAAGTTTAAAAGTGAGATATAGAGATGTTAAATAACATGTAATCATTTAATTAGTTTTGAATAGGTTATTTGAAGGCGTGGAGCAATTTTTATGTCCTAAGGAAAAATATAAATCAAGATATCACATTGGAAGATCTCATATGCATGTACAATGAAGGTTTCCAAACTCGAAAAGGAAGTTGAAATGCTCATTGTCACATGTAGAATTTTCACGGTGACCTAAACATTTTGGGAGACATGGAACATGGCTATAATAATATTTCATAAGCATTTTGAAAATAAACCAAACCCTCAGCTTTATGAACGAATGTTAAGAAGGTAAGGAGGTTTTTGTGCTTGCAAACCCTCATAGTGGAGAGATTGGAAATAAGTGAATAGTTTTATCCTATAATGGATTATTTTATAAATTTTGATGATTTTATTTTGTATATTACTCCTCTAGGAACCTATGGTGGTAGTGGTGTGTTAGGGTAGTTAGAAAAAGGTATAGAAAAGTGATTGTATTTGAAGTTTTTGTTTTTATAGGTAGGGTTGACTAAGTCAACACATGAAAGTTGATAGATTTTGAATTCCAAGGCTTATTATTGATGGATATAAAGTTATTTTGGATATGAATATTCTTTGTGTTAATCATTTTCATCAATAAATATGACCTGTTTCTAGATTCCAGATAGTGAAAATAGTGAAGGAAACTAGGCTGGAGTGAGAACCTATCTAGGAATGATGTGCAAGTGACTAAAGATGGATAAAATGGTTTGGGGTATCTTTTTATGACTTTATACACCCTAATTTTGTCAAAAAACCACACATATCATGTCTTTTCATAGTCCATTCATTGGAGACTTTGACTAGAGAATATGAGCTTTCTTCACATTTGGCCATGTCATTCATTTTGTCCATTTGCATTTGGTTCTAAGCTTGAGTCACCTTTTTACCCATTCCCAATCACCCTAAGCCTTTCAAATGGTCATTCCACCTTAGCTATGTTAGGTTTCCCATGTTTATTTAATCCCCTCTAGTCCCTATCCTATAGTATGGGAGCATTGGGATTGGACTATAGCATTGAAATCCAGGGTGTTTAGTTTCTAGTGTTCCTATCTAAAGCCAATTTGAGCCTAAATGGTCAATTTATTCCATTAGATGGGTATTACCACTTTTATTTACTTAATTTTTAAGTTTTCCAATATTGGAAAAATGCAAATAAACATCCCAAATTTTAATTAAGGAGTTTCCTATATAAATGACTACACAAGGAATTTTATATCGAGCACTTACTACTTTGGCACATTAGACATAATAAAATTGATATAGCTCAGCTTATTTGCATCACAGACATACTTGCATGCTTGATCAAGGAAGGACCTATATGAAAGTCATTATTTCATCTATCATGCATGTTGATTATGTACATTCCCTCAGGGAGAACTACATGTGATCTGAGACCCTAGCATGAGGGTTAATGTAGGTAATGGTCAGAATAATAGGGTTTCTAGATCATGAGATAATTCTTCCCCTAACCTATTTCTCCCCCCTTTTGATTTTGATGTATTCATTGTTTGCATGTGTGTATATGGATATAGTTATAAAATACTAAAATAGACTTATAAGGAGCTTTCTTTACTTTTAGCCCTTGAAATTTGGTACACAAGCTCATAGTGACCAAGCAAGCAAAACCCAAAAATATTATATCCTTAGGATAAAAATGATTGGAAGTAATATAGTGCCAAACATCAAGTTGTCTTATTCTAGTGCTCCTATCCAATTAGAAAATATAAGATAGATTTAGATTCTTGACAGTGTCTCAATCCTGCTCCTCAATTACTAGATCTAGAAACATTGATTTCAGCTCGATTTATGATAAATTTATTTCTCCCTCTCTTGCATATTTATTTTTTAAAATAAATATTTTCATAGATTAATCTATATTTTTCCTATTATTCTAAACCCTTGTTATTTAGAATCTAAATACTATATTCCCAAAAATAATAAAACATTTGGTGAACCCAACTTACTTCAAATAAACCTAGAACCCTAGCTACACTTAGGGCTTTTCCTTAATATTTTTGAGCAAAAATTTAATCTCAAAATTCTTATTTTTGTATCAATTTTTATGCATTATTCCTATCCAATATTTATTTTTAGAATTTAAAATTATTGCATAATTTTCAAAATATTTAAAACCATAGCTAAAAACCCTAGATTTCAAAACTAGGCCCTTAAATGTCAATCCTTCCTTGTAGATTTTAGAATACTATTTTGGAAATTTTCCAAATTATTTACTTTGTCAAAAATAGTTTAAAAGTAGTTTCTTGTGTAAAACTTCAAATTCAAATTTCTATTTTTTTGTATAAATTTTTGTGCATTATTCTTATTCAAAATTATTTTTAGAATTTAAAATTATTACATAATTTTCCAAAATTTTAAAACCCTAGATTTTCAAACTAGGTCCTCAAACATCAAATTTTCCTCCCCTAATTTTTTTTATAAAAATAACTTATTTTTTTAAAAATTTGACTAGATTATCAAAAGTAATTTCAAAATTTTGATGATAGTAGTTCTTTGTGCATGTATTTGCTTCATAGTACTTTTAAAAATTCTCTTTGGTGAAAGAAATAAGATGGCCACAAAGGAAATTCCTCCTTCTCATCCCATAGATAAATTTATAAAATTTTCTTATAATTATGATAATAATTGTACAAATTTTCAGAATTTCACATTAGCTAAGAATGAAGAAAATGATTTCATTTACAGTGAAGATAATGACTATTATTACAATGAAGGATATGATGACATATGCAATGATGATGGTGAAACATAAATAGATGAATATTTTTCTATAAAACCCATTTATTTTATTCCTTCTAAAGAAGATAATTTTGATAAATGGGAAAGATACTTCTCACCTCATTCTCCTATGCACAATGAACCAAATGAACAAATTAGTCATGCACTTTGAAGTGAACCCTCTCTCTCTCTCTCTCTCTCTCTCTCTCTCTCTCTCTCTCTCTCTCTCTCTCTCTCTCTCTCTACTTCAATGTTCAAATTACAACAATATAAATGTAATAGAATCAAATTACCAATGCATATTTTAAATGATACATCTCATGTTCTTAAACTTCTTTATCAAAAGAATGTTCAAATGAAAAATATCCTTCTCTTACTTCTCATATTGTACATGAAATATTTTATGTATTTCATCCATAAATAATATAGATGCACATGATATTCCAATTTCAAATGATAATTTATTTTATATTCAAAAAGAATTAAATTCTTCTATTACACCTCTCCCTAGCGATGATGGAAGTGATATTGAATATGATAGTGAGCATGCCAATGAATATGAAAATGAGATTTATTATGACCAATATTACATATATTATAATGATGATGATAATTATGCAAATATCAAAGAATAATATGCATCTCATGTTTTTAACTCTTCTCTCACTCCTCTCAAATATAATGCACTTCCAAATGTTGTTTCTACTTCTGTGAATGATTATATTTCCAACAATGTACATGTTAAAGATAATATCACATATTATAATCAATTAGAATGTGATTAAATAAAACATAAAGATACCAATGAATCTCCCAAGCCACCCCTCACTATAGTAGAACCCAATCATCACTCTTAACCTAAAGAGAATGGTATCCCACATCCCTCCAATAAGGTCCAAGTTACCATTACTCCCAAGGTTCAAGTAAGCACATACCATATTTATGATCCAATTAATAAATGTAGCATTCCCATGGTTAAAATTAATAATCAAATTAAATGATTAAATGAAACACTTAAGATACTAATGTACCATCCTAGGAGATCATCTCTTTAATGCATGTAGTTAGTGATTTACAACACTGAGTACATTTTTCCTTACCTTGGAAAACAAAGCTTAGAAGTCTTGGATGGATGCCAATGATCTACATGGTAACCCTATTTCAAATACATTCATAAAAGCTTTATTTCCAAGCATTTCTAAATACCATCATTACCTCACTTTGATGGAACTAGAGATCCATTCATACACCTTTAGGCCTTTCAAAAGGATTTTCTATCTCATGCAAGTCCATTGATTCTAATCAATCTATTATAATAGACATTAGTAGTGGAATAACATAATTGGCTAATTCATCTAATCCTTGTGGGTTTATTGCATATATATGATGACTCAGAGGAGAATTTTTTTAGATAATACATCATAAATATAGGTCCTCATGTTACATATGAGAAACTTACCACACTACATTAGAATTCTTTAGATCCAGTTAGTGAGTATATCTTAATATTTAAGGCTCACATGTTAAGATTGATATACAAACCAATATATCTAGAGATTCAATATATCTTTATTAAAGGGCTCTACTAGCCTCTCCTTGAGCATCTACTATATCAGATAGAGTCTTCTTTTAGACACTTGTGTTATATATTTTTATCTTTAGAAAAGAAATTGGGATTGATTGAGGAAGATTTAGTTAATCAGATCACTCTAGATTTCAAAGCAACATCTTCAACTACAGCTCATAGCACTCAACATCTACCATGTCCTAAACAAGATAGGAGACCACAACCAAAAAATCAACCAATCAAGAACAAAGAGCTAGTTTATAGAGCACAACCTTTTATATGCACTAAAAATAACAAGGAACCACTACAATTTGATTTAGAGTGAGATATCCCATTTAAAACATTATCAGGACTACTAGATAGAAGGTTAATCACACTACCTTCTACTCATTGATGATATCCACATCTCTTACATAGACCGCCACATTGGCCCTTTTGTAACTATCATCATATCCATGGACATAGAGATAATGACTATTATGGACTTAGGGATTACATTACTAGATGTGTTGATAATGGCATCATATCATTCACATAGGGGGCACCAAGATCTCCTTCATCATGAAAACCCTAGATCTCATTCCTCCATGACTGAGTCATCCCAAGACATTCCTTTACAAGAATCATTAATCATTCATCATGAAGAAAATGTAGGTTTTAGGATAGAATAGCATAGGATATCTCCTATTCCACCACCTTAGAAGGTTTTGAAACCATTACAATGAGAAAAACCTACATATAGCACTATAGTCTAGGGAATACATAGTGTAATTCCATATACATACCCAACAGTGTCACAAACACTGTGATAGATTCCTACTCATGAGAAATATTGACTATAGGTAGATTTTTTAGGTTTTATCTCACATAACAATCTAATATGATTAAGATTAAATGACCCCACACCATAGAGTACTACTCATGAGAAGTGTTAATTATAGCTATATTTTTTAGGTCCTATCTCATGTAACAACCCATTATAATTAAGATTAAATGATCTCTCAGCATAGGTTTCAGCTCCATCTCAATATATTTCTTAGTCATATACATCATAGTAGAGGCAATAGGGTATTTAGTTATAGATAGATGAGCCTTCTTCACAACTAACAATTTCAGCTACATGATCAATAAAGTTAATTTTTTAAAAAACTTTGCACACAACTACAATTAGCACACAATAAATAGTATCAAATATAGAGCACATTCCTAAACAACACGAGTAATATGAGCACTTGTTTAGTTGGCTAATAAGGTTCTAATAGTGATACAACAAATAATAATGCAATGTATATTCATAGTAGCTTTAGTTTATAAGCTTCACTTATTATGGTAATGATGGATCCAAAGGTCTAGCTAGCCTTTGGATTCTTGAGCCACTCTCAGGGAATTAATATGCATAGTGTGCTATCTTATATCCCCACATACTAAAAAATAACATTCCTAATTTAAAATAGCCATCCTTAGCCAAACCAACTTATTCAAATATAGAACTTACCAATATCCTACTTTTTTCAATTCCAAACTAATTCACTCTACCAAATCAATTTTACAAATTACAAAACCAACAAATTTTTGTTTACATAAAATCACAAATCGAACCTAAAATAACAAATCTAAACATATCATGAACAATCGAATCATATCCCAAGTAAAATTTTACCAAACATATACAACCTTTAACATTAATACTAAATCACTTACTTCTAATCAATAAATTGTACTAAATTTAACAATATATTTCAAATCCCATAACATAGTACACATGAGTCAAAACCAGAAACTAGTATCCATATACATACATACATACATACATACATATATATATATATATATGTATATATATATATATAAGTTTTAAAATATATATACACTATACTACATACAATCAATCATGAATGGGAATCATGCCCGCACTCTCAGTCTCACTCTCTCCTCTAGTACTAATCTCATAGTTAAACATTATGCTCAACATCCCTACACCTCCTAAAACTCCCACATGCCTCTTACATTGACTATCTCACTCTATTAACCAACCATGCTCCTTACACAAGTACACATTCCACATCTGTAAATCCATGTAATCATCCATAATCTATGTAGTCACTAATCCATAATCAAGAGGAGGCATCATATGCCTATCGTACTTAGTTGTTAGCTCATCTCTCTCCTGATACCTTAACTTATGTAGATGTAGCTATAACAGCCCTATCAAATAAATGAACATAAACAACAATTTTAACTATAACTCACTCAATCAAACCCTCCTTTACAACATCATTATGTAGATTCCATGTAAGCTCATAAAGTGTAGACTCAATGACGGTTTCCTATAACCCATCATCTCTGCCTCCTTCCCTAGTATGTGCTTCATCTTGAGCACCTCCCACTCCACCTACATGAAAAAATACAACATTACATTAGAAATACATTTTCAAAACAATCTAAAACATGCACCAACTCAAAATTGTACACAACTCAACTATAAATAATACTTACCTCCCGTCATATATATTGGAGATGAGTCCTCATACTCAAGGGAATCCCCTCCACTAATAAGATATAATGAAGCCCAGTGATACCTCACCCACCATGTGATAAATGCCTCTATGCATCCAACATCATCTACATCAAGAATATCTATATCCATAACTCATGAATCTAAAGGTAATGGTGATAACTTAGCCTTAGTAGGCCTACCATGAGCTCCTACTCTTATTGATGCCTATATTCTCCACACCCACACCCATGATACTAGGGGAACATTATGTGAAACCCCAAAATACCTAGTCACATACTCATAATGAAATCACTCATACACTCTAGGTCAACAGTCATGTAACCAAAAACTAACCTTAATATAATGAAACTACACTCCATCCTTAAGCTACCCAAGAAATCCTCTATAGGGCATCCATATGATATCCTAAGCCACTAGTCTATCTAACATGTATCTATAGTGATCTATCCCAAGAGACCTGATAGCCAATGAACTCATCCACCACTCCCCATATGGATGTGGAGGTGCCCACCTCTCTCTCGATAACCTTATTGGCCACATAATTGCTATGTGCTCATATGCCCAATAATTCAATAAATTAGGCACACTCAAACCACCACTAAATGCCTCTTGAATAAACCTAAATAGATCTCTTTATATGTGGGCAAGCATAGTCCTATCCTACTTCAGAGCTCCAAATCTCAAACTAGTCAATGAACAAATGAATCAAGAATCAATCCAAATTTTCCTATATCAAAGGACTTTTCATTCAAATAAAAATATCATTTTACCCGTAACATGAACCCCATAGCTCTATTTTAAAAACCATCTTGTTCCATATAACCATGATGATAATACTTTTGATATCCAATAAACCTCAATCTCCTATTACATTTATTTGACTACTATGGCACATACATCTCTATACCTATTTCATACCCAGACATAAAACTTGGTCCTCACCAATAATAAAACTTTCCTCACCAATAATAACTTTCTAAATTTTTATACAACTTGATCCTCAAAAATCAATTCTTGTTCAACTTTTAAACAACTCAATCTAAACAATCAATCAACTTTTCAAATCAATTCAAACGATACCAACCTTATTCCTATCATTACACCACTAGTCATCATTTTTAGCTTAACCTACTCTATTACAAATTTTTATCCCTCTCCCCAAAAGGAGGGCATCATTACTACTATTATTATTTCTACACTTATTCAACACACCTACCCACTCTCATAGTTGGATATACCATGGTTCTTACACATTCAATAGTTATAATTATCATATTCACCTCTGATCAATTCAAATATATAGTGATTCAGACTACATGGGTCACTTAGCATGGTTATTACACCTCCAATAGTTAGAATTATCAGATTCAACTCAGATTGGTCAAGATATACAATGATTCAGATTACATGGGTCATTCATCATTACTCATGACATTTAGAGGGACATACCTTCAATTTATAGATATATAGATTACTCAGATATGTAGTGGTTTAGATCATATGGATTCATAGTGAATTCAATATAGATTTATACTAGATATTAGATTTGGGGGCATGTACATCACTACATGTCTCACACATATAGCTTCATTCAACATGACATAATTATAGACTAGATAGCAGATTATAAGCATAGTGTAGAGAACATTATTTTGATCTCTAGTTTTTACACATGGGACATGACATAATAGCTCATTTCATATATCATTATACATATTACCAGACTATACAGATGCATCACTCATATACCAAATTTGGGGGCATGGCATAGATGTTCATGTTCTTCATCATCTAAGATTATATAGATTAGAATGGCAAGACGTCATTTTTTTCTTACACATTTACTAGAGTTTTCATATTACACCCAGGCATACCCAAGTTGTCACTAGGTTGGACCATATAATCATCTATAGTGGTTGGTCCATATCATTACTTAGACCTAGGAGTTTGTGTAAGATAGAGGGTAGATATTATTTTTGGACCTTTGAGTACTTCTCATTTATATTTTAGATTATTCATAGTGGGGGCATGATATATCTTACTCTTTGAATCATACAAATTCTATACACACATTCTAGATTACATGAGTTTATGTGGGATAGAGGGTAGATATTGGTTTTGGGCCTCTGAGCATTTCTTATTTTTCATTTAGATTTAGTACAAGGTGTATCCATTTCAAGGATTCCTTATTTCTCTAGGAACTATTTAGATTAAATACAAAGGTTATCTATTTTAGGGATTTATTATTTCCATAAGCACCATTCAATTATCCATCCACTTCTCTAGGCAAGAAGTTGGACCCTTTTTTCAGCACACTTATCTCCACATAAGTAAGTTCAAGTATGAATCATCTTTCTTTCTTTTACTCTAGTACTTCATTTCATTGCATTACTAGATTAAAAATGGGGCAAATGTATACACCCTAAATCAGTCAAGAAACCACACATATCATGTCTTTCCATAGTCCTTTCATAGAGACTTAGACTAGAGAATATGATCTTTATTCACATTTGGCCATATCTTTTATTTTATCCATTTGGGTCTTGTTCTAATCTTGAGTCACCTTTTTACCCATTCCTAGTCACCCTGAGCCTTTCATATAGTCATTACACCTTAGCCAAGTTAGGTTTCCCATGTTCATTATATCCCCCTTGATCCCTATCTTATAGCATAGGATCACTAAGATTGGACTACAACATTGAAACCCAGGGTGTCTAGTTTCTAGTGCTCTTATCTAAATCCAATTTGAGCCTAAGTGGTTAGTTTCTTCTATTGGATGGGTTTTACCCCTTTTATTTTCTTTGTTCCTATGTTTTACAATGTCAACTAAATGTAAATAAAGCTACCAAATTTGAAATAATGAGTCTCTTATATAAAGGTCTACACAAGGGAATTTTATATCTAGCACTTACTACTTTGTCACATTAGACATAATAAAAATTAGTCAATAGTATAGCTTAGCTTCTTTGCATCACATATAGACATGCATGATTGATCAAACAAGGGCCTAGGTGAAAGTCATTCTTACATCTATCATGTATATTGATTATTCACATTCCCTAATGGAGAATTACATGTTATTTGATACCCTATCTTGAGGGTTAATGTAGGCAATAGTCAAAATAGTAAGGGTTCGAGATCATGTGATCATTCTTCCCTTAACCTAGTTATTCCTTTTTTTAATTTTGATGTATTCATTGTTTTCATGTGTGTAGATGGATATAGGTATTAAATACTAAAATGGACCTATAGTGATCTATATTCACTTCCACACCCCAAAATTTGGTATATAAGCTCATACTAGCAAATGAGCAAAAAACAAAAAGTTTATATCCTAAGGACAACATCACCATCAAGGAATATATCTTCAGACACTAGGGTGTCCTATTCTATCACTCTTGTCTAATTAGAAAATAGAATCCAAATTCATATTCTTGATAGTTTCTTAGTCCTATTCCTCAATTATTATCTCTGGAATCATTCATTTTAGCACAATTTAAAGAAATTTTATTTCTCCTTCTCTTGCATAGTTATCTGTTAAAATATGTATTTTCCCCTATTAATATATATTTTTCCTATTATTCTATACCATTATTATTTATGATCTAAACACTAGATTCTAAAAAATAATAAAACAAATACCTATTACTCATATTACCTTGTATTTCAAGTTTTTATTATGCTCATACATAGGCTAGAAGGTGCTCACAAAGTAACTTGTTTGTGTGAGTGGAAACTATGAAGGTGTATGTTATAAAATTTAATCCATATGTTTCATATTTTATATGATACATATATGTATTAGTGTTTTAATATGTGATAAGGATGTTTAAAGACATTTTTAGGTCAATAAAGTGATCCTATTGGTTATAGGAATCATGTTCACTATGACTGTGTTTTTGAGCCAAGTTGATAGTTTTAAGTGTGCTAAGGTAAGTAATGTGTTTGAGTAATTAGAGAAATGTCTGATGAATAAAATGGATATTTTTTTATGTTTTTAGACCTAAATTAACTATAAAATACTTTTTTAAGGTAGAGAGATAGTTTGAGGAGTTGAATTGTCAAAGCCAAAAGGGCTTGTCCAACTGTGTATGCATAATGTGAGAGTGGTCTAAGAGATTTGTCTATTATGCCAATGATTGATGCCAATAAAATAAATATAAATAATTTATAATTATATATATACCTAATAATAACCATTTATTTGGATTATTTTACATGAAATTTCCCTTTTAAGTACAAATAATAAGTTGTTTATGACTGTACTTTTGGAAGCTACATGTAGTCTGAGTGGTCAATTTGAAGAAGTGAGTTTGAATATGTTTGACCTGATTTGAGGAAAAAATGACTTTTAATATGTCAAGGAAGTCTCAATGGTTCATTATAAGTCATTTTAATTTTTCTTGTGTTCATATTCAAGTTTGGAGAGGTAAGATGTTTAACTACACTTTGACAATGTTTGACCAAAATTGAGTGAGCCTATAATAGAGGTGATTTTGGATTCTTGGATCCTAAGTGAACGTGTAAAATTGACATGGATAATCTTATTAAGTCATTAATGATCTATTCATGTGTTTTTTAAAGTGTTTTTTTGATAAAAGTGATTTTATGCTTCAATTCTATATGATAGACTGTCATGTAGTTATAAGGCCTAATAACGAGTAAGCTAAATGACTTGGTTCAATAGATGAGTTGGAGTTATGGGTATTAGGTACACAATTTGAGATTATAATGTGACTATTAAATTTATATGTGAATTTTTTTAATCATTTTTGGAAGCTAAAGAAGGGCCAAGGAGTTCAAGGGTAACTGTGCCTTGAATAAGGGCTAATTTTATTAGGTCCATATCAGGAATAATTGAGTTTTAGCCTCTATAGGTTATAAATTATTTAAGTTATAAAATAATATGGGGGGGGGGGATATTAATTTTCACAATAGTGCATGTTTATTTCCAAACATCATTCCATGAAGCATACATAAGAGATCAATTAATAAGCAAATAATCACACAAGTACATCACAAGATAACACAAGATATTAGGTGGGAAACCTTATTGGAAGATAAAACACACTATAAAATTAACATGTATTTATGTCATATAATTCTAATATTCAACATTTAGTGAGGAACCAACCCCATAAACATCACTAACCCCTTACTAGATATGCACCAACCCAACTAGTTCTTTAGCAAGATCCAAATTAAAACGAGGATCCAACACCCTAATAAATAAAGAACCAAATTAGATAAATTTTATTTCTGATAATATTTAAAACCTATTTCTTAATATTTAACTTATTATGACCTCATTTGTTTTCACTCTTTCCTCTTCACTCTCACTCAACAACCTCTAGGGCTCACTCACTCAATATGCCTCTTCTAGGCTCATTATGTCCAATGACCTGTGTGTCCACCTGAACCAACTTATCAGATATGAATTAATGATATAATTCACCCTATAATATTCATTAATTAACCACCTATTATCCTTTATTTATCTCTTTCCTTTGCTTCATTCCACTCTTTCTCAATTACTCCAAATAGGCATATTAGACCATACCTTTATATCACACACTTCATCTAACTCATCTTAGTTGGAAAATATTATTAAAAAAATTGTATAATAATTATAATATATTAATACATACATTAAATATGATAAAAAAAACCCATACATACGTCAATTATGACCTATAAAGGCTAAACCTTAATTAGGCCTAATAGAGACCTAATGGAATTAACCCTTCACATTCACACATTACATTTGTGACATCTTGGTCCAAATTTTGAATTAACTAATGGATAAAACACATAATAAATGACTTGAATAAACCATTTCTCACTCACACATATTTACATACCACATGTAACTCCAACTCACCACTTCAACCAAGTTATTTAGCCTACTCACCATTAGGACTTGTAACTGCCTAAAAGTATGTCATATAAAACTAAATCATACAGTCACTTTTATCAAAAAAAGAAAAAATTATATAAATATATAATTAATTACATTAAAAACCTTACCATATACGTTTTATATCACCACACAAACTAATATACCTCAATAACTCTTCTACCACTTCATCACTTAGAGCATCTAGTGCATACAAAAATATAGTCATGAACATTTAAGTAAAAACACACTTTTTGCCAATAAAATATTGTAAAAAATAATATATATAGAAAAATTATGACATAATGGTAATAATATATCTCATTATATTATTCAACTCAACCTATAAAAAAACTAAACCTTCTTTTCAAGAATCTCACTTAGAGGCACTAAACACTGCCAACACCAGTCAACAAACTTTGACTCTCCACAATAGTATGGTAAAAGCCAAGATATAAAAATAAATAAATATGGTATTAAAATAAGTATTTAAACTATTAATTAAATTTAATCATCATTACTTAATACATAATTTATCAATAACACCTTTTTCACTAAGTCTCTCAGGCCTGCCAATGACTCCAAAAAACTAGTCATGTAATCATGATTTTATAGCATATTGAAAAACACTTTAAATGAGAAAAAAAGAAAAAAAATGATATATGAGTCTTATAAATATCACAAAAACATATTTTTACCTACATATAGGCCATAATGACTCAAACACATCACTTACTCTAGTACACCTAGAACTATCATTTTATCTCAAAACATAGTCATAGTGAACATGACTCCTAACACTTGCGAAAACACTTCCTTAATATTTAAATTAATTAATTTTATCCTTATAAACCTTATTATAAAATAAAATATAAAATTTATGGGGTTATAATATCTCATAAGGAATATATAGATAATTTTATGAGACACACACCTTCATTGCCTTAACTTACATAGATAAGTCACTTTGTGAGAATCTTATAGCCTATGTATGAGAACCCAAAAAAACTTAAAAACAAATGAAAAATGAGGGATATTTATTAAAATAAGAAACTAAACCATTTTATCCATTCCTAGTCACTTACACATCATCCCTAAATAGGTTCTCACTTAAACCTAGTTTCTTTCATTGTTTTCACTATCTAAAATCCAGCGATAAGACATTTTGATTGGAAAAAATTATTTACACAACAAATTTTTATATAATAACTAAATTAATTTACATAAATAATAAGTCTTGGCCTTTAACCTCCACCAACTTTTATGCATTGACTAGTCAACTCTATGTATAGAAACAAATTCTCTATAAACAAGCACTTTTCTATACCTTTTACTCACTACCCTGACAAACCAATACAACTTGGAGGTGTTTATATGATTCATTTACAACATGAAATCATCAAAATTGATCAAACAATAGATTATAAGCCAAAACCATTCACATATTTCTAATCACTCCATTTTGAGGGTTTACAAGAACAAAAACCTCATTACCTTCTTAATATTTGTTTATAAAGTTGAGGGCATGGTTTCTATATAAAATACTTATATAAGATTATTAAGACCATGCGACATCTATCCCAAAAGGCTCAGGTTACCATGAAAAGTATACACATGCCAATGAACATCTCAACTTCATTTTTGGGTTTGGAAACCTTTCCAACATTATTTCTTACTTCTTCTTCCTCCTTAGGACCTAAAACTTTGTCAACACCTTTAACCCACCCTGTTACACCTCAATACATGATTAAATTAACTTAAACATCTTTTAAACTCAATTTGACCCTTCATTTGTACCTCACTAGGTCTTCATGCACATTGGGTCTAGAACCATCAGTCAAACATGGATATTGAATTCAATTTAAACTTTTTTATACTAAATCAAATCATCATAAACATGGAATATGCACTCATGATATGATCTCAATATTCCCTCCATGTTCACATAGGTTAGATGCTTCTTTCCTCAACAAGCTACCAAGCTTGTTCCTTCTTTTACTATAATAAAACATTCCATGCTTCAAAGCCTTCCTTTACCAAACCACTTTAATCTTCTACAAGACCACTCATGTAGCTCACAAATAATCTTAAAACCCCTCAGAACATCTCACAATCCTATCATATCACTCTTCATTGATCAAGATAGCTCAAACCACATAGATAAATTATCAATCACACAAGGCCTTCTTGTCACTTCATGATATCATCATCCATAAATCACCACTTTGTAATTACCTTTGACATCAATGAAACCACTTTTTCTAACAATCTCCCCCTTTACCATTGATGGTAACCTCTTTTTCTCCTCATCCCACTTTTCCATTAATGACAGAGTGAAATAAATAGTAAATAAGCTCCCCGATCATCATACATGCATTCAAATATACTTTAGGTGATCAAGATACTCACCTACCTTTCATTCAAATAGATGATAAATTCCCCCCCTTTGACATAAACATCTTGATCATCTTCTTCATGTACCCATACCTTTTTTTTACTGGTAATCTTGTCTTTGGACTCTCACTCACTCTTACTTACCTTATATTTTGACCTATTTACTTAAAAATATCACAATATCACTTTTAACATGGATGAATATTTAGTACATTTTCAAAATTGACTTGGTTTGATCAAGTCATCATATCAACTTTTATGACTTATCTCTTGAGATATATAGTAGACTTTTCCAACATGGCTTAATATTGAAATTGGAATATATTACATATTCTACCCTTCACATAATGAAAATATCTTCAATACTTTAAAACCATATGATTTATCTCCCCCTAACTCCATTCTCCATCTGGAAAAATTCATCTTCAACAAGTCTCCTCAACAAACCAATAATGAGACTTAATCAATATGGATTTATTCCTTACCACTTACCTCTATCCTCATGGATCAATTAGACCATCTCAAGAAGGTTTTAAAAACTTCAAAACATGTAAAACTAACTCCTCATAACAACAAAAATTTAATGATCCTTAGATCATTCTTCCTTTTTGAAACATCTAATCTACAAGGCACAGACTCAAAGGCAACTTCTAAATCAAAATTTTTAGGACTTTGTTACTCACATTTATGGATTACATAACATGATCACAATAAATAAATCATACTAAGATCATCCTTATTCTCACTGATCATCTCATCTTTATGTCAAAGAACAATAAGCCAACCTACATACAATTTTCTTAAAATTTTGTCTACACATAGTAAAGATTCTAAATGAGAAACATAAAACTTTAATCACCTTTAGACCACTATTATATTCATGGCATACACAAATTTTAATCTTTAGAACAACCATATGATAAAACAATCCTTTATGATCTTATGGGATCAACTTGATAGCAAATAATTATGACACCTCACACTACAATCTTTAGGAACACTATTGCACTCTCCTTCAAGCTTATAATAAACTTGTGGAACTTAGACACCTTATTGAGATAAAACATGAATTTGAAACATGGAAAATATTGAAAGAAAACCTTGCTCTTAATCCATCCAAAAATCATAGATCTCCAAACAACATGAATGAAATTATTTACCTTATTAGGTCATACCTCAGGGTTTGTAGTCATAACTCATCTTGAAACCCTTAAATAATTTAATTTCATGTCCTAGGTTTATTATTTAAATATAAGACCAAAATAACCATAATTAGAGAATATAAAGGATATCCATGATATTAGGAACATCTTAAAACACTTTTATCACTCTTCTTGAGTGCCCAAGGCCATCATTCAACCCAACAAGTCACACTAGTCTATCAATCAGAAGTCATTGGGACACATTCAACTTCTATGGAGATTTTATTTCACAAATTCACAATTATAGATATATATTAATTAACCAAACCTTGTCATATACTTTGTTTCCATTCTCTACGAGTCTTTTCCATGTAGAGGTATCCACAAACCATTCACTTTTACTCAAAGAACTCCATTATCTCTCATACCCTCATTAGGTCTCATGGAGACCTAATAAAAATAAGACTATATTTAAAAATGTTTTAAAGGTAGTTTTATCTATAAAATTATGTTTGATCTTGGACTTATATTTAGAATAATCCTTATTCTTCAACCTTGTTGACACCATCATGTAGACTTCTATATAGAGCTCAACTATGATCTTCACAAACTTATCCATCATTGTAAATAAGATGAAAATTATATTCATACACTTTAATCTACTTAGGATCACCTTAAATATGTTAAGATTACTCCAAAGGACCTACTTGTTGAGGTCAACATACCCTCATTTCTAAAAAAAAGGGACCCTTTTGCAAATTTGAACCTTGACACTAAAAACTTGTCATGTTTTGTAGAGTATTTGTATTTAAGGATCATTCAAACCTATTAAGGGTAGCCTATTATGATCATAATATTTATTTGACTTTGCCTAATATTACTAATATTGTATCTTCATTCTTTAGTTGTAGGTTTCATGGAACACCCATCAAATGAAGTAGACTTGAATTTTACATATTAATCCTAATTCAATATTTTAATAGCCTTTGGTATATAAAAAATTGAGATAAAATCCATGTTTAGAATGTTTTTAAATCTTCCTTCAAAAAAATTATAACTTAGACCCTTCAGTTTAAATTCAATATTTATGGGAGCAAAATTGGGGAGAACACTTTGAAAGATACAATGAACTAAGTCAAATTTTTATGCTAAGACTTAATCATGTTTTAAACATGAAAATGCCTTAGCCTGAAATTCATGATTTGTCCCTTTATATCTCACCTTCCTTATTCCCTTTTATTTAAAAAAAAAGAAATGGGTCTAATTTTCATATATGTAGGGTCCACTACCTTCCTAGCTCAACCTCACTTTATGTTTCATGGTCCCTTTTGGTACTTAGCCTAATATATCAGTCATAAGGCCCCATTTATGTTTTTAAACATAAATGAGACCTTAGCCATAAGACTTTATCCTAAGTATTTACATTGTCCCAATCTTTAACTTAAGTTCCATACTTATTTACAAGATCAATGGTTCATGCTTCATTAGGTGGCATTGATCAAATTAAATAAAATCAACTAGACGTAAAAGGCTCTAATATATCGAACATATCTTGATCAATCACATAGATCAAAATCAATGGTTTGTGGGAGATCTTGTGAATATCAATGCACCACAAACTCTCCATAAGGTCAATAAAGTCAAAATCTCAAAATCCCTATAGGGCCACCATGTGCCACCCCTACATTCAAAATCAATATCATGAGAACCTTGGGATAAGACCTAGTGTTTTAGTTATTTAGGGGGTCGTAATTTTATTATGTTTTAAAAATTAGGATTATGAATTAGTCTATATATATATATATATATATATATATATATATATATATATATATATATATGACCCTAAGATAACTTGATCTACCTTGTGACTATAAGGACCAATATCAAGCATCTATTTAGATCATGATCTATGGTATGCGCTTACCCATTAGGGATGACCTGATGGAGTATATTAAACCAAGGATTCTATGAGACCATCTACATTTAGATCTTAAATTTAATGCTCTCACAACCATCATTTGGCATCTATGAGGCCATTATTGACGTGTGTGAGGCCATCAAATTTTAGCTTCTTATGAAATGTTATTAGGGCTTAATTTCAAAATTCATGTGAATTTCATTTTATGTCCATGAGGCCATTGTTGATGTTCATGATACCATAAAAATTTAGCTCAATATCCAATTTCACCCAAGAGTAGAATACGATTCAATCTTACTTCTCAATGTCAAAATTTGTCTCATATAGATTAATCTAATTTATCTAAAGCCATGTTGAAGCTCAATATCCTTGTAACTAGATTTGGATTTGTATAGACTAAGATTGAACATCATGCTATAATATATTCATGTTTTCTAACATTGACCTAAACATTAGTCTACATAATCCTCATGGTCCTTTAAACCTAATAGGCTTAGTTTGACAAAAATGGCCCATCATAATAAGACTTGGCTTAGGAATTTTGATCTAAAGTTTTGTTGTGTTTATTAACATAATAAAACCTTAGGTTAAACAATTGCATAGAATCCTTTTATTATTCAAGCCCCCCCCCCCTTCTTATTTATTTTAAAACTTAGCCTAAATACTTTTTTCTAATGAGATTTTTTAGTATAAAATAGAACTATAGCCAAAAATATTTAGCCTAAGTCCTTTATATACCTCAATGCTAATTGTAGTTCATGCATATGTGTAAGATTCATGGTTCATGTTTCATCAAGAAATAAAAATCAAATGCCATGAAGCTAGGATGGAAACTTGAACAAAACTCTAGGGAAGCATGAGACTGCCATGTGGTAGAAACATGATAATATTTAGACTGATGATGTGCAGAGATCCAAAGGCCCATGGAATACTAACTGACATGATTTCAAATCTTGATGAAGACAAAGACAAACAACATGTAAGTCTTGATATCAAGATCAATGGTCTGCATTGATCTATGTGCAAAGATTAAATCATGTGAAGTAAAAGCTATATTTTAAAAGGATAATGGCTAGTTATTCAAGACATTATGAAAAATGTTACAAAAATTGCTAGTAAGAATCTATATAAATGCCACATGGCCATAAAATGACAAAATTGAAGATTTTATGAGCTCAAAAAGGTATATGTATAAATACAAGGGTATAAATCAAATATAAAGCATGAATTTGCCTAAGTCCAAGGAAAGTGTCACTATTAAAGCTAAAAAAAGTTGTAGCCTCTATTAAAATCCCTAATTCAATATTGGATTAACCACAGTTGAACCAAAAGAGCCCAATAGTTGTTTGAGCAAGTGTAAACTGATTTATAATTGATTTGTGCACTAATACTAAGCAATCTATGAAATTCATAGGCATGGCAACCCAAAGGCAACACATAAAAGATACCAATATAAACCTAACCACATACTCTAAAGGAAGGGTATTTAAAGATACATTATTCAACATCATGTCATTAAACACTAGGGATAATAATTGGTCTAAGATATTTTGGACAATTAAGGAGTTACAACCCATGATAATAATAAGAAAGAAATATGACTACCATTGGAGATTAGATGACACTAAAATGGATTCTCATAGATCTTCAAGTGGAGTACAAGTTGAGTTGCCTACACTAAAAGTGACTAGATCATAAGTTAAAATCATGTTTAACCCATGTTTTTATAGCATGGAGTGAGTAATTGAGAAAAGGTCCATGGTTGGAGGTGAAGAGCTCATTTTCTAGATAGTTTAACCATTTTTTAGCTTAACTCTAGTGGCTACACAAAAATGAGGGTAGGATAAAATATTTGAAGAAAAGATCCTTGAGGTGATTCAAGCTCATAGTGATCAATTGTAGACAATGATCAATGGTCTCCTCTAGGAAAATGAAAATTGAAAATAAGCCATTATGTTTTCATTCATGAGGATAGGTTTAATAGATTTGAGGATGCCACGGTAGGGCTATTTGACCTTTTGAAAACAATCAAATCAAAATAGAAGGAAATAGAGATGCAAATCTCTAAGGCAATAGACCAAGTTGGCCAATGGCAAACTGCAAGCTTCTAGGTGAAATAACTGATTAAGGCTCTATTTAAAAATATAGTCCTAGGTTTAAGAATTATTATTAAGGCACATATGAATATGGATATGACCATATTGGTGGACAAAATTGATGGCCTAGATAGTTGGTCTAAGGATATGGAAAGCCTTGATAAATATTCACGTAGTTGGAGAATGAAATGTTACATATCTTAGATAGTTTGACCAAAGATCCCACATCCCTTATCCCATTGGGTCTCATAAGAGATGAATAGTTTAAATAAAGAACCTTTCAATTCATGCAAGAGGTAAGAAAGCAAAGAGAGAAATAGACAACTGAGGGTAATAACAAATCCATGGGTTTACTCCTCTCCTTTAAGGATAAAATAGGAGATACCAAGGCATAAAATAAGCTATGGAAAATATTGAGAAAGACCTCAAAGACCTAGAATACCATGGAAAAAATATTTTTTTGAGGTTAGTGATTGATCTCCATTTCATCAATGACCAACACTACATGATAAGGATCTTTTAACAAAAACAAGTAGAACCATCAACCTAGGACCCACAAGATAGCTAAGAGTGTTCTATTCCATTTTAATTTTGGTATATTATTTGTAAAGGGATGTGTATTTTGTTAGCATGTTGATTAGAGGTCAGATTGTTTTTAAAAGTTTAGTGTAATTTAAGGAACTTTGTAAAAGGATGAATGTCCTTACTTATACACTTGTTAGTTGATGCAACTAACTAACATGATTCCTTAAGACCTATAAAAAGGCCATTGCATATTGTAAAAAAGGAGGGAATTCTAAGAGCTAAAAACTACATTATAACTTTTAATCAATTTAATACAAGCAGGGAATACTATAAAGTTTGTCTCTATTTGTTTTTATGAATTTCCATCATAACTTCTCTCTAAATTGTCTATATAAGGCTTAGATTTGAATGGATTTTTGAGAATTTTGGACATGAATATATAATACATGGTTGATAATTTTTGAAAGTTCTAGATTAACTGAATTTACTTAAGTTTTATTTATTTCATTTTACTCTGCATAAGGATGTGTTATGTTATTTTATTATCGCAGTTAATCTTTAAAGTAAATCTCATTCCTATTCTTACTCTTTCATATTATCCTTAGATACTAGCCTAGTTTGTAATGGTAATTGAGTATATGATATTTAATGTTATAAATTATTTAAATGCATGCTAAATTGGAATTTAAACCTTTTCATAATGTTTGAGACAAAGATCAACAATCACATGTTTTCTTTCCACCCTACCTTTCCTTTTGATTCTTTCTTTAACCAGATCATTATAGCTTAAAATCATTGTAAATATTCATTCTATAATATTCTTATATTATATTTTTATCATAATTCACTAGTACTAGCATAAATACTTCATACCTTACAAATATTATTAAGGAACAAGGTTGTTCCCAACCACCAATTAATATAAATATTGTGGAATAGTTTATGTGCTCTACCTCTATTTCACTAAGGATAATCTAATTATCACAACCTCAAACTCATTCTTTGAACTCCTTCAGTTCCAAAATGAGAAGTGTTCTTTAAAAATTGAGAAAACCTATGATACACATAGAGGCATTAATAGGTAGAAGCTCTACTAGTGCTAGAAATAGGGCCTTTTTGTAATATCTTTGCTAACTTTGGTGTATTTTAGTCAAAGACAATGCTTTTATTTTCATATATATATATTTATTTTAGACATATTTATGTAAATATTAGTGGTCTTCATATTTTTAGGCCTATATTTATGCTTCCTTAGACAAATATCAATGTTATTTAGGAGTATATGCATAATTATGGTAAGGATAACTTCAGTTTTTATCAATTAAAAAGGTTTGAGGCTAGTAATAGAAATTTTTAGTTAAATATTCATATATCCTTTGAAAATTTGAATGGATTTGAACTTATAAGTATAAATATTGATCATATTTACATATTTGGACATATCTTTGTGCTAGTATAGTTGAAGATCATAGTCCTTTATTACTCCTTATGTGGATCTTTGAAAAATGTGTTTAATATGAAAGTTTAACCTTGGTTATTTGTAAATATTAACTTGACACATCATATTTCAAATATAATTCAAAATCCTCAATCTATAATTTCTTATAACTATAATGATATCACATTAAGAAACAATAGAGCCTCTATTGAAATAAGAGATCCATAGGAAATCTAGGTGAGATAAAGGTAGGAATAGATGTTTGAAGTCTTTACCATCTTCACCACTCCAAGGTACTCATATGTTTAACCTTCATCAAGTTATGGTGTGGTTAGGTGATTCTCCCATCAATGTACTAGGTGTAGTGCATGATCTCTCCCATAATCTAGAGAAATATTTGACAATGTTTAGTCCAAATGGTATTATAACTATTGAAGAGCACATTAAATCATTTAAAGTTGCATTAACATTATTTAATGTCATGCATGAAGATGTATCTTTTAGGTTGTTTCCTTTTACATTAAAGTATACAACATATGAATGGTTTCTTAATGTTCTTGACAATTACATATCTAATTGGGATGGTTTTAACAATGTCTTTATTGACCAATTTGGCAATGTTATCAATCCCTGCATCCTATACCAACAACTTAACACCATAAAAATAGATTCTAGTGAGTCCATAAGGGAATTTAATTCTAGGTTTCATAAGATGCATAACTAAACCATAGAGCTGTACAAACTTGATGATGCTCTAGCTTTAGAAATCTATATAGATGTGGTAGATCCCATGACGTTTGTATTCCTAAAGAGGTCTATTCCAGTCATAACCACCTTAACCTATGCCTATTTTGAATTAGTGATCAGTAATGATCAAATAAAATCTTAAGGAAAAATATCATAATCTATCGCAAATGTCAATCCACACATACCTACTTTAAATATATTTCCCAATAATAATCAAAATATGCTAACCCTGAATCAGATCATAGTGTTGAACTAATTACCCTTGAGTCATGTTGCCCCTAATTAGAACTTAGGATTACTATGCCATACTACAACTATATTTAGTCTAAATGATAAAAATTCATTAATACCAACCTTTGGTTCTAACCAAGTTCATGACTCTAAGACCCCTAAAAGTTAGAGTGACTCTCTTTTAAAATGGACCAAAATCTTAGCATAGATTTTCTTTAGTTAAAAAAATTGGTTAGTCATACTGGTGAAAGATATAATAGGAACTTCTTGTTCTAAATATTTAATAGACCCAATAATACATTTCATAATGATATCTTTCATAACAATAATAATAATGAATCATCTATTAATAAGAAGAACATAGACATTAATCTTATTAATATTACATTAAAAGATTACTATAGAGTTCATTATATTGCTAAGCATGGAGAAATTGATTGCATTGAATTTTGTAAAGATTTTTAATCCTTTCAAGAAGAATTGGACACTTTTGAGGTAGTACCTAATAAAGATATTAGTGTAGGTACTTCAGGATCCAGGCCTACTGACTAGACCTTCATGATGAAAACATTTGATTTCACCTTCCAAGAAGAGAATGAACTTGATGATGTTCCTAAAAAAATTCATGACTTATAAAAGATCTTGAAGAAGACATGTCCTCTAAGAAATAGGTGGCAAAGGTAGCCTTTGACTACTTCAACTCCTCTAAACAACTTTGGTGTCCCTCTACACACTACATCAGATAATAACCCAAAACCTCCAAAGGGAAGTACTTATAAATAGAGTACTAATACATTTATTTCTTTAGATAAAATTAGGTATAATATTGTATAGGACATGAATATAATTAAATCTAACATTACTTTGTATGAACTAATGAAAATAACTAAACAAAGAGATCTATTATTGGAATCCTTGTCCAAGAAACCTAGAAAGTTGTCTGAGACTGATAATGCAAATGTAGCTATGTAAAAATATAAGATAAAGTCCCCATCAAACCTAATTATATCCAAAATTTCTGGTAAGAACTTGCATAACTTTTTGTTGGATTTTAGTGCCTCTACAAATATCATGCCTATAGGTATTTGTAAGCAAATTGGTTTGATCCCAATTAAGTCTGATAGGTTTGTCACCTAGTTAGTTAAATTTAGGGTCAAGTTTGTTAGTGAATTTTTAATTGTCCACATGAAAATGGATTTTGAGCCAAGAGTCCAATAATTCATAGATATCTAGGTGGTCAATATCCCTAATGCCTATAAACTACTTTTAAGCAGAGAATGGACAAAATATATAAATGGATATATGTCCATGGACTACTCACATCTATGGTTTCCTTGGAAAGGATTTCCAAATCAAATCAAAGTGGAAATAGAACCAAGGATGAATCATATATAATACAATGTTTTCAATGAAAAGGTGAACATAGTTGACTCTGATTTAGGAGTTTTTACTCTTAAAACTATTAAAGTAACTCTAAGCCTTCTCATACTATTCCTAGATTATGGAAGATGATTTTGATGGGGCTCAATGTAAATATGGATTTCGGGGGGGGGGGAATTTTTCTAACTAACCCTATTGGTAATAAATATCATGCTTCTTATAGGATCCAATTCCCATGTACCAACAATCTTGTAGAATATGAAGCTATCATCCTAAGACTATAATTCACCATCAAGAATAAATTCAAGGAACTACTAGGTTATGGTGACTTAGGACTAGTAGTCAACCAAGTAAGGAACAAATATCAATGAAAATTATCATATCATAAGAGGCATAAATTTAGGGTTTGGGATCTAGTTGATTATTTTGATGATTTTAATATTATGTCTATCCCTAGGGAGGAGAATAAAACTTTTTATTAACTAACCTCTACCATGGCTAATCTTATGCATAACCAAAACTCACTGAACTTTAGCATTGAGTTAATACCTTGTCCTTCTATCCTAGATAATGTAATATATCTATAAGTCTTTAGTGATGATCAACAAATCCTAAACTTCATTGCCAAGTTAGGAGCATTTAAATCCTAGATCATAAATGAGGCCAACAAAACCACCCTTGAGAACAAATTTAATGGAAAATTCATTTAGTTTAATGACAAAAAGATACCCAAGGGAATGATTTCCTTAGAAAGTTTGTTTGATCAAGATAAGCTAGTTGAATTCTCTAAAATTCCCAAAGTAAATGGAAAATATTACAATGAATTTGATCTTAGACATCAAGATCATCCTCAGCTAGTCAACATTGGAAAAGCATGTACCAGTGTTGGAAATAAAAGAGCCAAAGAAATATTAGAAAAATACAAAGATGTAATAGCTTTTTCATATGATGAATTAAATATTTTTTATTCAAGGTTCATCACTCATACCATACCTCTCAAAAATAATTGCAAACCTTTCAGGAAAAAATAAAGGTTTGTAAACCCTATTTTAAAACCCATGATTTTCAAAGAAGTCAAGAGATTATTGGATGCTATAATTATATTTCCCATTAGACACTATACATGGGTTTCCAATTTGGTACTAGTTAGGAAAAATAATGGTAAAATTAGAATATGTATTGGTTTTAGGAATATGAATAGATCATCTAAAAAGGATAATTATCCTCTCCCATCTCTTGACCAAGTAATACAAATAGTTTTTGGTTCCACCATGATGTCTTTCCTTGATGGTTTTATAGGATACAATCATGTACTAGTGAACAAGGAAAATAAAATTAAGACAACATTTACAACCAAGTGGGGCACCTTTTCTTATAAGATAATGCCTTTTGGACTGATCAACATATGAACTACCTTCTAGAGAGTCATAGACCATGCCTTTGATGGTTTTATTGGTATATGAATCATAATATACATGGATGATCTAAATATTTTCTCTAAGAATAGGGAGGACCACTTCATACATTTGCAATAGGTATTTGAAAGGTGTAGAAGTTATGGAATTTCCATCAACCCTAACAAAATCACTTTCTATGTCACTAAGGGAAATATGATAGGCCATGTTAATAACAAATATGGGATTTCTATATATCTTGAAAGAGTAAAATCTATATCAAATATATAGCCTCCCAATAGTAGAAAAGAATTAAAATCATTTTTTGGCAAGATAAAATTCATGAGAAAATTCATTTCTTGATTTGCATAAATTGTGAATCCATTGAGTGATATGATGAATAAGGATTCTAAATTCTCATGGATTGAGTAATCAAATAAAGCCTTTGGGGAAATAAAAAGGGCAATTAGTCAAGCACTACTCCTTATAAGTCCAGACTTTTCAAAGGATTTTTTCCTTTACTCTTTTGCCTCTGATCACACCATTTATTTTATTTTAACTCAAAAAATATAAGGGTGTGATCATCCAATTAATTTTATGATCACTAACTTGAAAAATAATAAGTTAAATTTTCCTTTAATTAATAAACAAAATTTTGCATTAGTAAAATCCATCAAGAAATTTAGGCACTACATTCTTAGGAATAAATTGCATGTCATTCTTCTAGATCTAGCCATGAAGTTAATGCTAAGTCATGATGAGCTTGGAGAGTGAAGACTTGATTGGATGTATATCCTCAAATAATATTACATAGAGATGAATACTACAAAGTTGGTAAGGTGTCAAGGTTAGATCCAAATGATTACCAATAGTAACCCAAAACTAATTATTATGCAGGTTGATAAATAAATTTTTTAACCTAATGACTGGTATGATCCCATCATTCATTTACTAATCAATATAACTTATCATATAGGACTAACCAGGGAGAAAAAAGATCCCTAAAGTTCAAATTAGATCATTATCTAATCAAGGATGGAATCCTATACTGAAAGAACTTTGAAGGCATGTACTTAAGATGTGTGTCTAAGGAAGAAACCTCTAAGATAATAAGCACATTTCATGAATATTTAGGATGTGGACATCCATTTATAAGATCCATAGCTCATAATGTCCTTAGGGTTGGTTACTATTAGACCATCATATTTAAATATGCTCATAGGCATGTAAGAGAATGCCATTCATGTCAAATCTTTAGCACAAAAGAACCAAAAGCAACAATGCCATTGTAAGCAATAATAGTTGATAAACCCTTTACATAGTGGGGGTTTCACTTCATTGGATTAATCAATCCTAACTCATCAAAAGGCCATCAATATGTTTTGATAGCAAATAAATATTAAACTAGATGGACTGAATTAGTAACCACCAAACAATGTAGAATTAAAAAAGTGATCAAGTTTATAGAAGAAAACATATGCAGTAGATTTGGGACTCCACTCTCTTTGGTATGTGATAATGGGTCTACATTTATATCCATAGAATTGATATAATGGGTATATGATAATGGTGTTATACTAACTTTCTCTTCAAACCATTACCCTCAAGGTAATGGAGTATCTGAATCAACAAACAAGAACTTGATGAAGGCAATTAAGAAGTCTACTACAAACAAACCTAGAACATGGCATAAAATTCTCAAATATGCCCTTTAGATAGACAGAACAAGATTTAATTAGGACCTTAAATCATACCCTTTTGTATTTGTATATGGCCAAGAACCCATATTCCCCATGACACTCAAATTACCAACTTACAAGTTTATGCAAGATTATATGGAGGAGGATTAAGAATCTATAAACTCAAGGATAATTGATATATTTAAGATGGAGGATGCCCAAGAATAAGATTTTAATAACTTTAGCAAGCACCAAATCACAATGAAAAGGTGGTTTGACAAGTGATCAAAGATCAAGGTGTTTACACAATGAGACTTGGTTCTTCTTTGGGATAAGGCATCTAAACCCATGGATAAACATGGTAAATTCACACCTCTATGGATTAGCCTTTACCGGATTGTAGAAACACTTAGAGACAATACCTTCAAATTGAAAGATCTACAAGGAGTAGAATTCACTGGGCAATATCTCAAGCATTACTTTCCTATTGCTCCACCTGGGATCTTCATGGAGTAAATCTGTAAGGATGATTAGATGTAGGGTAGGTAGGATAGTTTAGTTTATTTTGTCCATTTACTTCCTATCCCTTGTTTGTACATAAGTTTGTATATATTTACTTTCTTTTCCTTTACTTTTTATTATGTGTTTCTTTTTTATTGTTATGTTCTTTACTTCTAGTAAGTCCTTTTACATAGCTGTCAACTCCAAGATCACTTAATTGCTCAAAGAACTACACTAGTTTAGAAATGTAGGTATGGATCTTAAACATGTGATGACCATGGACTTGAAATATGAGCTTGATGTTATAATTTAAAGAAATTGATAAGGACTGGTGAATAGGTTAACTATTCCATAAGCACTTAAACATTATTTTGATCTAAGATTGGTTTTAAGAAGAAATGTACATATAGAATAAAAGATTAAAATATTAAGACACCATCATATTTACACATAATAAATAACATATCTTGGGACAAAGGTTACAACTATAGGTGATTATCTAAAGATCAAACAATTGACCAAATCCTTAAACCCAATTATCCTGGTTCCCAACCCTTGCTGGAAGCCCAAAAGATATAAAAATACAAAAAATAGAGCTTATTGCAAAATCAAAAGTTTTTCAGGAAAAGGCGATTTTGGTAATCTCTATTAGGGATATGGATACCTACTTAGCAGTGGAACAAGGCCATGAATGGATATAAAGGAATCTTTGTTAGGGCTATGGATGCCTAGCTAGTAGTAGAGTAAAGGCCAAGCCTTCCTTAAAATAAAAGCATGATGCTTAATGAGTATCCAAACATGCTCCAAGTCAAGGTCAATGATTAAATTCTTGAAACCTAGAGGTTATCCCCTAAATCTCATGGCAAATAGTAAGTGGAATCAAAACACACACATCATGACTATGTTTTGATGTTTAATCTTCATTATATAAATACAAGGTTTGTTTTAACCATGAACTGATCTTAATAATAGTAGTGGTCAAGTGGAATAAGTGACCTAGCTATTTGTCTAAACTAGAATCTCTAAGTTCTAACATATTACTATATTTCCCTCAGAAGTCACCATTTATTGAGGTCAACATACCCTCATTTCTAGGAAAATAGGTACACTTGTATAAATTTGAACCTTAACACAAAAAAATATCATGATTTGTAGAGTATTTGTATTAGATGATCATCTGCACCTATTAAGGGTGGCCTATTCTACCCATAATCTTCCCTTGACTTTGCCTAATATTGCTAATAGTGGATCTTCATGCTCCAATTGTAGGTTTTATTGGACCCTCATTAAATGGAGTAGATTTTAATTTTATAGATTATTCCTCATTCAAATTTTTACTAGACTTTAGTCTATAAGAACTCAAGATAAAATCCATTTTATGACTGCTTTGAAACCCTCCTTTAAAAAACCCCTATCTTCGACCCTTTAGTTTAAATTCAAAATTCATGGGAGCAAAATTGGGGGGAACACTTTGAAATATATAATGAACTAAGTCTAATTTTTATGCTAAGACTTAATCATGTTTTCAACATGACTAAGTCCTATCCTAAAATTCATGATTGGCCCCTTTATATCTCACCTTCCTTGTTCCATTTTATTCAAATAAAAAAAAGAAACATGTCTGCTTTCATATATGCAAGGCCCACTACATTCCTAGCTTGGCCTCACTTTATGTTTCATGGTCCCTTTTGGTACTTATCTTAACATATTAATCCTAAGTCCCCATTCTTGGTTTTCAACATAAATAAGATGTTATCCCTAATACATTATCTTAGGTATTTATGTTATCCTAAGCTCCAACTTAAGTTCCTTGATTTTTTACACAATCTATGGTTCACACTTTTTTGAGTGACATTGATCGAAAGGAGTAAAATCAACCCAATACAAAAGGCTCTAATCTATAAGACATATTTCACTTGATCACTTGTATCACAATAAATGGTTCATGGATTTCATATGAAGATCAATGTACCACAAACTCTTTGTAGGGTGAATAAATTCATTTAAGCTCATTGTCATGAGAACCTTGGGATAAGACCTAGTGTTTTAGTCATTCAAGGGGTCATTATTTTATTATGTTTTAAAACATAGGCTAATGAATTAGCAATTTTTTAATATATATGACCCTGAGCTAACTCAATCCATCTTGTCACTATAGGGACCAATAGTGTGCATCTATTCAGATCATGATCTATGGTCTATGATTACTCACTGGGGATGATCTAATATAGTATATTAAACCTAGGCTTCTATGGTACCACCTAAATTCAAATATTAAATTTTACACTCTCTCACCTGTCATTTAATTCCATGAGGCCATCATTGATGTGTGTGAGTCCATCAAATTTTAGCTCGTATGAAAGGTTACTAGAGCTTAAATTTGTTACTTTTGCACTCATCATTTGACATTCATGAGGTCATTATTGACATACATGAGACCGTCAAATTTTATTCTTATATGAAATGTTATTAGGGCTTAGTTTTATTCTTCACATGAATGCCATTTAAAATATGTGAGGTTGTCATTGATGTTCGTGAGACCATTAAAATTTAGCTCAATAGCCAATTTCACCCAAGAGTATAATACACTTAATTCTTACTTCTTAATGTCAAAATTGATCTCTTATAGACTAATATTATTTATTTAAATCCATGTTTAAGCTTAGGATCCTTGTAAATAGGTATGTATTTGTACATACTAATTTTGAGCATCATGCTAGAATATAGTCATGTTTTTTAACATTGACCTGAACCTTAGTCTACATAAGCCTCATGGTCCTTTAAACCTAATAGGCTTAGTTTGACAAAAATGGTCCCATCACAATAATATTTGGCTTTGGAATTTTGATATAAATTTTTATCATGTTTATTAACATAATAAAACCTTAGGTTAAAACATAGCATGGAATCCTTTTGTTATTCAATCCCCACCCTTCTAATGTATTTTAAAACTTAGCCTACATACTTTGGTATAAATTTTATTTCATGTTTTTTAAGCACAAAATGAAAATATATTCTAAAATATTTATCCAAATTTCTTCATATACCTCGATGCTGAGTAAATTTCATGCATATGTGTAAGATCAATGGTTCATGTTTCATTAGGAAAGAAAGATCAAATAATGTGAATCTAGGATGGAATTTTTGGCAAAGCTCTAGGGAAGTGCAAGACTACTATGTGGTGGAAGCACTATAATATCTAGACTGATGATGCATAGGGTTTTGAAGTCCCATGGAACTACTAAGTGGCATGGCTAAAAATCCTAATGTAGATAAAAACCAATAGTGTGGAAATCCTAGGATTGGGATCAATAGTCCATATTGATCCATACACAAATATCAAACAATGTGAAGTAAAAGATAGATTTTAAAAGGACAACAACTAGTTCTTTAAATACTTTATGAAAAATTCCTTGAAAACTACTAGTGAGATGCCACATAGATGACACATGGGTAAAAAATGACAAAACTAGATATTTTATGAGCTCGAAAAGGTAAATGTATAAATGCAAGGGTCTAAATCAAATCTAGGGCATGAATTGGCCTAAGTCTGAGTAAATAATCACCATTAAATATGTGTAAAATTCATAGCCTCTACTAAAATCCCTAATTCAATCTTCAGACTAACCTCAATTGAACTAGAAGAGCCCAATTATTATTTGAGCAAGTGTGAATTGATCCTAATGTGATTTGTGGACTAGTACTAAGTAATTTTTGAAATTCATAGTCATGGTAATCAGAGAGGTAACATAGAGAAGATATCAATATATACCTAACCACATACTCTAAAGCTAGGGTCTTTAAAGACATAGTGCTTGAAATCATGTCTTTAAACACTTGGGAGAATAATTGGTCCAAGATATTTTAGACAATTAAGGAGTGACAACCCATGACAAGAAGAAGAGAAAAAGATGATTTCCCCTAGGAGATCAGATGGCACTCAAATTGATGCTACTAGATTTTCAAGTGGAGCACTAATTGAGTTTCTTATTCCAAAAATGATTAAATCATCAGCTAGAATCAATTTTAACTTAGAGTCTGCCAGCATGGAATGAGTAATTGAGAAAAGGGACATGGTAGGAGGTGAAGAGTTTACCTTGTAAAACATTGAACCATTTATTAGCTTAACTCTATTGGCTAGACAAAAACTAGGGTAGGATAAAATATTTGAAGAAAATATACTTGAGGTGGCTCAAGCTCACAGTGATAAATTATATACAATGATCAAATGTATCCTCTATGAAAGCAATAATCTAAAATAAGTTGTTCTACTTCCATTCATGAGGATAGGTTTAATAAATTTGAGGATGCCATGGTAGGGTTATTCAACCTTCTTAAAATAACTAGAACAAAACAAATTGAAATAGAGATGTAAATCTCTAAGGCAATATGCCAAGTTAGCCAATGGAAAAATTCAATCTTCCAGGTGAAAGAACTAATTAACAATCTATCTAAAAATCTAGTCCTATGCTTTAGGACTATTATTAAGGAACATATGAATATGGACATGGACATATTGGTGGAAAAATTTGATGACCTAGACAACTGGTCTAAGGATATGGAAAGCCTTACTAAGTCTTTCAAGTAGCTAGAGAATGAAATGTCACATATCTTAGATAGTTTAACCAAAGATTCCACATCCCTCAGCCCACTAGGTCTCATTGGAGATGTAGAATTTAAATAAATAACCTTACATTTCATGTAAGATGTAAGAAATTAGAGAGATAAATAGATATCTAAGGGTAATAGCAAAGTCATGGGTTTACTCCTCTCCTCTAAGGATAAAATAGGAGATGCTAAGGGCATCAAGAAAGCTATGGAAAATATTAAGGACCTTAAGGACCTAGAATACCATGGGTCAGATCTTTTTTTGAGGTCGATGACTGATCATCAATTTATCAGTGACCAACACTATAGGATGAGGATCTTTCAACAAAAAAAAGTAGTATCATCAACTTAGGACCCACCAACTAGCTAAGAGTGTTCTATTCTATTTGAATTTTGGAATATTCTTTGTAAAGGCATGTGCATTTTTTTATTATGTTGCCTAGAGGTCAGTTTTAGTGTATTTTAAGTAAATTTGTTAGAGGATAATTTTCCTTACTTATACACTTGTCAGTCAATGCAACTGACCGACATGCTTCCTTAAAACCTATAAAAATAGAATTGTCTATTGTAAAAATGGAAGGATTCTAAGAACTAGAAATTACATTTTAACTTAAGATAAATTTAATACAAGTAGGGAATACTGTAAAGTTTGTCTCAATTTTTTTGTGTGAATTTTCATCATAGCTTCTCTCTCAATTATCTATTCTAAGTCTTAGATTTGAAGGGTTGTTTTAGAATCCTAGACATGTATCTATAATATGAGGTTGTTAATTTATGCAGATACTATATTATCTAAATGTACTTAAGTTTAATTTGTTTCATTTTACTCTACATAAAGATGTGTTATGTTATTTTATTACAATAGTAAATCAAGTTCTTACTTGTACTCTTTCATATTATCCTTAGATACTAGCCTGGTGTGTAATGGGATATGAGTATATCCTATTTCATGTTATACACTGGTTGAATGCATGCTTAGTTATAATTTAAACCTTTTCATAATACTTGACACAAAGATAAAAAATCACATGCTTTATTTCCACCCTACCTTTCATTTTTATTCTTTCTCTAACTAGATCAATGCAACTTAAAATCATTGTAAATATTCATTCTAGAATAGTCTTAGATTAAAGTTTGATCATAATTCACCAATATTAATAGCACATATACTTCACACCTTGTAAATATTATTAAGGACCAAGGTGGCTCATAAACACAAATTAATATAAATGTTGTGGAATAGCCTATGTGCTCTGCATCTATTTCACCAAGTATAATATAATTATCAAAACTTGTAACTCATGCTTTGAATTCCTTGACTTCTAAAATGAGAAGGGTTCTTTAAACACTAAGAGAACTTATGATACACATAGAGGCATAAATAATGCTATAATACCAATTATTGGAATTAGATACTGAGAGGAGGTGAATTGGTTACACAATAATGACCATTCCATGAATCATACATAAGAGAATGATGCATAAACAAACAGTCACACAAGTACATCACAAGATAACACAAGATATTATGTGGGAATCCCTATTAGGGGATAAAACCCACTAAAACATGCATATGGACTACTATCCTATAATTAAAATATTCAACATTTAGTGAGGCATTAGCCCCACAAGGAGCACCAACCCCTTACTAGTTAGGCACCAACCCAACTAGTTCTTTAGCAAGCCATAAATTACAAGGAGGGTCCAACCCCATAAGAAACCAAACACAAACTTATCTATATTTTATATTTTATCATATTTAAAACTTTTTTATAACTCTTAAACTTATGATTACCTCCTTTTTTTTCACTCTTTTCTCTTCACTCTCATTCAAACAACCTCTAGGGCTAATTCACTCAATATGCCTCTTCTAGGCTCATTAGGTCCAATGACCTATTTGTTTGCCTAAAATAACTTGATAATATATGTATGAATTATATTATTCACACTCTCATGGTCCTTAATGACCTAAATTTACTCCTTGATTGGTCTCTTTCCTTTGCTTCAATCCACTCTTTCTCAACTAGTCCAAATAGGCCTATTAGTCCTTACCTTTATACCACACACTTCATCTAACTCATCTTGGTCATAAAATATCCTTAAAAAACTTGAATAATACTTAAAATATGTTCATAAATATGTTAAATATGACAATAAAACACTCCATATGTCATTTATAACCTATATAGGCTAAAACTCAATTAGGTCTAATAGATACCTAATGGAATTAACCCTTCACACCCACACGTTACACTTGTTACCTCTTGGTCCATAATTTTTATCTGAAAAAATATGAAACACATAAAAAATTCCTTAAATATACCATTTATCACTCAAACATAGGTCCATACCACATATAACTCCAACTCACTACTTGAACCAAGTCATTCATCCTACTCACCATTAGGCCTTGTAACTGCCCAAAAGTTTATCATATAAAACTGAAGCATATAGTCACTTTTATAAAAAAAATCCAAAAAAATCATATGAATATATCATTCATGACCTTTTAAACCTTACCATGTCTATTTTAAATCACCACATAGACCAATATACCTCAATAACTCTTCTACAACTTCACCACTCAGAGTCACCAGTGCATACCAAAATATAGTCATGAACATTGAGGTACAAACACACTTTTGCCAATAAACTATGGGAAAAAAATCACATTTACAGAAAAATTATTACCTAAATTTCATCATACATATAATTATATTTTTTAACTCAAATTATACAACCACTAAACCTTCTTTACAAGAAGCTCACTCAAATCCACCAAACACTGCCAACACCCAGTCAACAAACTTTGACTCTCCACAATAGTATGGGCACAAAAATTATCTAAAAGTACATCAAGGTAGAATTAAAATACATATTTAAAATATTAATTAAATTTTATCATCATTAATAAATACATAATGTATTAGGAACACCTTTGCCACCAAATCTCTGAAGATGACCAATGACTCCAAAAAACTAGTCATGTGATCATGATTTCCTAGCATTTTGAAAAACACTTTAAATTAGAAAAAAATCATAAAAAAGGATATATGATTCTTAAAAAATATAAGCAAAATATTTTATTACCTCCAGTTAGGCCATAAGGACTCAAACACATCACTTACTCTATTACACCTAGAACTATCATTTTTTCTTGAAACACAATAATAATGAACATGACTCCTAACACTTATAAAGACACTTATTTGATCATTAAATTGATTAATTTTATTATTATAAACATTAATATAAAATATAATTATAAACATATGGGTTTATAATAGTACATAAGGAATATATAGATAATTTTATGAGACACACACCTTCATTTTCTTGACTTATATAGATAAGTCACTTTGTGAAAATATTCTAGCCTATATATGAGAACCAATAACACTTACCAACATGAGCAATATGTATTAAAAAAAAATCCAAAACCTTTGATTCATCCCTAGTTACTTTCATGTCATCCCTAAATAGGTTCTCACTCAAGTCAAGTTTCCTTCACTATTTTCACTATCTGCAATATAGAGATAGGAAATTTTGATTGGCAAAAATAAATATCACATAGAAATTTTATATCCAAAATAAATTAATTAACATTAATAATAATTATTGGCCTTAAACCTCCATCAACTTTCATGCATTGACTCAGTCAACCCTATCTAAAGCAATAAATTATTTAGAAATAACTAGTTTTCTATACCTTCTACTCACTACCCTAACACACCAATACAACATAGAGGTTCCTAGAGGAGTCATATAAAACATAAAATAATAAAAAATTATCAAAAAATACATTATAGGACAAAACCATTCACATCTTTCGAATTGTTCCACTATGAGGGTTTGCAAGCACAAAAAATTCCTTACCTTCTTAACATTTGTTCATAAAGATGAGGGAATGGTTTCTTTGAAAAATTATTTTGAAATATTCTTAGGACCATGTGAAATATCTTCCAAAAGTCTGAGTTCACCCTAAAAATTCTAAGCATTCCAATGATCACCTTAGCTTCCTTCTTGGGCTTGGAAACCTTCATTTTGCATGTATAAGAAACCTTCCAACCTTATTTCTTACTTTTTATTCCTCTTTAGGACCTAAAACCTAGTAAAAACCTTTAAAAAAAAATTTTACACATAAATAAATGATTACATGATGATCAAAACCTTGGAAAATAAATTTGACCCTTCATTTGGACCTTATTAGGTCTCTATGTACTTTGGATCTAGAACCATCAATCAAACTTAGATATTGAAAACATTTTAAACCTTCATGTACTAATCAAAAAACATCATCAACATGTCATATACACTAATTACATGATCTAAATCTTCCATCCATTTTCACATAGGTCACATACTTCTTTCCTTAACAAGCTACCAAGCTTGTTCCTTCTTGCACCAAAATAGACATTTTATGCTTAAAGCCTTCCTATTACCAAAACACTTTGTGATCTTATATAAGACCACTCCTATAGCTCAAAAATAATATTCAAAAAATTTGAGAAAATATCATAATACTATCATATCATTATTCATTGATCAATATAACTCAAACCACATGGATCACTTATCAAGCACACAATGTCTTCTTGTCACTTCATGATTTCATCCTTCATCAATCACCACTTTATCATAACCTTTGACATCAATGACAACACTTTTTTAAACATAACCAACCTATGTAATGTCTTTTTCTCATATGTAAAATCTATATTTACTTATTTTATATATGATCCAAGTGGGTTAAGGTTCTTGGCCAACCAAGATGAGTTAGATGAAGTGTGTGGTATAAAGGCAAGGCCTAATAGGCATATTTGGACATGTAGTGGTAATGTGAACTTAAGAGAAGGAAAAATCCTTTTAAATGGAAGGATAAAGTCATTGAGGACCATAAAATGGTGAATAATATAATTCATGAACATCTAATTACTTTGATGTAGGTGGAGACACAGGCCATTGGACCTAATGAGCCTAAAAGAGACATATTGAGCGAATGAGCACTAGAGGATGTTTGAGTGAGAGTGAATGGGAAAGAGTGAAAAAAAAATATTTAATCATAATTTTAAGAGTAAGAAACATGTGTTCAATATTATCATAGATTCTAGGTATCCAATTTGGTGTTTGGTTGCCTATGGTGTTGGAGCCTCCTTACAAGTTGGAGTTTGTAGAAGACTAGTTGGGTGGGTCCTCAACTAGGTATGGGTTGGTGCTCTTTGTGAAGTGAATGCTTTAATAAATGTTAAATATTATAATTATATGATATTATTCCATGTTCATGGTTTAGTGGGTTTTATTCCCCAAGAGGGTTTCCCACATAATCTCTTGTTTTATATTTTGAAGTGTTTATATGGTTGTTTCTCTATGCATTGTTTGATCTTATGTGAATGTATGCTTCATAAAATGGTATTTGGAATTGAATTTACATTTTTATTGTGAAAATTATTTACCCCCTTATTATTATCCACTTATAATAATTTTTATTAAAGATGGATCTTTGGAGGAGGCTTGATAGCCTATAGGTGATCCTAAGCAGCTTAAAGTATGATGAGGACAATGTTCATCTTGTTTATAGTGATAGATAAGTTTGTGATGATCATGGTTGAGGTTAGAATAGAATTATATATGATAGTGCAAAAAATATTTAAGAATAATCATTATAATTAATATAATTCCAATATAAAACCTAAGTTTATAGACAAATTGATCTTGAAGACATGTTGAAAGATAGTCTTATTTGTATTAGGTCTCCATGAGACCTAATGAGGGTAGGAGAAATAATGAAGCTTTATAAGTAAAATAAAATGGTTTTTGGATACCTATACATGGATAAGACTCATATAAAATTTTAAAAAATAATATGAAAATGTTTTATTTTTTGAGAAAGATATGGAAGTGTGCATTTGTGCAAGAAAAGTTCCACAAAAATTGACTATCTCAATGTCTTCTGAATGACTAACTTATATGACTTTCTAAGTTTAATGGTGATATTATATTATAAATATGATTATAAAAAGTTATTTAATATGTTTTTATGTCATGTATATCATAAATATTCTTTGAGGATGATTAGTTTTATCCTATATGTGAATAATAAGCCTAAGATATGGAATTCAATGATTTGAGGGTTTCTAGGCTTCTTATGACTACAAAGCCCAATATGAATGATCTTAAGGCCAATGGATATATTATTAAATATGGATATTTTTTTATCATTATTTGGATTTTATGAAATGTTTCTTCTATTTACTTTCATGTTCCTATTGCATGATTGATTTCTTGAGTGGTGTCAAAGAAGCCAAGTTTGAATAGAGGTATGAAGAGTTGTTAACTAGTATTCAAGACCAATGCCTTTAGAGGTAAGAGATGTTGTTCATAATTTATAATTAAAAGTGTTGATTCAAGAGTTTTTTTTTCATGTTTTATAATCTATGAAGGATTTCATAGTATTATGAAGGGTCTTAACTATGTGAGTAAGGTTGATCCTTTGAGTCAATTTAAAGGGCTTTTCAAGAGGAGACGAATGGAACAAGAGGTTGGTCATAACCTTAGGGTCACGTAGAATGTGTTTAATTGTTGTGGTATCCTATGCTGAGTTTTTTGAAGTAAATATTTCTTATCATATGACTGACATAAATTAGGTGTATACATAGAATTCTATGACTGTGTCTTTACATAAAAGTTATTTGAAGAAGTTCTAAGCCATGATGACTTGTGGAGGTTTAAGGGAAGTTGTTTATTTCTATAATATCCATATGAAATTTATCCATGCATAATTTATATTTTCAAGTTGATCCAAGAATATAGAGAACTAGATGGTTGAGGAGACATGTTGAAGATGTCATGATCCAAGTGAAGCATGGAGTTAGGGGGAGATAACTCAGAAAGATTTAAAAATATAACATAAGTCATGAAAGGACAAAAATATTTCTCCTAGGTTACATTCAAGATGTTAGATTAGAATTGTGTTTCATAAGCCCCTATGGAGAAGTTTGCTATAGATATGAACTTAGCAGACAAGTCACAAAAAATTGATATAATGACTTGATCAAACCAAGTCATAATTTTCAAATTGTATTAAATATTTATAAATGGACATAAGGGGAGATTGTGATATTTTTAATTAAATAGGTACAAGGATAAAGTAAGAAAGAGTGAGTGAAAATACAAAGACAAGCACCTAATAAAAGAAAAAAAGGTACATGTTTGGTACATGAATAAGATGATCAAGATGTGTATGTCAAAGGCAAAATAATTATTCATACATGTGCATGAAATTTAGGTATCTTGAGTACATAAATTATATTTTAATTCATGAATGATGATAAGGGAACTTTATTACTGTTTAGTCCAATTTGGAATTAATGGAAAAGGAGGATAAGGATAAAAAAAGAGGTTGCCATCAATGATAAAGGGGGAGATTATTGGAAAAAGTGTTGTCATTGATGTCAAAGGTAATTAAATTTTTTTGATGTCATTTATGAGCTATGATATCATGCAGTGAAAAGAAGGATTTGAGCCTGGAATGTCTTTTTTGGTGTAAGAAGGATGATAAATTGAGAAGCATGACATGTTTTATAGCTTTTTGAAGCAATAACCATGTGACCTATTTGAACATGAACGGAAGCTTGAGAAGAGTGGAATAAGTGCATTTCAGATGTGGATGTGGTGTTGAGATCATATAAAGGGGTGAGAAGGCCATACTCCAAAGCTAAGGTGACTTGTAGCTAAAGGCCTAGTGTGTCAAGACACTTAGTGAAGTTCAAATGAAGTGTCAAAGTGAGTTGTAAAGATGGTAAATAACATTTAATAATTGAGGTTTTAATAAGTGATTCAAATGTGAGGACCAATTTTTAGGTCTTGAAGAGAAAGAGAAAGATATCACGTTGGAAGATCTCTTATGCATGCAAGATGAAGGGTTCCAAGCCTGAGAAGGAAGTTGAAATACTCATTTGCATGTGTATAATTTTCATGGTGACCTATTAATTTTGGAAGAGATGGAACATGGTCTTAAAGATATTATAGAAGAATTTTTAATAGAAACGAAGCCCTTTTTTTGATGAACAAACACTAATAAGGTAAGGAGGTTTTTGTGTTTGTAAACCCTCATAGTGGAGAGATTAAAAAAGAAGTGAATGGTTTTGACATAGAATTGATTGTTTTATCAATTTTCATGATTATATTTTTTAAATGACTCCTTCAGGCACCTCTAGGTGGTAGTGGTGTGTCAGGGCAATGAGTAGAAGGTATAGAAAAGTGATTATTTTTGAAGTTTTTATTGTTATAATTAGGGTTAACTAAGTCAATGCATTCAAGTTGATAAATTTTGAAGGAAAAGAAATTTTATTTATTATAATTAAGTTATTTTGGATATAAATATTCTCTATGACAATAATTTTGATCAATAAATATGACCTATTGCTAGATTATAGATAGTGAAAATAGTGAAGGAAACTAGGTTTGAGTGAGAACCTATTTAGGGATGATGTGAAAGTGACTAATGATGGATAAAATGGTTTTTGGTATTATTTTTAATACATATTCCTTATGTCACCTTGGATTTAAATTTTTTATTATTCTCATACACATGCTAGAAGGTACTCACAATGTAACTTGTCTAGGTGAGTGGAAACTGTGAAGGTGTATGTTCCAAAAGTTGATCCATATGTTTCATATTTGATATTATACATATATGTATTAGTGTTTGAATATGTGATAATAATTTTTAATGATATTTTCAATAAATTTTAATTTTAATAAGGTAATCCTATAGGTATTAGGAATCATGTTCCCTATGACTGTGTTTTTGAGCTAAGTTGATAGTTTAAGGTGTGCTAAGGTAAGTGATGTGTTTGAGTCCTTATAGAAAGAGGTGATGCATAAAATGGATATTTTTTTATGTTTTTAGACCTAAATTAAATATAAAATAATTTTTTTAAGGTCTATATATAGTTTGAGGAGTTGAATTATCTGAGCCAAAAGGGCTTGTCCAATAATTTATGTACAGTGTGAGAGTGGTTTGAGAGATTGTTCTTTTAGACCAATGATTAGTGCCAAGAAAATAAATATAAATAATTTATAATTTTATATATATATATATATAATATGAACCATTTATGTGGATTATTTATCATTAAATTTTCATTTCCAGTATAAATAACAAGTCATTCATGATTGTACTTTTGGAGGCTATAGGCAGTCTGACTGGTCAGTTTAAAGAAGTGAGTTTGAAATTGTTTGACCTAAGTTGAGGAAAGAAATGTGTTTTAAGATTATAATGAAGTGTCAAAGGTTAATTATAATTAATTTTAAGTCTTATTATGTTCATATTCAAGTTTTTAGAGACAAGATACTTAACTATACTTTGACCATATTTGACTAGAATTGAGTGAGCCTATTATAGAGGTGATTTTGTATGCTTGGATCTTGAATGAAGGTGTCCAATGGAAATGGATAATTTTATGAATTAATTAATGATATATTAATGTGTTTTTTAAGTTGTTTTTTTATGAAAGTGATTGTATGCTTAAATTCTATATGGCAGACTTTCAGGTAGTTATAAGGTCTAATGGCGAGTAGGCTAAATGACTTGGTTGAAGTGTTGAGTTAGAGTTATAGGTAGTAAATACCCAAGATGATCTTGTAATGTGTATATTTATTTGATATTTCAAGTGTTTTAATTATTTTTGGAAGATAAATATGGTCCAAAGAGTTCAATGGTAATGTGTGCCTTGAAGAAGGGTTAATTCCATTAGGTCTTTATTAGGCCTAATTGAGTTTTAGCCTCTATAGGTTATAAATGACCTATGAAATGTTTTTTTATCATATTTAGAATATGTATAAACCTATTTTAGGTATTATCCAATTGGGTTAAGTATATTTTCTAACCAATATGGTTTAGATGAAGTGTGTGGTATAAAGTTAAGGCCTATTTGGACATGTAGTGGGAGTGTGAACTTGACTGAAGGAAAGAGCCTTTGAAAAGGAAGGACAAGTTCATTGAGGAACATAAAAAGGTTAATAATATAAATCATTCATACTTGATCAAGTTTATGTAGGTGTAAACATAGGTTATTGGACCTAATGACATAGAAGAGGCATATTGAGTGAATCAGCTCTAGAGGCTATTTGAGTAAGAGTGAAGGGGAAGGAGTGAAAAAAAATGAGGTTATCATTAGTTGAAGTGTAAGTAATAGATGTTAAATATTATCATATATTTAATTTATCTAATTTGGTTCTTGTTTTACTACAATTTTGGAGCCTCCTTGCAAGTTAGAGCTTGTAAAAGACTTGTTGGGTGGGTGTTCAACTAAGTAGGTGTTGATGCTCCTTGTGAAGTGGGTGTTTCACTAAAATTTTAATCTTGTTAGTATAGGATATTAGTCTATGTGCATGGTTCAGTGGGTTTTATCCACCAATATGGTTTCCCATATAATATCTTATGTTATATTGTGATGTGCTTATATTTTTGTTTCTCTATGCATAATTTGATCTTATGTGAATGTATGCTTCATGGAATGGTATTTGGAATTGAACGTAAATTATTTTGTGAAAATAATTTTCCCACCCCTTATTAGTATATAATCCAAAAAAAACACCAATGACACCATATATTAATCTTTAAAAATCCACTAGATCACTTGTAGGTGAAAGAGGATAGTGAGTTTGAATTGACAAGTTTTTTAAGAAGTTACCTAGAGGTCTATATAGTAATGTGCACAATTAAAAAAATGCAAGTGGTGTGAAGTGTAGGTATATGTGTTTGAAATTTATTTTAATTGAATGTGAATTTTAAAATAAGACATGGAAGATTAGAATATCATTGAGCTCAAGGTAAAGTCTCAAACTCTAATGTATAGTCAATTAGCCCTAAAAGGCCACCTACAAGACTATTATAGGGTTAAACTAATACCAAGCTTGGGAAAAGGATAGAATAAATGTTGAAATATTTTTAGGCCCAAATGAGAATGCATATAAGATAAAAACCATTTGTGGAGATTAATGATGAGGATGGTGGTGATCCAATGCAAAACATAGTCAAAATACCTCATTACAAGCACCTACATGTTACCCTAGTGATAGATGATCTTGAGTATAGAATGAGAGATGGAAAGAGGTGTGTTTGAAAGGGTGATTTAACCCTAATATGACTATGATCAGGCTCATATACCAAATTCTAGGACGTTTAAAGGTTAGTTATGAAGAGGAAAGTCATTGAAACTCCCACACATAGTCATAACCCTAAAAAGATCACCTACAGGCTGAGGGAACTCAAAATGGCCTCAAGCTCATACAATAAAGGAATAGAATAGGAGTATATGAAATCTCAAATAAATATTAGATAGGTTTAAAATCTTTGAGAAATATATTAATGTTATTGGATGAAGTCCTAAAACACCAAACACAGAGACACAATCAATACCTAAAAGACACCTACAGTTTACTCCAATTATAGGTTGATTATAGCCATTAAAATAAGATCAAAGGTGTTGAGTAAGTGTTTGAAAAGGTGTTGAAATAAATGAGACCTAAAACCAAGTTAAATAATATGATAAAGGTTAGTGTTTTCAAGGTAAATCCTCAAACTTCAAACACAATCAAACAGACCCAAAACATCACCTATAGGCTATATGAACATATTCTAGTCTTAAAGCCTAAAAGGGAGATCAAAGTATGCTTGATATAATTTGAGGTCTGAATTAATTTATAAAATGTATTAAGGTAACTAAAAAATAAATTTAAATATGAGGAACCTTGATTGAACTAACTCCAAACCTCATCCTCAGTCAAAACCAAAAAAAGGATACACATGGTCCAATCATGAGGAAAATTTGAGTGTTGAGGCCTCTAGAGGCATGATCAGGATTTGAAATTTGGTATATTTTGTGGTAATTATTGGATTGAAGTTTCCATAGTATCTCCAAGGTCATACCTATATTTTAATTATCCACTCTTTTATCTCAGACCCTACCCACTCCTTGGATAAGGGTAGCCATGAGACCTATAAGTCCACTTGAGCTCTAAGGGCATAAAATTTATTAGACATCATGAATGGATATTGATGGTAGTATTAAAACATAAAATAGGTATCCATTAATTATTATGTGGAAACAATTATCATTTTTAACTCAAAGTCCCTTGAGGGTTGTCTAAGAGAAAACAAGCTTAAACCCCAAAAACCTTAACCAGTATACTAGATTCATACCTCTAGAAGCATGATCAGGATTTGAAATTTGGTATATTTTGTGGTAATTATTGGATTGAAGTTTCCATATTATCTCCAAGATCATACCCATATTTTAATTATCCACTCTTTTATCTCAGACCTTACCCACTCCTTGGATAAGGGTAGCCATGAGACCTATAAGTCCACTTGAGCTGTAAGGGCATAAAATTTATTAGACCTCATGAATGGATCTTGAAGGTAGTATTAAATCATAAAATAGTTAACCATTAATTATTATGTGGAAAAAATTATCATTTTTCACTCAAAGTCCCTTGAGGGCTGTCTAAGAGAAAACAAGCTTAAACCCCAAAAACCTTAACCAGTATACCAGATTCATATAAATGAATAATAAAGACTTATAAATCATGTGGAATAATGGATATGGTTTTTAAAAAGGGTTTTTATCCTCTCATAATATTGGGAATTATTTTTAGGACCTAGAACTCAAAGTAGAGCTCTCTCTGAGCCCAAGAACTCTAAGCAAGCCATTCGAAGATTAATTTCAGATGCTCATACCATTGGTCACACTTTTAATGGGAGTATTATAATTTTATAATATTTTAAGGTGTATAAAAACAATATTTTAAAATTTTAATAATGTAATTTAATGATATTTTCTTTACAAACAATCATTAAGACCCCAAATAGGTCTTAAACCCTCTCAAAACCCCAATTATGACCAATTTATAGAGAAAGACCTCAAAATAGAATATAATTTAATATTTTCCCCCTTAATCCTATTTTATTTGTTTAATACTCAAAGTAGGTAACCCCCATGTACTTTGATGTTGATGCCACTTGTACAGATTGGTACAAATACCCTATTTTTGCATTTTTTAGCATTTTTTAGGTGCTATGAGAAGGGGAGAGATTACCAATCATGTTATGAGGTAATTTTGGACTTTTAATATCCATTAAAGTAAAAAAATTAAATAATATATTATATAAATGATAAAACCAAGTCCATTTTTGAAGGTAGTCTCAAACAGGCACAAAATGAGACTAGGTGGTAAGGCCATTTCTTGGTTTGCATACCTCCACAGGGTGTCAATACCCCAAAATTATCATGGAGGTTTGTTATATACTATTTAAAGTTAATATATTGTTTTTTTGTGATTTAAAACATGTGGTATAATTTTGGATCAATACAATAAGGTCCAAAGTAAGGAGGCCTAATTGGTAGAAGAAAAGGGCATAAAAAATGGGTTTCCACTTAGAGTTTGAAGATGAAATTTGGAATGGAGATGTATGTCCATATATTTTATTTTAATATTCTCTTATTTTTTTAATATAATCCATACAACTCCAATAAAATTAATAAAATTAAAAAATTGGCTACAAGGATGTTGGGAGAAGAAATTGGATAGTAAAGCTACATAGGATACTCTTATGATATTCATGTATTGTGTATCCATTTTTCAGATATATGTGTAATTTTTCCTATCCCCCATGACTTTTAATAGGTTAAAATATGAATATAGTCCTATTTTGGAATTAAGTACATAAATAATGTGAATATTCAAAGATTGTAAATGACTATATATGTATGTTTGTATGAAGAAGAGAGTCCAACCTTTATTGAGATCACTATAGACTATTTGGTTATGATTACGTATTGTATTTCTTATTTTTTTATTTGCATGTGATTTTATGGTTAATGTTTGGATTATTTATATATAATTCACTCTAAATTCTCTATAAACATTCATGAAGTACTAGTTAATCCTAATTTATATTTAACACATAATAATTCATCTCTATTATTCTAATATTTTCCCTCTTAAATATGAATTATTTAAACTATGCTACTCACTTAAGTAAAAATTATCTATCCTCACCCTTAGCATGTTTTTATGATTCAATAACCTCTGATAGCAATGGTTTAGTGAGAATGTAAAAACTCCTTTTGGAGGAAAATATGCTATGATGGTCATTGGCATAGAGAGACATTAGGAAATGGTTAGACCACAAAGTATGGAATTTTGTAGAAGAAGAATCTAAATGAACTAGTCTTACCATAATTCAAATTATTCAAGAGCACATCTACAAAGAGATATATGAATTTTTTTGGTGTGAATTACCTAAACTATTAGTTAATTGGTTGGCATGATTAGAGTATTATTGTTTTAATCTAAAAATGAAATAAAAAATTATTTGGACTGAAGATAAGATAGATCAGTTGTAGAAACTAGAAACTAAATGGATGAGAGTAATATATTATTGTATTTCTACCACCATATATGGATACATCACCAATTTTATAGTAAAAGGATATATAGCTTTCAATTTTGTATAGGACATGTTTGTCTAAGGAATTAGAGGGAATTTTTTTCAATGAATACCTCTCTTTATGAAGATGTTGGTTGTGGATAAGGCAATGGTGCCTACTCCAACCAATATGGAGTAGTCACTTTGTGTGTATGGAGGTATGTGAAACATTATTTTTATTTACGGTTAGATGATTAATTCTTGAAAATGGAGATACAATATAAGAAAATTTAGAAGAAATGTTTGGATTTAGAAAGTGAATTGTGACAACAAAATAGATGGAATAAACATAAGAATACCTAGGTAGCTATGATAAGAGGTAAGAGTAGTAGTAATTTATATTATTAATGAGTAATAATACATGATGAGTGATATGAATAATTAAATATGAAGAAAAAATATGTTAAATTTTGGTAGATAGAGTGAAGTGATGAAGAAGATGTGTTCAAAGAAGAATGTGAGAATAATGTAGATGTAAAATAAATAAATGATAGATGTAATGTGTAGTTATAAGAATAAGCATTTTTATAATATGAATAATTAATTAAAGAATTAGAACATAGTCACAGGTTAATTATATGTTTAATCATAGTAGAAAAATAAGTAATAGGAAATAAGCATTCATCAAAAGATCACATGTCCCCATAGCCTAATCTTTTATATTCTAGTATAAGTTTTCATCTAGGTGCACAAGAAGATAATAGATAGGAAAGATAATTTTTAGAGAAAGTTTATAATTATGGTACCTAAATTCAAAAAATATCAATTATAAAGGATATAGAGGCCATAGGGCTTATTAAAACCAAGAAAAGAAAAGAAGGAAACACAAAACAACAAAGTGTACACATTAACTCTCCTAGTGCATAGAGTAGTATGTAGGTATGATTGTCCATAATACAACCTCCTTTGGTAATAGCTACATAGAATATTCCATAAAAACCTATATACATAATGGATCATCTAGGAGGATTCATAAACCTAGCAATCTATAATGTGTCTACGGACCCTAGAAAATATTACTAACCTATGAAATGAGATGGAAAACTAAGGGCATCATTAATGAAGCTGTCAAAAAGTGTGATTTATTAGGGGAACTTGTTATAATATAACTTGAGTTCATATAACAAATATAATTTTAGTGGGAAAGTTTACAAGACATTAATGACTAGATTGTCGTAGAAATCAAGATAAATAAATGCACTAGTCAAACTATAAAATATTTAAAGGAGATAAGGAGAACATATAGAGAATTAATCTACAACTATGACATAAAATTATATAATGTGATTAATAAGGTAGAATTTTCCTTAACAAACAAATATAAATTTTCATGGTTCATCAAAGTATTGAACTCTAGAGTCAGGTTTGCCACTACACATAATCAGTATGCTATAAAAGTATATGCTATAGTTTCTACCCTACATTTAGAGAAAATTGAAGACTATGGAGAAAATCTTATTACCACCTCCAAGATTGAAAATACACTATAGGCATGTATGTAGATAATGGATCAATACAATGAGGCAAATAAACCTAAATTGAATCTCTGGTGTATGAAGCGTAGAAAGGAAGGACATCATAAGAATGATTATCCTAAGATTAAGATAGAATTTTATGAAATTTGTTAAGTAGTGGGGCATGCAACAATGCATTTATACCTTCATTAATAATATATCAAGAATCCATTTAATCTATATTGTAATTTCTATAAGTCAAACAATCATGATGAAAAGAAATATAGGGCTTTACAATAGATCAAGTAAGGCATCACCAAAAACTTCATCATTGTTTCACAATAATTATCCTCGATGAAGAAGATGATTCTAAGCCCAAAGTTTGATAAAGGTTGTATGACCCAAATAGGTCCATAATGGATTGTTATTTTACCACAATACAAGATTTAAGATCTAGCTAGTTAGACCCTTTCTTTGATGACTTGGACATTACCATCTATATAGTAATAATATGCAACACCCTAGAGCTCATCCTTGACACAATAGAAATAAATGAGTTAGACCCCACTAGCTACACAATAAAAATTCAAAATTGGAGATAATAATCAACAACACCAACATTAGAATACTATGCAACAACAAGGAGGATATAAAATAGGATATCAATCCAATAGAGGAGGATATAAAGGTGGATACCAAGGTGGTAGAGGAAATAACTATCAACAAAATCCTTTGTAATTATATATGTGTAGGGAGTACAATAATGTACAAAATAATTTCCCTATGAATCCTAAAAGGTACTCTTACTATGCATACTATAGAATATTTGACCAACATGACACAAAATATTGTCCTATATTGGAGAAGTAAAGAAAGGGCAAGGCCATATAGAATATGAATATGGTGAGTAAAAAACCTAAGGATAATGCATTTTGAGTGATGTTACATGATAGAATAATGTAAAATAAATTTTACCTCTACTAAAATCCCAAGACTTTATATTGAGGTTGTAGTCTATAAAATCCCAAATATTATCATTGATTTTGACATCACAGTCAACATGACTCCTAGGTCTACATGGGAATATATTGGATGAATTCTTTTGAGTTGCAACTCAATAACATTGATCTTAGTTGATTATGGAAGGGTTGAGCCTATTAGTAGATTAGAAGATGTTGAGATTAAAGCCCCAAAATTGACCTTGTGAGGTGAATTTGAAGTCATCAACATGAAGACAAATATACATTACCTTATGATAATTAGAAAAAAAATGGGCATATGATGGTTAGATGACTATCAATAAGGTGCAAAATAAATTATAGGTGCACTAAAGAGATAAGGTTGTTATCATTCCTCTTAATATAATGTAAAAACCTTAGATAATTATATCTGAACCAAATTTTGCATGTATTGTGAAAGAAACCAACTGAATAAATGTGAAATCTAAGGAAAATATAAAATATCTATGAATAAATGAGTTTAACTTATTGTAATATCATAATAAACCTCAAGTATGATAATTACTCATTCAACAGTTGAAGACATCAAAATAATGGAGGCATAAACTAGTAGTTAGGAAGTCATTAACAAACTAGTTTATTAGAGAAGATTATGCATCTATGTCTTCAAAATCCCCTATTTAGTTAGAATTTTACTTCTTCTCTAAATCAAATGATCATATGAAATAATATATAGGGATGACCAGAGAAGGCACTTTTCCTTGGAAAATAACTTCATCTATCAGTGGAGATTTAAACACACACCTACTCAATTAGGCCTAAGGTGATCATGAACTCTGACTGATGAGAATGGTCTTTGCATATGAGTGACAACTTCCCATCTACTATGAAATTGAGGATACTAATTAATTCATTATGCATTTAAATTTTCATGTACCTACCATCATCTAGTGAGTCAATTCTCTAAATTATGATTTAAAGGGAGTTTCTATGACATGGTGGGAAATTCATCAAAATGACTAGCTCAAGTGGGATGATGCCTATGAGCTCATGATTAGCAAGTTTCAGCTATTATTATTCATCTAGAATAATTGGCCTTTCTTACAAAAATGTGAGTGTCTTGAAATTCATATTCATAAATGTGTTAAAGTTTGGACTGAGTAACATGTGGCACCAAAGTACTAGGTTCACATTTTCCATTACACACTTGCTTTGTTACCATTAACATGATATATGCATCAAGAGATCATTAGGGAGATAAATCATTGGGAATAGGTACAAAGTGATTTCATTTAGATATATTTTTTTAAATATGAAAATACTTTGGTTCATAATGCACTCTAGAAAATCAAATAATTCTTATGTCATGGGTGCACAAAAGACTTAAGCACCATGTTGGAATCCACTACATAGAAGAACATAGCTTCTGATCTCAATTTAGAATTAAAAAGATATAAATATTCTAATAAAGAATAACAATTTTTTACATAGCCATGCCACTAAATACAAGATGATAAAGAGGAAATTGAGGATTTTGATTATGATGGTGATATGGATTTGATTGATTTATTTGAACATGAATGGCTAGTAAAACCACTAAAAGACCTCAACATAGAACCTACTAAAGAAGACACATTGTGAAACATATAAATTATAGAATAAGAAGGGCAACAAAGGATATAAGAATCTATAGATGAATTAAAAAAAAATTACCATTAGCCCATCAAAAATTATATATTAAACATTGAAACTAAAGAGGTTCCAAAATTGGAAAATATAGGTGATTACTAGATATAAGCTAAATTTTTTGAAGCTATATAACTTCTAAGGGATTATCAAGATGTCTTTATCACTAAATTATTAGAGGTATGAGGAGTTGACCCATCTCTTGGTGAGATGCATATCAAACTTAAGGAGTGTGCACAACCTACAAAGAAATGGCCATATAATTTAAATTTGAATATGAAATTGAAAGTGAAAGATGAACTTGGTAGAATGAAGGACATAGGAATAATCTATCCTATATAAAAGGTAGATAAGGTTATCCCTATATTAGTGTAGCCTAGGAAATTAGGGGAGATTCCTATATGTGGGGATTCTCACATTCTGAATGATGCATGTGTAAATGATCCATTACAAATTCCCTTCATAGACGAAGTTTTAGAATATGTCACAAGACATGAAGTATACTCTTTCACAGGTGGTTTTAGTAGATATCAGTAGGTACCCATCAATGAATAATATAGAGCCAAAATTACTTTTACCACTAAATGTGGATATTTTTTGTATAAGGTCATGTCTTTTGGCCTTAAGAATACACTTATGGTTTCCTCTCTATAGTGGTGACTGTATTAAATGACTTTGTTCATGACTTTTTGGAAGTCTATCTTGATGATTGGGCAATTTTTTTAATTTAAAGAACATTTTTCTAATGTACAACTAATGTTATAATGATGCTAAACTCTACATATTACATTGAATTTAAATAAATTAATATTCCTTACACCATTTGGTGTATTTTTAAGACATGTAGTATATATCAAAGGCATTTTGGTAGATCAAACAAAAATTATAGTAATCCTAAGTATGCCTCCAACTATCAGTTCTACTAAAGTGTGATCTTTTCTAGGCCATACATGCTACTATCACAAGTTTATAAATGGATATGCATCTATTTCATCTCTATTGGAATCCTTACTATACAAAAATATGAAGTTTTTATGGAATTAAAAGTGCCAAGTAGCCTTCATCAAGCTGAAATAGATATTGGTTACTATGCCCATCCTTATCTTTCTAGATTAGAGCAAGCCCTTTCATGTACATGTAGATGTTTTAGGTATCATAGTCAGTTTTTTGCTTGTATAACTAGGAGATTATGTAATTGAACATCTTAATCATTTTTCCAATTAGAAAGTGTCTGGTGCAAATAAGAACTACATAACCATTGAATAAGAAGCATTGCCTATCATGTTCACACTACAAACATTTTTACACTATTTTATTATGAAACCATTCAAAGCCTTCACTAATCATCAAGCCTTATAATACCTTATCAAAAAGTTTATGCTAGGAAGATGCATCTCTCAATGGTTGATTTTATTTTAGGAGTTTAACTTTTGCATTAATGTAAATCTAAGAAGAGAAAACATGGGAAAATATCATCTCCTCCACATTCCTAATGGTGAATAACTAGAAGAATTATAAGAAGACTCTCTTGATTCACACCTCTTTCATGTTTATATGATTCCTAAATTGTTTGAATCAATCACCAACTTCCTAAATCAAGGAGTCTTCCCTATGCACTATCAGGAACATGATAAGAAGTATTTTGTTACTAGATATTTACAATACACCATCATTAATTGGATTTTATATCACTTGGGGAAGGATGAAGTTATACGTAGGGTTGTTATAGAACATGAATGACCTCAAATCTTGTAGGAGGCACATTATGGAGTTGTAGGAGGACATTTTATAGGAGAATCTACTACCAAGAAGTTGTTATAGAGAGTGTTATGGTGGTCTAATATATTTAAAATTACACATAGATTAGCATAACACTCTAATGTCACAAATTCATAGGTAAGCCACTACAAAAAGATTAAATGCCTTTGCATCCCATGTTAGTTGAGTAGTGTTTTGAACAATAGGGCATTGACTTTATCAAACCAATCAATCCACCAAGTAAATTTAATAAATAAATTCATATCATCACTATGAATGACTATTTTACTAAGTGGGTTGAATTTGTTGTGACACCTATCGATGGTGTGAAATATGAAGCAAAGTTTCTCTATGAAAACATTATTACAAGGTTCAAATGTCCTATCAACTTAGTTAGTGATCAAGGTACACATTTATTAAATAACATCATCAAGTCTCTTACTGAGGAATTTATGATTTCTCATCATAAAATCACTATGTACTATCCATAGTATAATTTCCAAGCTGAAGTTTCTAACAAAGTATTGGGAAAAATGTTGACCAAAATCTATGATGTGAAGAGTAATGAATAGGAAGATCACATTTTTGTAATTTTATGGGCATATCACACATATTAAAAGAGATCCATAGGGTTTGTGCCTTTTTAATTGGTGTATGACTTGAATCATTTATGCTATTGGAATACCTAGTACCTAGTCTACATATTTCCATGGTCAGGTGACTAAGGGATTATGACTATGTAACCAATAGACTTAATGAACTAAATAGGATGGATGAGTATAGATGAAAAGTATCATGGATGTAGGAAGTTCACAAGTAGAGAAAGAAATCATGGTATGATAAGAATTTTCACCAAAAAGAATTTCATAAAGATCAAATAGTCTTATTATATGATAGTCATTTTAGAGAATTTCTATTCAAGTTATAGATTTGATGGAAAGGGCCCTATATTATACATGAACTAATGCAATAGGGAACCATGGTCTTAAGATATCTTTAGGGAACCATTTTACCAAGGTGGGTAAATGGTTGTAAGATTAATTCCTACTACCAATAGTTGAATTTATCTCATTATACTAAATGAGTGGGTGCTAAGTAGCACAAAGTAGATTAATATTTCCCAATTTTGAAATGTTTTTATGTGTTTCTCTCTTTAGTGTGTGTTTGTAGACATATCTTCAATACTAGTCAAAGACCAAGATAATATGCATAACATAGGAGTGAACAAAATAAATTAAGTCTAGGAAAGGTATGGAAACATCTCATCAATAATATCTACATTATATAAAGGTCATTCACCATAATTAAATTCCTGATCAAAGGTTCAATTAACAAAAATATTAAAAAAATAAGCAACCCATCAACATCATTTGTTTGTACTCTTATAGAGATAATAAATAGATTAACAACATATCTTCACACATGTGCCAACAACTAACTACCTTAATCGATAAATTGGATTGGATTTACTACATCAAATATTGAATTCAAGATGAGTAGATAGCTAAGCATGACATTAACATGGAATACAATAGGCATAAATTCTATAAAATCCATGTTTAAAAACCAAGTTAGAATTTCATCCTTGTGCATATTTTTCACGATTTTTAGTTTAAAGAGCCAAGATATTTTTCTTATACAAAGAGGAGAGAGCATTGTAATATCATTGCTTCAGTAAATATGGATACTTCATGGCTCATCAAGGGATTGATAGAGGCTCCAAAAAAGGTAATGGGTGTTGACATGGCTCTCAAAAAAATAAAATTAAATGAACCTAAACCAATCAACTACATCCAACAAGTATAATATATGTTGTTTCATCTAGGCTTTGTTGATTCTATGTAACCTCTCACTCTCACATCCCTCCATCAATTTCACAACATAGATATTAAGTGCCTATTTTGAATGCCTACATTTGGTGACCTAGGTGAGATAATATAAGTATTTCTTATTGAGGTGTTGTTAATGATGTCTCTAAGGTGTCAAGGAGTGTCCATGAGATGATATGTATTCATGTCTAAATGATAAAGTGTACCTTAGTCCTCACTTAGTTTTCATGAGACTCTACAGGTTTTGGTCTTGTTATGAATGTTGTTGATTATGTGCTCTTGATGTAGAGGACCTATGGGGTGTAATAAGTGCTTGGTGTAGTTTTGAAAGTGAATATAATCCATTTGAGTAAGCCTTGTGAAGGTCTAGGTTATCCTAGTAATCTTGGTAGATTGATGACATCATAATTCACATGTGTGAAGGTGTCATAAGAAAGTGGTCACATGGGTTTGTTCAGTTTTGTGCCTAGAACATGTGTTTCAAATTTAATTCCTTTAAATTTTGTATATAAAAAGTTATAGTGGTTAAAACTTTCTCTCATAGGCCTATTTCACTATTTTTACACTTTTTTAAAATTTGCATTTTTAGTGACACTTGGAATTCAAATATTTGAATTTTACAAAGGAAACAATTTATGATTGCTTGATCTACATATTAAGAAAATGGATGAATTTGAAGATGGTGTAAAAATAAAAGTGGTAAATAAATTCAAGTTAAATCCAATTAAATTTATTAGTAGGTTTTACTAGTCATACAATTTCATTTATGGAGCTTCAAAGATGAATGAGGGTTTGACTTTCTTCTGCAAGTGACCTGAGAAGGGTGTTTATGTTTTTATTGATGGTTTTTGGATGTTTCATGATGATTTATCTATTTTATAGTTTTTTAAGACTCCATAAGTATCATTTTTATGTATTTTTGAGGTTTGAACAATCCATCTTGAGTATGAACCATTACTTGAAAGTTGATTGTTCATTCATTCATGGTATTTTCATGTACAAGGCAAATGATTGAAAGGCTTTGCATATGAAGAGGTGTGAAGTGATGAACGTAATAATGTGAGGGTGTCTTAAGGGTTATGTGGCATGGAACTATGTGCTTTATATTGGTATTTTTTTTCTATTTTTTTGGGTGAAGTGCTAAAGGAATGAATAGGTCTCCATGGGCCTAAAAGGGATACTTAGGCCTAATTGAAAGGTGTTGTTGCTTAAGGGTGATATATCAATTCAATGAATGAATTTTGTATATGGTTTTTATATTTAATAAGTTTAATAGATTCCTTAAGTTCTAAATAAAGTATTTTAGCTGGCCAATAAGGGTTAGAGGAAGAATCTTGTATAAGAGCAAGGATATTAAGGCCTTTATAGACTAGTTGTGTGTGTGTGAGCTCAAGAAAATGATATAGGTATTTTAAAGAGCAAAGACAGGTGGTGACAAATATAAAACAATTGATATGAATCTATCATAATTAGTTATAATTCTGAAAAGGAGTTATATACATGAAAAGTTAGGTTGAATGACCAAGTTGTGAAGAAGGTGACCTAGTTGAGTGAATGAGCCTAATTGGATTATATGAGGTAGAGAGGTAGGTTTATAGGTTTTAAATAAATATAATTCCATAATTAGGTATATTAGACATTATATTATATATGGAGATCAGTTTGAAGGTGATTGAGTTGGTCCTTGATCATCTAGGTGGTTATATCCTCCTTGCTAGTTGGTGCTAGCTAAAGGTCTACTGGGTGCTTGACTAAATTGAGGGGTGGGTGATCCTTGATTAGTTCATGCTGCTATAAATTGAATAAATACCTTTATAGTATATTATTCCAAATCACATTTTAGTGGGTTTTCTCCCCCATGAGGGTTTTCCATGAAATTGATGTGTTATGTGTTTTGATCTTGCATTGTTTTCTTTGTTCATTATAATGAATGGTTTATATGCTTCATGAATGCTTATGGTTCAAGAATTGGAATTTAATTTTAATTTATTGCATCACTGATTCAACCCCCATTGTTATTAATTGTAACTCTAAAAATTGTTATCAAAGCCACACTATCTTTGTAATTTTAACCACTTGAAGGTGATCAAAGGTATAATGAGTAGTCATCAAGTGCAAGGTGGTTTCTATAATAAGAAAGAACCATTATTTAGTGGTTCCAAATACAATTTTTGGAGCTCAAGGATGAAGACCTACATCATGTATCTAGGTTTTACATTTGGAAATCTATTATGGATGGTTATTCCCACCCCCACTCCTCCAACTAGTGTAACTGACATGAAGTTGAGTGAGAATAATTATAAAGTAATTAATGATATTTTTTGTGGCCTATAAAATTCTTAGTTAACTAAGGTGATCCATTAAAAGTCTACCATGGATATATCAAAAAAGTTTTAGATCATCTATGAAGGGGATTCAAAGGTTAAGTTGGCTAAATTATCGAGTTACCAAAGGAAATTTGAGGGCCTCAAAATGAATGAAGAAGATAATGTGTCATCCTATATTATAAGTCTTGATGAGGTGGTGAACATGATCAGATGTCTTGGAGAAGAGATTGAATAATATACTATAGTATAGAAAGTATTAAGGTCTCTCATCCTCAGGTCTAATTCAAAAATTTATACTATAGAATAAAATCATGATCTCATAAAGATGAATATGGATGAATTATATGGCATCATTACTACCTATGAGATGAGATTCAATGAGGGAAAACCACTAAATAAGGAATCAACCTTCAAAGTGATCAAGGAGACAAAAGTCAAGAAGACCAAGTTATGTCTTGAAGACTTTGATCTTAATTAAGATCAACTTTAAGCCATGCTAACACAAAACTTGAATTTAAGATCAAGTAAATATGAAGGGAAGATGCCTTTTAAATGTTTTTCATTTGATAAAGTTGGTCATTTTGTAGCTAAGTGGCCAGATAGAGCCAAGTTTGAATATAAGTAAGCTCATAAGGAATCTCATGAGGATGAGCACAAGAAATATAAAGGTTCTAGAAAGTATAGAAAGTTATTCACTATAATAAATTATAATAGTCATACAAAGGCATCAAGATCATTTACCATGAATAAGATAGTAATGAATGTAGTAAATAAGAAAGGTCCACATCAGAAAGTGATTATGCATCAAATGAAACACTATTCATGGATCTTGAGGATGATGATGGTGAATGTTATTTAGGTAGAGATATTTGGTGGAGATAAATAAAAGGTAAAATATGATAAATTCACTCTTTAATATAAATAACTAAAAACCATGGAAGCGTTGAAGCTTCTATAAGGTAAAAACATAAAGAAAGCATCCTTGATGAAGACTTATGAGGAGAAAATTGTTTTCTTTCAAGAAAGAATGAGAAATGAAGTCAAAGAGAATGATGAGATCACTCAACATATTGAAACCTAGGTTTGTATCCTTGATAAAGAGATAAATATTAAGGATGAAGAATGTTTCAAGTTTAAATCAGAGATGCAGTCTTTGTAGGTGAAACCAGATCAAGCTATGAAAAATCTTAAAACATATCAAGAATTTGATTCAATAATTAAGAATCTTAGTGAGATGCTTGACAATAAAAGAGTGCCTAAATGTATGATTGGTCTTGGTTCCAATCATATTCAAGTGAAGGTAGATGTTATGACAAGCACAAGTTTGTTGAATAATACTGTGATTGATCAAAGGTCTTCAAGTGACATGTGTGGACTTCGTTTCATTGAGAATAAAAGATAAAATAAAGGAGTCATATTTTAGGCTAATAAGATGGAAAATTAGATCAGACAACCCAATGCTATAAGGTACACAAATTCCTTTAATGGTCAAAATCATTATTATCACATGTTTGGTCATATGATAATTGACTATAAAAGAAAAGCTCATAGTAAGATATTTGCATGGAATTATGAGTAAGATAATGAAAAGCATGAAGAATATCTTCACTTAATATAGTCAAATGATCCACAAAGAAAGCATGGCATCTTATGATATAGGTGTCAAAGGATTGGTCATATTGCAAGGTCTTGCAATTCCTTCATTAGGAAATCAAATGATCATGTGCATGAATTGGATAATGAAAATTTAAGGAGTCATCATGTAGAACATAAATAAGGTATGTAAAATTAGAAAAACTTAATTTTTTTCAAGTGTCAAGAGAGAGGTCACATAGCAAGATTATGTAGGAATGGCAAGAATTTTAGTTCAAAGAATGTCAATCTTAACATGAATAAAAGGATTCATAATAAATGGAGACCAAGGAGGTGAATGAAAAACAACTTCAAAATTTATTTTTTGTCATGATAGAATAGGATGAAATTTCAAGTGTCAAAGATCAAGTCCTATCTAACCAAGTGGATAAAATAATTAAGCAAGATTCCAAATCTGAAGGAAATATTGAAGTTAAGGACTTGTTCAAAGTCAATTTGATGATGAGGTAGGACTATAAGTCAAATAAGAGTATGGATATATGGGAATATCTTAAGTTTTTGGAATTTTATTCTATTTATGAAAAGTGAGTGTCTCTACATATTTTTCTTAGGAGACATTTCATATATAGAATTAAGTGTGTATGTTATAGGTGATATATAAGATGTTATAATCATAATATAGGTATGTAGATGTTGATTGGTCTTTAAGACCAATGAAATTATGGTAGAGAGTTGATGATATTATTTTTCCAAGCCTTTTGTAAATCAATACAATTTATTTGGTTAATGGGGAATCAACAAGCTCATGATCTTGATCCTAAGGTTTGTGTTGAAAAGTTTCAAAAAACCTGTTCAAGGACAATGGTCCTAAAGATAAGTTTATGACATTTAACGATGCTTGATTTAGTTGGTCAAATCATGAAGAATGAAGGTAAGATTAATCTAGAGTGTAGAAATGAATTATCCAAGTGTATTACATGGATTTAAATGTGCTAAGTTGGTCAAAAGAACTATTCACGACCATTTATTTAGTATGACCAATTTGTTCAGTGTTCACTGCTTAACGAGTGCTCATCATGAAAGATTGGTTAATTTGAGGTCTATGAGGATAACCAAGGGTTGAGTAAAATGGGATTTGATGTGTCTAAGTAAAAATGTGTTGTGGAGATGTCAGAAGGCTCTCATGATCTTTTTATGGTGTTTTGGCATAGTGACAAGTGTATACATAGGGTCTATAAGCATAATATGATTGGTTTAAAGTAACAAATAAATATTGGTGAGTTTTTAAGGTGACTTTATGGAATATAATTGTGTGTTATAATCATAAATGTGTGTTCTAGGTGGTTTCAAAATTTGAAGGCATCTTGAGGGCAAGATAAATATTTTTTTGGCTCTCTAGTATAATACACTTTACTTAAGGGCTAGCAAAACAAAAACCATATTCATGGATGTATGAGTTCCCCAAGAAATATGAAATCAATTTTTGGATAAAATGGTGTGTTTTGGTTACCTATAAATGAGAGAGAAGATTTAAGATCTAGTTTTGACTAGAAGATGGTAAGTTGACCATGTTTCTTATTGATGCCCTAATATTGTAACCCATCTAGGTTAGTGAGATTCCCAAAGAATTTGAGGTATAATTATTATTAATTAGTTTAAATGGAAAAATGGGTGCTAAAAAAGTAATTTACAATCATTTTTAAGTGTATATTTTGTTTTATGGTTATGCATCTGTTTAAATGGAAGGCTAATTAAAAGGTCAATTTGTGAAGCTATAGTATAGAGGAAGAGTTGGGTGATGAAACTTGGCATGTATGATGGGGAATATGAGTTTGAATTAGATATTAATTTTAAAGTCATGGAGGTATATACATAGAAAGTTATGATCTCTACAAAATATGGAATGACTACAAGGCCTCTAAGCAAGGCTAGTGTAAAGAAGAGTAGTTTTTTGGCCATTTTATTCAAAAGAAAAAGGTATTGTTTTCAATTAATATGTTTCTAAGTTGGATTTTTGAATAATATGTGTTTGAGAAAGAGATTGAATGTCCACTCTTCAATCTATGGGTAGCTTGTGAATTTGAAGACAACTATGAAATTTCATCATGGTTGGAGATGGTTTGAAGGTGATAAAGGGGTGCCTAAGTTGAGGTGAATTATGAGGAGTTCATCTCAGTGTTATTAATTTGTTTTCAATTACTTTTTTATATTCATGTGTGTTTCTTCTTCATATAGCAATGCATGGTCAAAGAAGAGTGTTGTCAATGAACATGTTTGAGGTAGTCATGGTAAGAAATGGTATGCATAATGATAGGGAGAGTTTTTATCATATATTATAAGAGGTACCTTATTTTATTTTGGATTTTAAAACATTTATAGTTCATTATGATCAATAGGTAATCCCACTTTATCATTGTGTCAAAGGGGGAGAAAATGTTTATAGAGGCAAAAAGAGTATGTGCATAGATTTGTGTTGGTGTTTACAAGTGTTGACATCAATGACAAAGGGAGATATTTTTGAGATGTTTTCAATGATGTATATAAGGTGTCAAAGAATATCCATGAGATGATATGCATGCATGGTTCTTAATGACAAAGTGTGCCTTAGTTCTCACATAGTTTGTATGAGACCCTATAGGTTTTGGTCTTGTTATAGATGTTGTTGATGATTTTTTCTTGGCACATGATCTATGGGATGTAATAAGTGTCTAGTATACTTTTTTAAGTGAATATATTCCATTTGATTAAGTCTTGTGAAGGTATAGGTTATCTTAATCATCTTGTAGAGTTTCTTTCATAATCAGATTGATGACATCAAAATTCACTTATGCTAAGGTGTCACAAGAAAGTGGTCACATGGGTCTATTTAGTTTCATGCATATATCATGTGTTTAAAATTTCATGCCTTGACATGATGTCTATCAAAATTTATGATGGTTTAAAGTTTATCTCTCAAGCAGATTTCACTATTTTTATACTTAGTCAAATTTACATTTTTAGTGACCATTCGAATTCAAATATTTAAATTTTACAAAGGAAAATAGTTGTTATTATATATATATATATATATATATATATATATATATATATATTGATAAAATGTATGAATTTGATGATGGTGTAAAAATAAAATTGTTAAATAACTTAAATTCAAATCCATTTAAATTGATTAGGAGGTTTGATTGGTCTTATAATTGCATTTATGAAGCTTCAAATTTGACTGAGGGTTTGAATTTCTTCTGCAAGTGACCTAAGAAGGGTGTTTATGTTTTTCTTGATGGTGTTTGGATGTTTTGTGATGATTTATCTATTTAATATTGTTGTATACTCCCTTAGGATAATTTATATGTATTTTTGAGGTTTGAACAATCCATATTTAGTATGAACCATTGCTTGAAAATTGACTATTTGTTCATTCATGTTATTTTCATGTACAAAACAAATGATTGTAAAGTTTTGAATATGCAAAGGTGTGTAGTGATGAATGTAATCACTTGAGGTTGTCTTATGTGTCATGTGGCATGGAACTATATTATTTGAAGTGGTCTTATGTTTCTATTTTTTATTGATGAAGTGCTAAAATAATGAATAGGTTTCCATAGACCTAAAAGGGCTACTTAGGCCTAATTGAAAGGTGTTGTTGTTAAAGGGTGATCTATCAATGCTATGGATGACCTATGTCTATTTTTTTGATATTTTTATAATTTTAATGGATGCCTTAGGTGATAAGTAAAGTATTTTATCCAACCAAAAAGGATTAGAAGAAGAATCTTGTATAAGAACAAGGATATTAAGGCCTTTATAGACAAGTTGTGTGTGTGTGTGTGTGAGTGTGTGTGTGTGTGTGTGTGTGTGTGTGTGTGTGTGTGTGTGAGAGAGAGAGAGAGAGAGAGAGAGAGAGAGAGAGATTTATGTGTGTGTGTGTGTGTGTGTGTGTGGGTGTGGGGTAAAACATATCAAATAATTTATATTAATCTTTCATAATCAGTTACAATGCTAAGAAGGAATTTTATGCATAGAGAGCTAGGTTATATGACCAAGTTGTGAAGAAGGTGACCTAGTTGAGCGAATGAGCCTAAATGGATTATATGATGTAGAGAGGAAAGTTTTAAAGTTTTATACAAATAAAATAAATTTATTAGGTGTGTCATAAATCAAATAATATGTGGATATTAGTTTTAAGGTGATTGATTTGGTTCTTGATCATCTAGGGAGTTGTATCCTCATTTTTAGTTGGTGCTAGCTAAAGGTCTAGTGGGTGCTTGACTAATTGATGGGTGGGTAGTCCTTGATCAGTTGGTGAAGGTATAAATTAAGGAAAAAAATTATAATAAAGTATTAAAAATATTTTAAAAGTTGTTTTTCTCCCTCATGAGGGTTTCCCATATACTTCAAGTGTTATGTGCTTTGATCTTGCATTATTTTATTTGTTAATTATAATGAATGGTTTATATGCTTCATGAATACTTATGTTGAATGGTTTAGGGTTAAAATAATTGTAATTTAAGTTGATTTATTGCATCACTAATTCACCCCCTCCCCCTCTTAGTTATTTTACATCTAACATTACTTGACTGATACAATGATGATAACATCTATCCTTGCCCTGTTATCACCATAGTAATCGACACAAAAGCTATGGCCCAAGTTTTAGGCATGCCTACATGAGGAGACTCCTTATATCCCTAAAATATGAGAACACCCAAAAATATTTAATAGTTTTTATATTCATATGTTTGGATTAATATATGGATTCTAGTTAATGAAATCCTAGCCAAGCCACTACACATCCTCATCAAGTGCATCACTAGGGGATTCTGGTAGATGACCAAATCTATGAAGCCAATACCAAATAGGGTCATGTACATCACCCACTAGATGATATATATAAATGATACATTTAACTATCTAAAGTAATTCATCCAAGATCTACTCACCAATATTGATAAGTGTTACACCTCCCTAAAGTAGACCTTTTAATACCAGTTTTTCATCTTCCTACTCTACTTCACACATTAAAAGTCCCTAAAGGGAGAAGGGCACCCTGACATTGATTATTAGTTGACACAACAATTTTGTAATCTCATATGGATGTAATAATATATATCCCTAACACATGATGACAAGTTCAAAGTATCATGGGAGGTGTGCCTAGAATTGATTGCTACACATCCTCGAGTGCCACCAAACATCATATCATACCTAGGTCAACATGAATCTATCACCTTTCTCCCAAAAGGTGTGTTTATCAACATTCGTGATTTTCCATTATCACCTTTTTCATTACCCACATTATTCATAACAATGGATATGGCATAAGATGAAGTCACTAGACAAAAATATTTCATAACTAGGCATGTGACTCTACTTTAGGCAATACTACCTGGAATATCCATCCCTGTAGCATAGTAACTAGAGGAAGCTACCAAATCACAACAATAGAATGGAAAGTGTAAGATTCCTATAGAATAACATTTAGTGTCCCTTCCCTTGAAGTGTAAGACACACAACACATCCACTTGGATGGATGATTTGAAATTGCCTCATATTGTGAGCTAATGTGACCTTCTTTAAATGGGTATAAATGAGAAAAAATTATACCAAGTCCTTATTGCAAACATGGCTTAGGATTTTAGAAAGAATTATTCTTGTAGAAGGTAATGCATATAGTTTAAGTGTAGAATTAGGTTCCTCCAGAACTATGGTTAAACCTTCCATCTTACCCATCATCCATAGTTATTGACATAATTCAAAAATAAGTAGAGTATTTATAAAGGAGGATCAACTTATTCTAGCCCCAACCTGCTACTACATTCATAGCCAAGGACATATTTTCACCCCTTTTGGAAATTCCACTAGAAACACTTATGCATAAACATCAAATAAAGTGGGAGGTTAGGGTCTCCCTTACACTTTAAGAGTGTACTTTTAGATTACCAACCATTATATATGAATCCTAATGTACCCCTACCTCTACTGCACCATCATTGAATCATATAGTAGTCATGTTCAAGTGGAGAAAGGCGTAAATTTCTATTTTAGAAGTATGACTAAGTGATTTGACACCATCATCATAGGCCTATGAAGTTGAAGAGATCAAACCCAAGAAACATATATAAGAATAATAGTAGTCCTTAAGAGAGGAAGCATCTCATACAATAAAATGATGAGTGAGGAAGGAGGAGAATAAGTGATATAAAGAACAAGCATGACAACAATAAGCCACACAACAAGCTAAAAAATATAAATCCACATAAAAAACCAAGGACATAGAGGTTGATAGACAAAATGCCATGGATGTGGCCAAGAAGGCTTGGAAAGTGGTTGACATAACCCAAAAAACATAAGAGGAACAAGCAAGGAAAGAAAAAGAAGATGATATTACTACCAAGGCTAAGGCAAAGGAAGAAGATAAAATAAATGTAATGTCCCCAAAATTTTGAGAAAGTTATTTAATTAATTTAAGTTTTCCAAAATTAAAATAGGATGCAATGGACCAAGCACAATAGGCAAAGCATAGAAGTTGTAGAATGTGCTGTGATACCAGAAGGAAAAGGAAGATGCAAGGAAAAATAAAGAGGAAGACTGTTGAAGCTGCATATGTCAGCCATACCAAATAGGTGTAGGCACAAGCATAAATTCAAGATCAATCACAAGCATAATGGCAGACACATATCACCACAAGGCAACCAACGACTAGGCTATAAAATATAAATCCAAGGCATACTTCTATGGTTCTTTGGGCTTCATTATACTTTCTAAATTGTTGTGTAGAAGAAGAAAGAAGAATAAGAATGAGTGAAGAAATTAAAGGCCATACCAGAAGAGGAACATGAAAAATGTCAAAAATTTAAGCTGTCACAACAAGAGATGAATAAGAAAAAGGAGGAGGAATCAAAATGTAATTAGGTTAGGTTTAATACATTATGTAATAGCTCAAGTTAGTAGTAGAGAGCATAGTGTAGTAACAACAAGCACCAAATCAGCCTCAGGTATAAGAAGAATAGCCCACATATAAAAATCATCACATGTAGCTCTAATAGGTCCTCAACTACATGATTTTCCATTAAGAGGTGTCTAGCTATGATATGTCCCTAAAATTGGTGCTTGGAACACCACCTTCTCACTCTCACTTGACACAATTCCATGACTAGACCTTGCAGCATATACAAGTACATTGTCCACACTTCCAATTAAGGAAGAGGTTTCCTTGGATGTCTCTAGGCTTCCATTTAAGAAATAATTAGAGGGTGCAATAACTTTATAGGAATTAATAACATAGAATGCTACCTCTTTGGAGCTATATATGAGTTAATCCTAGGAAGAGAACATGGAATTGAAGGATCACCTTCAAAAATCTATTAATATCATCCAGGACACCTACTTGGGTTAGTCAAGAAATTAGGGACCAAGTTATGTCTAACTAGTTTGGACTCATGACTTTAGTCTCTGAATTAAAAAATAACTGGTGTAAATCCCAATAATTCTATGCAATCAATATATTAGGCCATAAATATGAAGACTAAGGTAGATACTTTGATCACCTTATTGGAGGAGTACTAGAGCATGTTGGACATTATAGAAATCTAAGCACAATATCTCACATGAAATCTATTGGACTAGAAGCAATACCTTGATCTCTCTCTCTCTCTTTCTCTCTCTCTCTCTCTCTCTCTCTCTCTCTCTCTCTCTCTCTCTCTCTCTCTCTCTCTCTCTCACTCTCTCTCTCTCTCTCTCTCACATTCCAATGTAGAATTCACCATAGTTGTAATTTCAAAGATAACCATATGTAGTCACACCACCTTGATAGATGAAAATGATAAAGATCTCTAGGACTTGATAAATGCAAGAGATAATGTGCATGACAAACTTATTAACTAGCAAAGTGAGATTTTAGCCATTTCACTCATAGGTCTCTAGGATTAATTCCATGAAGATAAGCTAGAAAAGTTGAGTGGATAAATCTAGATGAGGATTAATAATACTAAGGTATCCATGAGCATCACTGATGAATTAGACTTGAAACAACTCATCAATTATCATGAACCACTATGTATCCTACTATGTATGGTCTCAAAAGCTATGATCAATTGGTATACATCCAAAACTAGCCTATCTCCATTACAAAGCAAGATTTACTAGATCATCAACATTCCATTGTATAATCCATCATTCGATCTCTAGCAATTCATTGCATAATGTAAGGCTACATAGTCTAGGGCCAATAATCATGTTGGTAAATCATAATATGCATTAATTATACCTCCTTCAAGCTAAGTACTATGTAAGGTGAAAATTTTGAAAATTTTGTAAATAATTTTGTATTGGGAATGACTAGTAAAACAAGTGGGGCTAGGATGGTTAAAAACTCATAAAGGGTGGCCACCTAGTTATGCCAGCTTATTGAAAACCCAAAAGGGTGGTATTTTGGCGTACTACTTAGTTTAAAACCCAAACATATAGCTAAGTAGTGCATGTGAAAACCAGAAACAACACCTTGAGTGAATACTTTGAATCTTATTTTTCTAGCCATTTCTTTAACTTATGCCCCATGTGTACATTCAAATGATCTTGCAATGTTGTCTTAGATGAGCCAACATTTTAAGTCTAAGAAAGTGTTGGGAAAAAAAACTAGATAGTAAAGATGCATAGGATATTATTTAAATATTCATGTGTTATGTATTAATTGGTTAGATATATGCATAATTTTTCCTATCCCCCACAAATTTTAATAGGTTAGAAGATGAAAAAAATCCTATTTTGGAACTAAACACAAGAAGAATATGAACATAAAGAGACTATAAATGACTATATATATTTGTGTGTGTGTATGTTTGTATGAAAAAGAGATTTTGACCTTTTTTGAGATCAATATAAAATATTTGGTTATGGTTACCTATTGTAATTCTTATTTTTTCCTTGAAAGTGATTTTTTGGTTAATGTTTGGCTTATTTATATCTAATTCACTCAAAATGCTTTATAAATAGTCATGAAGTACTAGTTAATCCTAATTTATATCTAACACATAATAATTCATCTCTATTATACTTATATTTTCCCTCTTGAGTATAAATACTCTGCACTATCCTATTCACTTGAGTAAAACTTAATTATCCTCATCTTTAGCATGTTATGATGCTTCGAGAACCTCTACTAATAAAGGAAACTAGGGATCTTTAAGGCTTAATGAAAAAAAATTGGGAGTTGGTCCAAGAAATAAAATTGTGTGTTTTAGGCCTAATAACATATTTTAAGACCATTAAGCTAATTTTTATGAGCTATAGAATATGCTATTAAGTTTTATTCCACTTCGACCAAACTAGGTGTGGGAAATGGAGAGTTACAAGACACCTATACACTTATATGATGGAATGGTAGGATAAAGGAGTTTACCAACACATGATAGATATTTAATGAGTGGTTTTAAATCATTTCAATTTGAATTCATGTTTGTAATTTTCATTTTTCATTTGTTTCATACAAATAAGGGAAGTTTCCAAGGAGCTAGTCAAGGTGTCAAGGAAGTTCGTAACTCCTATGCCACTTGACAAATTAGAGCTGATTCAAGAGTGATACACATGGCCTTGGAGGTTTATTGGACTATATCATAAATCATTTTCTATTTTTAATTATCATGGACAATTTTCACTCATCTTCTATCCCACCTCTCTCTCCCTCTCTTCTCTCTCATATTCTCTATATATTGAGCCACTTTTGGATAAATTGATATCCTCCACCTGTGTATGGTGAATCCATACTCATTTATTCTACCTTTGATCAATAAAACAAATAATTTTTTACCTCATTATATGACTAAATGTAGTGATAAATCTCTAAATTGTTGATATTATCAAGTGTAGATGTGTTGGTGTCATTAGGGATATCTTTTGAGTTTTGAAGTGGAAGTAATCTTCTCTCTTAGCCTTACAATACCTTACCCTTCTACAAAAAATTTATGCAATAGGTTCATTTTAAGATGTGTGTCTGTTCATGTTATCTTATAGGTCTTAGTGTATTATGAAATGTGTGTTAGTGGTCAACAAATTTTGGTACATCACCACTATAGTTAGGTTTATTTTAGTTGTTTCTTACCCTTTTCAAAATCAAGAAAGTGATAGATTAGTGAAATTAAACCCAAATAATTTATCAAGGGGAGATAGTACCTTAAATCTAGAGGTTTACCCCTACTAAAGACAACCCAGAGGTCTAGGGGTAATCCCATGTTTAAATAAATTTGGAGAGGTCATAACTACCTTATCCTAGGGTGTAAAATATGGTTATAATAGTTGTGACATGCCTAGTGTGACCTGAGGTCCAAAAGAGTGGAATAAATTTTAGTGTGTTCTTCTACCTATCAGCTTTTAGAATCATTCAAGCAAACACTAATGACAACTTTGAATGCAATTAACTAGTTATAAGTAGCCTAGGTACTTATTTTAAAATATTTTGATCAAGTATTGTGTTTTATTTGACTAATAAATTTTATATGACTAGATATAATGAGATTGGATATTATACACCTTCCTATCAACCTTATCATGACCCATACTATGTCCCTCAATAGCCCTATCAAGATTGTTGTCATCCCTATGAGCCATGGAAACCCTATGGTCAACCTATTCATTCTCTATGATTATGATGTTATTGTTGGCTCTAGGAATGGAAAAGAAATTACATCATGAATAAATTTTTACACACAAAATTTATAATGTAATATTTGGGGATAATATTTACAAACAAAGTAAAAGCTTATAAAGCTTTTACACATAGTTATATGATATAATGAATTCATGTGAACCAACTAAGACATAAATTAAAATAAACTAATAAAATTTGGATCATAATAAATCCAAAAAACTCCCCCTTGGTCCAAAAGGGTATAACATATGAATGAATTAGAGAAATAACTCTTAAGTCATCAAAAAAACTCTATCACAATTGTAAGTGGTGTACTATACATCTATCACTGACTAAAAACTATGCCATTCCATAAAGAATCCCACCCCTATGAGTTGTGGAAAAAAATGGCTGATAAACATGATCAAGTCCTACTCATCCCTGGTGATCATCATATCATACTATATTATAACATTATATGGAATGTCTAACTACATTGACCCATATAAGGTCCTATATAAGAATCCATCCAAGTGACAAACCTATACTCTGTATGGCACATCTCCTTGGTATCCAATAAACATTGATGACCTTTGATCAAAACTAAAGGTACTAATGACCCCTATCAACTCGTACTATCACCAATGACTGATCAAAGTCTAACTAATGCCTAAATATTCTCACCCTATTAGGAAATAAGTGGGAAGCTATGCATCATGAAAAATAAAAATAACTAACTCTATCCACTCCATGTCATGAATGTCAAATATAGAAAGCCAAAAATTAAACTAAATGTAAGATCACAAGCCAAAATTTTCGATTCAATCATTGAACCCAAACTTTAAGAAAATAGCTAACTGGAGAGGATAATTGTCCTATAGCCTCCAAGGAATACTCCAACCTCCAATTTTCACCTAGATGGTACCAATCAAATGGCTCCTAGGACATGTAATGGATGGTATTATCTTAGAGAGTACAAGCATAAGGTGAAATTAAAAAAAAAACATTTAAGTTGTTGATTTCAACCAAAAATACACCTTTATACATCATTTTAATAAATTTATGGTTAAAATCATATAAAGAAATATCAAGTCACAAAATAAACTATTCCATTATGTTTAGAATGTTTTAAAACCTATGAATAATTTGATCACATGACCACCTTTTCATGAAATAATGATTTGTCAAAAAAAGTTATCACCAAATTCATGACTTACACCATTTTATCACTGATTTTATTTATAAATTTAAATTTAATCAAAATATAACACAAAAATTATACAATCAAGTTTTTAACCCTAAACCTTCTTATTTATAAGAGTCTACCAAAAATTATCTATCCACCTTATTTTCAAACTTGCATGGAATATAGTAGGAAGACATTTAATATGTCCTTAATTATTAGTTTGTGTGCATTATATATATATATATATATATATATATATATATATATATATATATATATATATATATATATATATATATATATATATATATATAATGCACACAAACTAATAATTAAGGACATATTAAATGTCTTCCTACTATATTCCATGCAAGTTTAATGCATGAAAAATTAACTCATAACTATATTTGATTTATTCCTTTGTCTGGTGGAGCCCATGGATAAATCAAAACACAAATATTTATATCTTGTTAGGCTGTATAACCCTAAACTGTGTTATGTTATATCTATCAAAAAATGTATATATTTTTTTGTTTTTGTTTTTTTTAATATCCTTTAGCTATGTAATTTAATTGATAATAATATATTTTTAATTTATTCTCTATCCTTTATTGTCCAAATTTAAGGCTTTTTAAAAAAAATTAAATAAAAAAATGATTGATATTGGCTAGTATTCAAAAATAATTTTCTAGTACTCAGAATGAATACATAAGTAGGATACACCATAGAGATTCATTTATATTTGAATGCATATGTAAATTGAATGATTAACATCAAATTTATTCACCCTATAATGAGGAAGAGTGTGGAAAATGTTTGAAAATTTACAACCCATGCCTATGAGAATTCTTGTGTATTATATTTCAATCTATTATCTACTGCTCCATATCTTGTTTCTCTTTTCCTTGAAGTGACTCTAATCAATATTCAATAAATTATCTTCCCTCTTCCCTTATATTTATGTCTCTAATAAATATTTAATAAATTGTCTCCCCTTTAATCCTCCATGAATCCCTTGGGCTCTAATACCACTGTTGGCTCTAGGAATGAGAGATAAATCTCATGAATAAAATTTTATACATAAAATTGATAGTGTATTATTTTAGGATAATATTTATAAATAGATTAAAATATTATAATTCTTCTAAGTGTGGTTATAATATGTATCTAGTTACCATGAACCAACCAAGACATAAATTAAAATAAACTGAAAAAAATTGGCTCATAATTAATCCAACACTTGTTGAACAACCTTATGAAGAAGCATATGAAAAAGGATATTAGTAAGATGTCATTAAGAATCTTTAGAAATAGTTTTTAGGTATCAAAAGGATCGTAAAACATTAGCAAGGTAGACCTTTCCAAATCTCCTATCAACACAATCAGTCCTATCCATCCTATCAAGCTTTTAGACAACCTTTTCAAGGTCAATACCAAGGGAAACTAACTCAACAATTATGATCTCACCAAAACCACTAATTATCTCATCCTCCTAATTCAATTCCAACTGAAGATAAAATATTTTTATCATTCCTACCAAATGTGATAAAATCAAAAAAATGCGATGAAAAAATGGGATAAGGAACTTGATGTGATCCCTATTCATCTCATAGAGAGGTTAAGAAATTCTGTTCAATTCTTTATGAATAAGTGGAGGTTGGTTGAGGAGGAAGATAACTATGTAATAAATGAATATTTTCATGAAATGAGATGCTATATCCAATAGTGGGTAGATATATTAGAAAGGTGGGAAAACTAATAAGCTTAGGATCAATTTGTAGCTATCAAAGGGCCTTAATAAGGCTATGAATAAGGTGGAAATCTGGTTAAAGAACATGTATCTCCCTCTCCTCCCCAAGAATCATGTTGTGTTCCATATCATTTTTCTCATGCTACTCATGAAACCATTCATTATCCTTAAGAGGATCCTCCAAGAGAGACAATTCAATCCTCAAAAGAACCTAATAGTCTCAAGGTTATAACTTTGATGTAAGTAGTGAGGTCTTGGGTAAAGAAAGATGAAGAGAGTGAGGACCAAGAATTTTATGTAAGGAAAGAAGACCTTGTATTTTTTAAATATTAATTTATTTCTCAAAAATAACCTATATCTTGTCTATTTTGGAGGTCTATCTAAGAATATTTTTACCATAAAAAGAGGCCTTAATTGAGAAGGTAGAAGATAAAGTTACATCTATTGAAGAACCTCAAGAAGGCTATGAGAAAGGTGAGGTGGTTGATGAAGAGAAATGAACACTTATCTAAAAATTATATATAATTTCCCTTTAATAATTCCTTGAAGAATATCCCATTTCCAAATACTCAAAATTAAAGAGTACTCCTTCCATTCCCATGCCCGTTAATGAACCATCCACCACACCTTACATTCCCTCTCCAACCCATGAACTTGTTCACCACCCTCCCACCGCATCACTTCTTCAAAGAGAACCTATCTCATTAGAGATTAGTGAATAAGATCAAGCCAAAGTTATAATTGATTAAGAAGATGAATAAAGTGTCTATGATGAAGAGTTCACTATAGGGACTCCACTTGGTCAAGACAAGAATAAATCCATCTTATTGAGTGAATAAAAAGATTATCAATATCATGTTATAGATGTACACAAAGATCTTGATCAAGGTATATAAGAGGAAGCTTTGGTGAAGAACATCACAATGGCTGAGTTGAGGCTCATGAATTGGTCAAGAGGATGAGTTTGAAGAGGTTGTGGTTCTTAAGGATAAATAAGGAAAAGATGATTGGAAATAACATATTTAACTTCTCCAAAAGACTGAAGACCTTTTCAAGGTTGAAATTCAAGTACACAAGGAGATAGAATAAGATGTCTTCATGTAAGATAATGATGAAGAGTGGATTGAATATGCAAATCTCCTTGAAGAGCTTGATGAGCTTGCAATTGGTAAGAAGTTTGATATTATTCAAAGTATCATGGAGGTCAAAGAAACATGCTTTAATGAGGCATAATTGAGTTAATTTTTAGTTAAAGAGTAACATGAGAAGATGGTTGAGTCACAAGAGGAATTAACCTTCATAGGTGATATGTTTATAGCTACTATTATTGCATTAAAGATCATTCCAAAGAGAGTCAAAAGCATGAAGGATTTGAAGAAACCAAAACCAAAGCTTAAAAGGCAACTTATTTCATGCATTCATTCATCTCATAGAGAAAAATATGGTGCAATTTTCCATTTTGATCTATGAGGAGAAAATTTGTTTCAGGTTAGTTTTTATATAGTTTATTTTACTTCCTTATTTTGGTGTGTTTCCTAATTTATTTATAGCACATGTATGTGTCTTACTTTATTTGATTTTATGTGTGTATTTATTTCATGTGTTGTTGAGGTAATCAAATTGTCTTTTTGGTCAAGTGTCAAGGTCTAATCTTGTTGTTTTAGAGTGCAATTGACTCCATAGCCTAATGGAATCATAAGGCTACTGGTCTAGTCATCTTAACATGCATGTTACCCCTATGAATTTCAAATTGTCAACCATATTTTGACCTGAAAGTAAAATAGGTCAACCCATCTAAATTTAAACTTTTATAGGGATATTATATGGTCTTATCATGGTCTACAATGGTCCTAATTAGTCTTATATGGTCATATGTGTCCTTATTTATTATTGTCACCAAATATTGCACCATAAAAGAGGGTGTTAATGCCTCTCATAGATTCTAGAAACATGGGAACATTTCTAGGTATGTGGATGTACCTATATTGGAAATGAGCCTCTATATTTAAGGGGCTAGCTCCCTGAACGTATCTTGAAATGCTCACACCTGCTTAACTAATTTATTATGGGGGAAAAGAGTTAGAAGTTTCATGAAATGAACCTAATCTAATCATGTGATGTGAAAATATATGTTCCATATGACCATCATACTTTCGTACACTAATAAATAAGGTACAAAAACTAAATTCCATGTCTTATGGATTCTAACATAAGTATTTAAATATGGAGGTGAGATGTATGAGAGTTATCCAATGTAAGTGAACCATAGCCTAGTTACAAACACTAAGGCTCATTATATAATTAAAATATAGTCTCATACACTTGAAAACACTTCATATGACCTATTAGAATAGGAAATATTGCACAAACAAGAAAGGATAAGGGAAGAAACAATAGAGAATAATCACTTTATGTTACCATACATCACTTACACACTTAGACAATTGTTTAAGAACTCAAAATAAGATTCACATTAATGTTCAAAGGTAAAATATGACATCAGTCTAGTAAAGATTCACCATACATGGAGTGGAACTATTTTATAATAGCTCAAGAGTTATACTTATAGAAGAAGGAAAGCAAGAGAAAGGGAACCATAGTGCTAAAGAGGGGAATCAATTAGTTCAAATGTTTTAACCATAGTTACAAATGCTTCTACAAATTATGTTCATTTAGACCATTTAATTGATCCAAGTCACCTCAAGTGGTTGCACAGTTACATATTCCCTCATTGATGCTCCTTCATAGTTACAATAATGGGATCAAGTGGTTCTGAGCTAAATTTTAGCATCAATGTGGTTACAATAAATGAATCCATTTGTTAGAAATTTTTCTTGGTGTTAAACCACTCCTAATTGGTTTTTCATGGTGTGAAAAAGTGGAGAGATGGGTCCCTTCCATGTAGTATGGTCCTGTAGATGAACTATTGGGGTCCACTTGTATGCCTTTATGGAACCCTATGAAATTTTAGCTCCTTCTAGCAATGGTGAACACAGTCAGATAAAGATCCATCTATGATGCAAACTTACATGCTAGAGGTCCATATTTGGCCCCATGGGTAATCCCTTTATGTTCTTCATAATTTAATGCATGATTTATGGTATTTAAATGGTGTTCAATTAAGCTTCAATGGTGGAATGGTGACCCTACAATACCTATGTTTTCCTCTATCAAAAACTGGCATTGGATTCTTAACCTTTATCTTAATTGGTCATTGATATCTAATCTAGATCCTTGACTCATTAACCAGTATCACACCATTGATCTTAATCTTTACAATCAAGTACTAACCATCGATTTTGCCTTTAACTTGTCAACTTCATCCTAGTTTATGCCATATGTTAGCCCCATATTTGATTTCATGAGTTATCAATCTGACAGTTTCATGTGCTTATACCACATGTCGATCTCTCAATATCCTTAACTATTTGACCCATCTCACACCATTGGATCAAGATGTATGATGTAAAGTAGAGTGTTATATCATTTGGGACCCACTATTTAAAAGGCAACACCTAGTTTAGGATCCTAAATTTGACATCCTTTCTCTCATTAAAAAATGTTTGTGTGACCATTATTAATGTTTGTGTAAACATAAAAATCTAATCTCAAAAGGATTTGTTTCACTTGAGATTAAACTTGATGTTAGCATGAATGTCATTTGACATCTTGTAGACCATATTTGATGTCTGAAAAACTAGAAAATTTAGACTCTAATGGATTTTTGAAGTGTCTTACATTTGACATCTACATGAATGTATCCCATTATTTGATCAACTTTGAAGATTTATAACTTGAGATGGAAAGCTCATGCAAAATTGAAACTTTTAGAGCATGTTCCTGGCATGTTTATCTATAATTGCATGTGATCCACTAATTGTACAAATCTTCTGAGTGAAGATATTAATTTCACATATTGGCTGGTCCATTTACTCCTATGTGATGTCCTGGTTCAAAAATGGCTAAGTATGGAAACTTAGAAAATTCTATCTAAGGAGCTAACTTTGAACATGCATAACTTTTGTTGCACTTGGATGCATGACCTCAAACTTAGTGCATTAAAACTAGGGACTAATATGAATAAACCCATGTTACCAATTTATCTTTATAATATAATATGTGTGAGATATGTCATTATCAAACTACTTATTTGGTTCTATTTGAGCTTACCTTTAAATTCCTAATAGTGGAACTTAGCAAATTTTATCTCAGAGGCTAACTTTGAGTCTATATATATTCTATTGTGCTTATTTATATGACTTTAAACTTGGATAATATGTTTTTATGGATAATATGATCAGACCCATATCACCCATTTCACTTGAGACTACCACACATGTGAGATATAGAAGTAACAATCTACCTACTCAAAATTTATGCCACTACACCCAAAACGTCATAATGAACATAATGAAGAAATAGATCAATACCATGAAATTCCATAGTCATTACAAGCACTCTTGATATCCCATAGGGTATCTACAACATTGCCCATCTTCTCATTCGTTATCAACTTGATCTATGATCTGACTACATTTATCACCATGAAGATCTTCCACTTACATATATGACTCTAAAATGGTCCCTTAGACACCAAATGACACAAAGACCAAGCTAGCCTATGAATAAACTACAATAGTATACAAAATGACATCAACAAATATACAACATAATCTATGACATTATAAAATTCCCCTATATAATATTTGGACCATAGGGGGTTAGCCCGTTTTGGCCTATGGGTAAAAATGTTCAACATTCTTGGTGATTTTTGAGAAGTAGCAAGTTTGCTATGCCATGACTAGTTGCCTAATCATATCCATCAGGATATATAGTCACATGTAAAGTAAGTTTAACATACAAATTTACTTGAATAATACACAAAATACAAGGAAAGATAAAGAAGTAACATCACATAAGGCAAGAACCAAGTAATTACACACTTGTGCTACATGATCACTTATTGAACACAACACAACAAGAAAGGAAACACACACCTAAATAAACTCACGTAAACACAAAGTAGCCTAAGATGAAAAATTCCTCTAGGATCAAAGGGAAAGTTTTAAAACTCTCTTGCTTTATGAAATCAAGGGTTTAATGAGACATGTATCCATTTGATCATTAACATTTATGCCTCCATCTTCTTCATGGTATTTTACAGCTTCATTGGCATGATGTTCAATGAGAACCAAGCATATCCATATAGGTTGGAAATGGAAATGAACTCTTCTTGCATCCAAATAGCCTCAAATTTCTCATATGGTTCCTTAGTTATGACCTCCAATGGTTTTTGAATAAGGCTTTCCTTTTTGGTTTCTATAGTATCCTCAATAAGCTAGGGTTTCTCTTTGGCTACAAGTTCTTCAAACTCATCAAGGATCTCTAAATAGTCTAACTAATCTTGTTCATTATCTTTCATGGAAAAAAAATTCTCTTTCTTATCAAGTACCTGACCCTCAACTTGGTAAAGATATTCAAGATCTTGAAATAGCTTCATTTGCAGCTTCCAATCATCTTTGTCTTCCATGGGAAATTTTTTCTCTACCTTTTCATGTACCGAGCCCTTAATGCACAAGTCTAAAAATATTATAGTCCTCTCATCCTTGATTTTCTCCTTGATAGGTTGTACTTGATAATTGGTAACATAAAACTTCTCTTTTTCATATTCTTATATCTCTAGATATGGCTTAATACTAGACAGGTCTCTTAACTATTCTTTAGGAACCTCAACCTTTACCTTGCCTTCACTTTCCATGTCTACAATATCTTAGACATTACCATCATTAGATTTATCTATGAGAGAATATTATTGATCAATAGAATGACCTTCATCTTTCTACTTAATGGAATACTTGTAAACATGATCATTAGTATCATTATAAACCTTTTTATTAGACATAAGATCTCTTGGATTAAAAAGAGACCTACCCAAAATATCTAACTCTTTGCATATGGCATTGTGCTAATTTCACAGTACCTCTTCATTTACAACATGAGACATTTATCCATAATTATTAGAGGCATTGTCCAAATCAAATGTAGACTTCTTGGGAGGAGGAGTAACCTTACTGAGCTAATCAAACCTATGACATATGAAATAAGACTTTTTACAGAAGTCATTTTCACCCACCTCATGAGTGTCTTCTTTGAGAGACATTTCATCTATCTTGGTCTCATGAGACTCCCTTAAGACTATAACTTCCTAAGAAGTTATTTGATATTCCTCTTTGATAGTACACTCCACTTCATGCTTGAGATGGTCATCAAAGACTTTATGATTAGACATGGAGTCTTCCTTAAATGCCTCTCTCTTTAATTCTTGGCCACATTCCTCATGGATAACTACAAAAGGGTCTTCAATATGTTCCTCTTCCATATCAAACTCTACTCCATTAGCTATGATAGGATCTTCAATGTGATTTTATCCATAAAAGAAGGTAGAGTTGAAATTTTGGTCACCAAAGAGAGTCTTTATGGTGATTTATTCCTCAAATTCACTCATGACATCATCTTGGTCAGCCTTGGCTTGTATTCTTTCCTCTCCACTTGCTTCTCTCAAGATGGGCTCATGTGAAGGAGATGGAATATGAGATATAGTGGAAGTATGAGATATGATGGGGGATAATGAAGGGAATGGAGTGTGAGTATTAGGATAGGGATTATCAGTGGATTTAAGAAAGATAAAATCACTAGTAAGCTCATATGGAAGTCACATCTTGGAATGGTTATAAGAACAATCATCTACATAAGCAAGAGTTTCATCTTGTCATTAGATCTCTTGAAATTCTTCAATAGTAGAATGTTTATTTTTTATCTATTTATCTTTCTACATATTTATCCTATCGATTGATCATTGAGGGCACTTATTTTCTAAGTCCACTTGTTCCTTTATCACCCATTGAGCTCCTTATAGTTCTTCAAATGTATCTAATTTTGGCATCTAATTTTGAGTAGAACCTCTCAACCATTCTATGAGATGATTAGGGAACACATCATAATCATCATCTCATACACTAATTTTGTATTTAATATCAAATAAATATGGTTTGGATTCCAACAAATATTTGATATAGGATGAAAAGAGTGAAGGAAGAGAAGGATAATGATGGGGATCAAGACTAGCTTCATTTTGTTGCACTTTAATCTACAAGAATCTAGATTTTGATTTGTAATACATTTGTGTAAAATCCATGTAAACATTTGATTCCTCATGTTAAGACTCACAAGATTACTATTGAGGTTCATAGGTATTATGGTATGGTTTATAGGGCTCATATTACAACTAATAGGGAGGCATTTATTGATAGGTATCTTGGTAGACTTCCTCATAGGGCTATCCAATAACTTGGTATCTATATGGGGGGAATGGAGGATTATAGGTATGCCATGGTTCATCAGATTGATATCCATTTTGATAGGATTATTGGGGAACATATTTTGGTTCATAGAAAGGCTAACAAGGAGGTCCATGGTATGGATATTCACCATATCTATTCATGTCAACCTCGTGTATCAAAGGAAATATAAAAATTGATCAAAAATTGAGTGAGATATGCTTGGGATGATTAAAAATATAGGTTATCATTTAGATTCACCATTGGTTCTAGGTTTCTTGCTTTCAAAAGCTGATAGAGGAAAGACAACAACAATATTTCCATTCTCTCGGACCTTGATCCCATTAGGCATGCCAAAACTATTGTCACAAAATATTGTACCATAGAAGAGGGTATTCATGCATCTTCTATATTTGGGAAACATGGGAACATTTATAGGTATGTGGGTGTACCTATATTAGCAATGAGCCTCTATATTTAAGGGCATAAGTCCCTAAATGTATCTTAAAAATTTTCACACCTGTTTAACTAATCACTTATGGGGGAAAAGAGTTAGAATTTACATGAAATGAACCTAATCTAAGGGGGCGATGCACCAATATGTGTTCCATATGACCATCACACTTTATTTCACTAAGAAATAAGGAACACAAACTAACTTCCAACTCCTAAGGATTCTAACATGAGTATTTTAATATGGAGGTGAGATGTACAAGAGCTATCCAAGGTAAGTGAACCATAGGATATTTTTTGGCACTAAGGTTCATTATACACTTAAAAAATAGGTGCATACACTTTATAACACTTCATATGACCTATTATAACATAAACTATTACATAAACATGAAAGATTAAGGGAAGAAAGGATAGAGAATAATTACTTTACATCACCATACATCACTTACACATTTAGATAATTGTGAAATACCTTAGAATCAGATTTATATTGATTTTCAAAGGAAAAATAAGACATCAATATAGTAGGGATTCACCATACGTGGAGTAGAACTCTTTTACAAAAGCTCAAGAGTTATAGAAGAAAGGAAGCAAGAGAAAGGGAACCTTAGTGCTAAAAAGGGGAATCAATCAATTAAAATTTTTGAACTATAATTATAACTACTTCAATAAATTATGTTCATTCAAACCATTTGATTGATCTATGTCACCTCAGGTGGTTGTAAAGTTACATATTCCCTCATTAATGATCCTTAATGGTTACAATGAAAGGATCAAGTGGTTCTGAGCTAGGTTTTGGCATCAATGCAGTTACAATAAATAGATATATCTATTATAAATTTGTCTTGGTGTTAAGCCAATCTTAACTGGTTAATCATGGCATAAAAAAGTGGAGAGAAGGGTCCGTTTCATGAAATTTTATCCTAGAGATGAAATTTTAGGGTCCACTTGTATGCCTTCATGACACCCTTTAAAATGTTATCTCCTTATTCTAGAAATGGCAAACATAATTAGAGAAAGATCCATCTATGATGAAAACTTATGAGCCAGAGGTCCATATTTGACCCCATGGGTGGTCCCTTTATGTTATTCATACTTTAATACATGGTTTATGGCCTTTATATGGTGTTCAATCAAGATTTAATGGTGGTAAGGTGACCTTGAAGTACCTACATTTACCTCTATCAAAAACTAGCCTTGGATTCTTGACCTTTATTTTTATTGGTGATCGATATCTAATTTGAATCCTTAACTCACTGACCAATATTGCACCATTGATCTTGCTCTTTAAGATCAACCACCAGCCATCGATATTGCCTCTGACTTGTCAAATTTATCCTAGTTTACACCACATGGAAGCCCCATGTTTGTTTTCAATATCTACTATCAGTATGTCAGTTTCATGTGCTTATGACATGTGTTGATCTCTTGAGCTCCTTGATTATTTCACCCATATTACACCATTAGATCAAGATTTATGACATAATGTAGACCATCAGATTGACTAGGACCCAATATTTTAAGTCTAATGGTTAGTTCATGAGCTTAAATTTGACATCCTCTCTCCTATCAAAAGATGTTCATGCAACCATCATTGGCATTTATGTGATCATCAAATTTAAGTGCAAAAGGATTTGTTTCATAAGAGATTAAACTTAATGTTAGCATGAACATCATTTGATGTCCCAAAAACTATATTTGACATATTTTAGACCATAAAATTTAGACTTCAATGGATTTTTGTACTAGCTTAAAGTTGGTGTCTATACAAATGTATCCCATTATTTTATCAACTTTGAATATTTATAACTTGATCCAAAAATCTCGTGTGGACTTGATAATTTTAAATCATGTTCTTGACATGTAGATCTATAATTATGTATGATTTTTTAAACATGTGAGGATTTTGAGTGAAGATATTAAATGCACAAGTTGGTTGGTCCATTTTCTCTTACATGACATCTTGGTTCCATAATGGCTAAGTGTGGAAAATTAGTGAATTTTATCTAAGGAGCCAACTTTGAACATACATAACTTTTATGATACTTAGATGCATGACCTAAAACTTAGTGCATTATAACTAGGGACTAATATGAAAAAACCCATGTGACCATTTTCTCTTGAGACTATCATATATGTGATACATATCATTATCAAACTACTTGCTTGGCTTTATTTGAGCTTCTTTATAAATTTATGAAGTATGGAAACATAGAAAATTTTGTCTCAAAATCTAACTTTGAGTCTTCATATCTTATATTATGATTAGTTGGATGGATTTAAACTTGGTGAATATATTCTTGATGATAATATGAATAGACCCATATGGCCAATTTCTCTTGAGACTGCCACACATGTGAGATATAGCACCAACAAACTACCTACTCATAATTTTTGACACTAGACCCAAAATGTCAGAATAAACACAATGAAGAATTAGACAAATACCATATACTTCCATGGACATTAAAATCACTCTTGGCATCCCATAGGGTCTCTATAAAACTATCCATCTACTCATCTATTATAAACCTGATCCATGCTCTAATTGTATTGATCACCATGAATATGTACCACTTGCATATATGACACTAAAATGGTCACTTAGATACCAAATGACACAAAGAAAAATTTACTCTATGCCTAAACTAGAATGGAATATGAAATGACATAAAAAAAATTTCAGCATACTCTATGACATTATAAAAGACCCCTATACAAGATTTTGACTATAGGGCTTGACCCATTTTGGCCTATGGGGATAAATGGTCAACATTTATCATTGTGCATGTTTTGGTCTTAAGTTCACTTGTTTAGTCTTATTATCAATCACAAGGTCTTGAATAATCAAAATTATTCAAAGTTATAATATAGTCTAGGGTTGTTTATAAGGGTTATTTGGACTTCATTTATGTCATCATATCATGTGCTAACCTTTATTTGACTATCAAATGTAATAAATGTCAATTTTGCCCTTGAAGAAGAGTTAGATGTGCCACCTCAAGGAGATAATGGTTAAATAATATTCAAAACACCCATATTTTCATAAATATATCATCGAAGGTTCATGAATAATCAAGATCTAATGGAATCTACATTTCAACTCTTAATCTTGGCAAAAGGATACTGTTAAAGCACTTGTATGGCCTTACAAGATTCATTTTTAGTAAAAAATGGTTTATAAGTGTCTCTTTGTATCCCTAACATCATTTCCTAGCTTTGGACTGAGTTTCAATTAAAATTGATGCTTTACAAATATTTTCTTCTCCATCATTACCTTCACAATCTCACAAAGGCAAAATTAATGTGGATGGTACAACTGAGAGAGAGAGAGAGAGAGAGAGAGAGAGAGAGAGAGAGAGAGAGAGAGAGAGAGAGAGAGAGAGAGAGAGGAGAGAGAGAGAGAGAGAGAGAGAGAGAGAGAGAGAGAGAGAGAGAGAGAGAGAGAGAGAGAGAGAGAGATTTAGGATATAGAATTTGTAAATTGGTAAGCTTTTTAATAATCTTCAAATTAGTGTTATTTTTTTGCATAATTATGGCCTATTATATATGAATAATCACTAATAGTGACATCAAGTCACTATGTCCTATGCATCTAAGAGGGGTCTATTCTTGCACCTATTTATCTAGGTTATAAATTAATGGAGAGGAATGATTTTTAGGGTGGATTTTATAAGTCTTGGAGATAATTTTCATGGTGGTTTGGTCATTTTAATCATATCCATGAAGTACTTTCACTTAAAATAAGAAGATCTTGGTATATAAGTGATTTTAGACATTTCTACTGCAAGTCTCTATTTTATCTTCATGTTGGTCATGTTCAAAGGTTTCTAACACTTAATTTTTAATATAAGTTATATCACTTTCATGAAATACATGATCTTTGTATGAATATGTGTCTCTTTGTTTATGACCTTCATGTGTACTTGCCTTTGAAGACATTATCAGTGTTTAGACATTTAGATGAAGGTTTGATTACCAAAATGGTTCAAATAATAGTAGTACATCATGGTGAGAAGTTATGAGATGGTGATTCATAATTGAAAGTGAATAAAAATCAAGATGCGAGCTAATATGCATGATTTCAATAAAGTTATAGGTGTCTCTTTCTTCAACAAAATTGTATTGACTCTAAGAATAGGTTGAAGATGTACTTTGCTCATAGAAGGACATGACACACTTTCTCATGCTTTCATATGATTTTTATAACCTACTACCTCTATCAAGTTGTATAAAACTAACTATAAGTTCTAATTTTCATTGTATATAACATACACATGGGTTGACTATATGTATAGTCCATACAAATATTTTGAATAGATTTAAATTCAATTAAAGGGGATTTAAGATGAAGATACCTATCTTGAACTTTGTTATGTATTGAAAGGGTGACAAGAATGATGTGTAGTGAATTTATAAGTCCTAGAAACTCAAAGAGATTAAATAAATGGTTTGTGTAGCCTTAAATAGTTAGTAGAGACCTACATGTCCCAAGCCTATTATTTGGGGAATTTTAAATTCCTAAACACCACCTACCTACCTATTCCTATGTTTTACTACAAGCCTACCCCCCTCGATTCTCTAAAATCTCCTAATCACCTATCTAATATATCCTTAATCATGATTAACCCTCCAGAAGAGATTCTAGAGGTTTGACCTCTAGATCCTTCTATATTCTAGAACCCTCCAAGTAATTTAAAATTCCTTGGGTAATCATCCACCATAGATCTCCACAAACCAACTTTGAATTCTAACCATTGATTCTTCCATCCACATTATATATAAATAGGGTATTCCTCCATGGAAAAAAAAACTCTTAGCAATCTACTAAGTCCATGCCAATCTAAGTCTTTGAATCCATCATCAACATCCATGATCATACCAACATAATATCAAAATTCTGATTCTAAGGTAATATCAATCCAATTATCTTGTTTTTATATGAATTTAATCATGGTTTAGATTAATTATCTTTATGATTAGAGTGTTAATTTGAATGGTTTATTCATCTATTTGCATTTTGATTCTAATGGCTCTAGATCTTACTTACGTATTTATATATTTTAGGTTTTTAATTACATAATTTAATACATTGTGCTCAAATTTATTACTATATTTTGGTGACCATAGTGGGATTAGACACTCCTAATTTAACTCTCTTGCTTTTTAAAAGTGTTTTTAGAAGCTTGTAGGTCTAATTAGACAATAAAAAGTGTTGGATTTTTTAAAATTTCATGCACAAGTGACACTTATGATATTGATCTAAAAATCATGACATTGTAGTCATGATTTTGTCTTAAAAGTCATGATTTTGTGTTGACTACCCAAATTCAATACTAACAGTTTCTTTGACCTTGACAAGTTTTTACTCTTCTACAATACCATGACTTGTAAGTTACAGTTTTGCATCAAAAGTTCAAATTGATTCATGATATTGTGTTTAACATCCCAATGACCAACTAAATATGATAGGTTTTTAGTGGTCTATAAAATTACAGCTCCATAACTTATGATATTACCCTAAGAATCATGATGTTGTAGCTACAGTCAGAATATTTTAATTTTATTCAAATTTTATAATTGTTACCTTTAGACATTATTACCTTTAGGTTTAATCATGACATTTTATATTTTACAAGGACTTGTAATCACATAATCATCATATAAACCCCTTTTTAAATATTATTTAAGTGATTTGAATCTTAAGATATATATTTGTTAGTCATCTTTTGCTAAGGGGATTTTCATCTATGAAATTTTCTAATTGATAAGGTCAACAAGAAAGGGCAAAGACAAGGAAATCATCTAAAAGGTAAAAACACCATAGTCTTAATTTTTTTACTATCCTCTATAAAAATTTTAATCACACAATTATGATATTGACTTGGTAATAATGATATTTCACTAACAGTAGTGTTATTATGATTTAATCATTTTGGGGTTGATTATCTTTGATGGTTTAATATCTCTAAATTGATAAGGCAAATTTGGGACTAATCAAATTAAAAACATATTTTTTTTCTAAAAATTGCCTATGATTTGTCCATTTTGGTAAAAAAAATTGTCTTGATTAAAATCCTAAAACATCAACATAAGACTAGTTTGTCATAATTACTTGTAAATATTTCTTAGAAATTTGTATATCTTAAAACAACTATTTTAATTTTATCATTTCAACATTTGCATCTTTAGTCAAAATCAAGAATTTTGAAGTTTTGAACTTTCTCATAAAATCATTAATCTCATAGTCATGATATCACGCTATGACTCATGATATTACACTAACAGTCATGATTATATAGTTTGACCATCAATGATTAATTGCCTATCGAAAAACCAAAACAAACAAATTGTGATATTACATTGGAAATTGTGATATTGTAGTCTAAAGTTGTGATTTTGCACTACTTTTTGCCTTCAAAATTATCCTTTTTGAGTGCATTTTTAGAGTCATTTTTAGTGAGTTTTGAGTCATTGTAGGCCACCCACAAGGCCCAAATTTCCTTCTTCATCAAGGGTTTCCACCCCTCAACCCTGCATGGTGAGTTACCCCTTGACCTTGCTAGGGGATGCCACCCCTAGATCCCCACATCATGGCCCATTCACCTAAAAATGTTATAGAGTCAAAGCATAATTTTTTAGGGTGTTTTTATTAAGCCTTATTTAACTAACATATTATTTCTTGTAGGGGTAAATTTTTACTTTCTAACATATTATTTTTTAGGTCATATTTTTGTCTAATGTTTTATCTTATAGGTTTCCCTTTAATATTATCAATCAAACTACTAATCATTTTCTTGCAGGTTACTTATCAAAGACACCTTTTGGAATTTTGAAAATCATTTTTTGAATCATTTTTTCTTACATCTTGTATAAATCTCATTAATCATTTTTTTATTATATATCATTTCATCTTGTATATATATTTCACATCTTAAATAATCAGTTAATTAATCCTTTTTATCTACATGTTTGTCACCTGAGGGCTACGATGGTGTATGATTTCCTCCTTGCATGCTTGTGGTTATTCTTGGAGGATAAAAAACCACCCATAAACCCTCCCATTTTTTATTTTTAGGGATTATTAATGTGTATTTTATCATCACTCACTTGAACAAACTCTATGTTTTGACAAAGTTTAAATATCAAGAGAGTTGTCATTAGTTGCTAAAGTGGAATTACCCATAAATGGTTCCATGGAGTGAGGTTAATTTTGGATCCAATACACAAAGTGTTTAGACATCCTCCTATACATATTTTGGCCCCATCATACCTTAACATATACCAAGGATGCCCCTAGAGAGATTATTCAACTTAGCATAAGACCTTTCAACCATAATAGGTGATCCACTATTGGAGTTAGTATCAAATTCTAAGTGATTATCATGCATATATGGGTTTAAGAGGGTTTGAGAGATTTCATAACTAGTCACTAGCCTAAAACATCACCCATGAATCTATTAGATAGTGCAATCATTGGGTTACATACCCATCAATTTCCTAATTGTAAATTTATGGTTTGCTTGATTTAGTGAGTGTCATGTTAGACCCATGATGTTTGTGAGCCAAGTCAACCTTTTAACCAAGCCTATATACACCTATCTAAGTCTTGTACATATATTCCCATCTTGTATATCCCTATCTTATCATTAAATAATACTCTTATACATAGTTTGTTCTTTTGTACATCATTTTGAACACTCGTCACATCTTATTATAGTATATCCCCATCACTTACATAATCAATCCTTGTCATCCCTCCATCACATCTTATTATAGTTACACCTCATCCATAATCAAATCACACCTCCCCTTGACCTAATACCCTAGTCCAAATTGGTCTTGACCTTGTCTTATCCATCATCTCTCCAACATACTCCTAATCATCCCCAACATCTTCTTTATCACTTAATCCACCATGTTTTATCATAAACTAATCATTTTGCTTAGTATTTTCTACCATAATATCAACCTAATATTCATTTTAGTCAAATATAATTCATCCCCTTATCTATATTAATCCTCCACTCAATTTTGTATTCATACGTTGGTCTTCATCCCCATTGACAAACATCTTTTGATCAGGGTCCTCATTATTAGCTTGCTTATCTCATCAAGTTTGAATCATAATCATAATCCTTTAAATATTGAGTCAATCATATTAGTCTTGATCTAGACTTCACCCTATCAATATAATTAAAATTAGTCTCTTGGGCTAGTCTAACCCCCCATCTAATCTTAGATCTCATTGTAGCTCACCTAGTTGAATCCAATCCTAATCATCAAAGTCTAGCTCACATCTTAATTTGTTCTACTTGATCAAATATAACATCACATCTAAATATCCAATCAAAATTGGGATTAGATTAAAACAAGCTTTTATCATAATTTGTCTCATGCATCCTATCTCCATCCCTTACTCTTTTTATTTAATCCCTTACACCTACTGATTAGGTCCAGTGAACCACATCATCCATACTTTCCCCATCTCTCATTTATGAAACCAAAAATGAATTCATTCAATACCATGATTGACTAATGCCTCATGTATAATAGGTATATTCTTCATTATCTCCTCATTGAGATGAGCAACCAATATCCTATAGATTTTAAACCATTATTACCACTAGTCAACACCTATCCACATTAATCAACTCCTAGTCATCACACCATTCAATCCCATTCAAATTCTCTATCCAATAATCATAGCTAGTTTAAATACCCTATTTGCATAAAGATTCATTAACAATAAGGATATGCTCCTTTCTTTTCTCTTGGAGATAATAATACACATGTTATGGACTCCAACCCCATCCACCCATTACTTTTAGTCCTAGTTCAATCACATGAGTTCCATTACAATCATCCATCCACTAGTCATAGCCCATCATCTACCCCTTATTAAACGATCAAATGGAATCCTATCTTGGACACCTTGTCCACAACCAGTCCATCCACCCAATAACATCAACAATCATCTAATCTAAATTCAAATTCTTCCACATCTAAATCACAAAGTGAATTTGGCCCTTATACTCCTCTTCTTATAACCTTATAATCCCTTTTACAAAAACTTGTTACTGATAACATGATGGTCTATCCACCCATATGATATCTTGATCCCACCAAGCCTAATCCATCTAGGTTTAAATCTAATCAATATTGTGTATATCACTCAACTTTGGGGTATACCATTAAACAATGTCAAATTTTACAAGATTATGTTCAAGACATAATTGATCATGGTGACATAGAAATTGAGGATGAACTATATGCATCTATATCCCTTGGTAAATAATAAGAAGAGTGACAAGATTTATTTCAAAATCATTATCAAGCCCTTCCTTTTCCAAGCCAAGGTCAATATAACACATCCATCTTCCTTGGTCCCCTCATCTTTAACAAATCCTCCATCAAATATGAGTCTATTTCCCATGAACCTAATCCTCATAATTACTTCCATGGGCCTATCTTTGTCAAATACATTTTCCATCTTCCCCTCACCCATTATATCCAAAACCCATATTGATAGTGTTGGAAATATCATCATTGATGTCAAAAGTCTAGAATTGGTGATAAAGGGCCCATATCATTTATTTTCTAAAGGCATTTTAAATGTTCATATTTGGCTAACATGTGTTAATATTCATTTAGTATTAACAAACATATTTTTGGTTGCATAAATTTGAAAGAGGGCCCATGAAAAAGTCAAAGAGTCATGGGGTAAAGATAAAAGAGGTATGGGATGCATTTTCCCATGAAGAGTCATCTTGAGGAATTCCAAGAGTCACCAAGTGAAGACAAAAGAGGAAGGGCACAATTTATCATGAAGAGACACTTTGGGGAATATGAAAAGTTACTAAGACAAAGATAAAAGCGGAAAGGACACATTTTTTCATGAAGGGTCACCATGTGACTTTTCAAATGTAAGGATTCAAAGGGTTATGCAAATTTGGTGCCATTATACATGAGGATTGAAGCGTCACAAAGGGTGAATGCTAAAGGTCATTTAGTAAGCTATAAATAAAGGCTTGGGAAGCCATTTTTAATATGTGAAAGACAAAATGGTTTTTAATTGTCATATCTATCTTAGAACAAAAAAGGAGAGAAAATAAAGAGATATTATAATGTGCTATCATTTTTTTAGAAAGCAACATTGACAGATATTTTTTTGGTATACACAATAAGGGTTGGTGCTCTTGTGGGTTGGCGCTCATGAATATTTTTTATGTTGGTGCTTGGGAAAGGGGTTGGTTCTCTTGTAGGTTGGTGCTCATGAATATTTGTTGTGTTGGTGCTCAGCAAAGGGGTTAGTGATCTTACAAGTTGGTGCTTGTGAATATTGTAATTTAATTTGGTCCTCATTCATATACTTGAGATTGTTCTCTATATTTTTCCCCATATTGAGTTTCCACATTAAAATATGGTATCTCTCTCTATCTTGTGTGGTGTTTATTATTTTAGTGTTATTGCATATATTGAATACATGATTAAGTGGAATTTGATTAAGTGAAATTTTATAAGGTATATGATATACTAATTCACCCCCCCCTCTTATTATAACTAATGCTTAACAATTTATATCAGAGTAGGTTCTTTTAAAAATATTTTAGTAGCTTGAAGGTAGATTAGGGAAAACATGATGGCCAAACATCTAAATAAGGAGAATCAAGAGTTGAAATATGTAGTCAAGGCTCTTAAGGAACATGTGTGTATCTTGGATTCTAAGTTGGCTATTGAATTAAAATAAGATAAGATGTTTATTAAAAATCTTAAGAATCAGCTAGAGGTTACATATTCAAGTTTGAAATCAATATAAGAAGAGTGTAATTAGTTGGAGGTTGAGTTAGATTTTTTTCGGATAAATGTCCAAATAAGAATAATGGTGATAATGAAGATGCCTTTGTAAGTAAAATTAGAGATGATCAAGAAGAATAAAATGATGAAAATGAGGATGTATCCAAGGTGAATTTGGAAGGATAATTCATTTGTGCCTTAGAATAATTAGAAGTTATTGAGAATAAAAATCAAAGATTGAAGTGCCAAACTGAGAAAAATGAAAAGGACTCAACGGAGATAATTGATGATCTACAACCACACTTTGAAGAAGCCAAAAAAATGAAAAATATATAACAACTTAATTGCAAAAATTAAGTGAAGAATGTGAAAGGTATGTTATTGCCTCATTAAAAGAAGATATTGAGAAAGTAGTCAATGATAAAGCACTCAGTGATTTAAAATTTAAGGATAGCACTAACATGTTAAATAAGATATTGAAAAGTCAAACATCAATATTAGATAAGATAGGTATAAAATTTGAAAAGTAAAAGAGCTATGATGAAGCTCTTATAAAAAAAGGAAACAAAAATGGAAGAAGTGAAGAATACAAAGGATATCTCAATAAAAGAAGGATAGAAGTAATAGAGCCACAAAAGATAATCAGGATAAAGATACAAAAATAGGTTCTATTTTCATGGTTACTATTTTTATTTTATTGAATATGGTCATAATAAAATAGAATGTTAAAAAAGAGCTAATAATTTCATAAACAAGGAGAAGGAAACTAATGTAGAGTCAAGCAGAAGCCAAAAATCTTTTGCTCCTTTATCAGGCTTTAATGAAGAGGCCATAGTTTGTTAAAAGTGAAATAATTTTATACACATATCCTATCATTGTAGAAGTGTGTTCAAGTCAGTAAAGAAGGACCAATGTTTCAAGGTTCCATTCATCATGAAGAAGTCAGATAGGTTCATGGTAGAAGAAACAACCCAAAGATTATATGTTAATCTAGACAACTTTACATGCAAGAAATGAAGAAAAACCATGGTTAATTGATAGTGTATGTTCGAGGTGCATGATAGAATACAAGAGAAATTTCATAAATCTAAAGAAGATCAATGGTGGCACAGTGAAATTTAGAGACAAAACCACTACCAAGATAGCTAGAAAAGGTACTTTGAGTTTAGATAATGGTAAAACCAAGACTAAGAATGTATTTTATGTTCAAGGTCTTAAGCATAATCTATTGAGTGTAAGTCAAATATGTGATTAGGCATACACATTAAATTTTTATGTAGAAGGTTGTGAGATTAGAAGAAAATTTTTAGATGAGTTGATTGCAGATGCTCAAAGGACATGCAAAAATTTATGTGTTATCAGATATCTTCATAAAGGCACAATCAAAGGACACATTAAAGGATCTAAAAGAGGAGTTGGGAGTAATTTATTTTACTTCCTACCATTAATGATCAACATTAGATGAAGGGGAGCTAATTGTTAGCTCTAGAATAGGCCCTATTCCATTGATGTTAAAGGGGGAGAAGTACAAAAATAGGTATAGGTACAAGTACAAGAATAGGTATAGGGAATAGGTATAAGATGATACATTAAGGGGGATTTACTATATGTTTTTTAGTCTAGCTATATATGAAGTTTGGCATGTTTAGTACAAGTTTTAGGATGTGGTAGTGTTAGTTTGAAGTTACCATCAATGATAAAGGGGGATATTATTGGAAATATTGTCATTGATGTCAAAGGTCTACCACTGGTGATAAAGGCCCTATAGCATTTATTATCTAAAGGTGTTTTTAATGCTCATATCTTGGATAATGTGTGTTAATATTTATTTAATATTAAAAAATATATTTTTGGTTGCATAAAGTCAAAAGAGTTCCCATGAAGAAGTTAAAGAGTCATGGGGTAAAGCCAAAAGAGAAATGGGATGCATTTTCCCATGAGGAGTCATCTTGAGGAATTCTAAGAGTCACCAATTGAAGACAAAAAGTCACCAAGTTAAAGACAAAAGGGGAAAGGAGGAATTTTCTCATGAAGGTCACCATGTGAGTTTTCAAATGTAAAGATTCAAAATATCATGCAAGTTTGGCACCATTTTCCATGAATATTAAAGGGTCACAAAGGGTGAATTCCCAAGGTCATTTTTTAAGGTATAGATAAAATATTGGGAAGCCATTTCTAATATGTGGAGTAAATCATGGTTTGTAATTGTCATATCTATCTTAGAAGAGCAAAGGAGAGAAAAAAAAGAGATATAGTAATGTTCTATCATTTGTTGATAAATCAACATTGAGAGATAGTTGTGTGGTATACATAATATGTGTTGGTGTTCTTCTAGGTTAATGCTCATAAATATATGTTGTGTTGGTGTTTAGTAAAGGGGTTGGTGCTCCTGTGGGTTCATACTCACAAATAGTTGGTTTTTTGGTGCTCATTCAAGTGGTTGGTGCTCTTACAAGTTGGTTCTTGCAAATATTGTAGTTTGTGTTGGTGTTCATTCATATACTTGAGATTTTTCTTCCTAGTTTTTCCCACATTGGGTTTCCACATTAAAATTTGGTGTCTCTCTCTATCTTGTGTGGTGTTTATTATTTCATTTTTATTGCATATATTGAATGTATGGTTAAGTTTAATTTGATTAAGTGAAATTTTATAAGATATATGACATATTGATTAACCCCCCTCTCACTATATCTTATGATTAACAAATAGGTCAATCATGGACAATGAATATTATACTAGTAGCATTACATCTTATACATTAGAGTTAGCATCAAAGTCAATGCAAGCATTATCTACATCAGGATCATGTTCAACACTAATATCCAAATTAGATTCCTCATCATAAATATCATCCCTCATTTATATTATAATATATGGTGATAATGCCTATATTTTTAAGGATACCTCTAATCAATATACCTCCAATATAGCAGCAAATATACCTTTAGATCTCAATTAAGATGATGAATTCATAACAAATTTCTTGCAAGATTTATCAATTGAATATTGTTAGAGTAAATATGATCTTAATTTGGATGCATATACTAAATTTAGTCTTAGTGATCCTTTTGCTTATCTTTAGGATATTGTCTCTGATGTCAAAACTAGGTCTCCTAAGAACCCCTATCAGGACCATGTTGTCCCATCACCACTCATTAACCTCATAAAACCATATCCCCCACCTTCATCTACCATAGACCCCTTTATTCTTATCAATGATCATTTAATCACCTCCCTCCATAGGGATGAACAAGAACATACATCATTGGACTCTTCCTTGAGAAAAATAATAAGTGCCATAATTTTAAAGGTCTAACTTCATATTCAAGAAGTCATAAATGATCAAGAAAATTCAAATCATTAGCCTTGTCAAAAAAAATCTTCCCCTAGTGAAGCCTAAAATTAGGCACTAGGGGACTATCAAAATCAAAATAATCATAATCTATCAAGTCAAAATTTAATCTCCCCTAGTGAAGCCAAAAAATAGACACTAGGGGGAATTCAGAGTCAAATGCAATCAAAAAATCACAATGATGTCAAATTCACTATTAGTATGGTTAATTATCCTTCAATAATTAGATCAAAGAAGAATTGTGTAGTCTAAAAGTCTTAGATCTCTAAAAATATTTTGTCACATGGAACCAATCAAATACATAATATCCAACATCTCCAGCGATGTGTGTGACTACTATTATTAAACCTTCAACATCCATCACATCCTCCTATCATGTTCTCATGATCCTTTCAAGTCCTACCATCCATTTTATTTCATTATACCCCCATCCACATCGAGATCTAATCTAATCCATACCTCACATCACCCACCCAAGCAACATTTTTTCTTATAGGGGTGATGAAGACACATGTTCTAGATATATAGAGGGGTCACTATCAAGAATCAATAAATTTCATGAGGACACTAATACATTCAATGACAATAACATGGTCTTAACATCAAACATCTCTAGAATAGGTGTTGGATAAAAATTTAGCCAATTTTAGTATTTTTGCATTTCATACCCATATCTAATAACTCAAGATTCCCAAAAGTCAAATAAAAAATTAAAAAAATCATTTATCCAATAGTGAAAACTAGTTTATTGGCACCTTAGGAAAGTACTATGATAAAAATAAGTCCCTGATATCATGGTAAAATAGTCTATTATACTCATTGAATCTCAACACTTGGGGGAAAAATACATTCCATCCCTCTCATCCTTTCCTCTCCGATCCCTCTATCCATTGTTCTTACCCATCATCTACTAGTATATCCTGCATCTTATTATCTCCATCCTTCTTATTAGCCTCAACATTCATAAGGAAATGGAATGTGTATTGAGAAATATTCTAGAATCATCTTGGCATATCCTCTAATGGACACTTAGGTAACTAGGCATCTTGTTCATGATATGGTTATTGGCAAATCCCTAGTCCCTTTTTCCTTGGTCCTCATCTCCTTTTAAACATCACCCAGATCATTTTGTTGTACCATCTATTATTACATCACTCCTTATACTAGTTTTTAGGCTTAGTATTCCATTTTATAGTAACCCCATTTTTATAGTACATATACATATTCCAAAAATCCCTAAAAATTAAAATGTAAAAAATTTAAAAAATAAATAAAAAATTAAAATCCACAAAACCCAAAATATCTTAGTTGCCTTATCATATGTTAACTTATCATATGTCTTGAATATCTTAGTGATCATATCATATTGCCTTATCTGATATCCTAATCATCTCCTCATCCTAGTCATCTTGTCATATGGTCTTCATCTAGCCTTATCCTAATCCTAGTCCATCATCTATTACACATCCATATCCTTATCTAAATCCTTATCCTAATCTATATCATTAATCTATTCTAAGTCCTTATCTTGTCTAATTTCTTACCCTATAGTTTAAAATCACATAATCATCATCATAATTTAGTCCAAATCATCACCTAATAAATCATATTGATGTTTCTAATCTATATCATTCAACAAGGAATAATTCCATTGCATGTAGATACTTGTATGTATTACTTGTGTGCTATATTTGGATTTTTTGCTTGTCTTTTATCATGTAAATATTTTATTGTCCTTATATTTTGAGTCTGTGTTACATCCTATCTATTTTCTTTTCTTGATAAATGAATAACGATGTTATGATGACACCAAAAGGGATATAATAAAGATTTTAGGTGCCATCGATGATGCAAAGTTCACTATTTACCCATGCAATTTGGCACAATGTACACTTAGTCATACTTACATCATGGGCCATACTGCCAAATTATATATTTAATGGATTTCTTAGACTATAATGATCCTTAAGATAGTTATGATGGCTTTATCATCTACATCCTCATCATTTATCTAATCATCTAGTCATCCTTATTTACCATCACCCATCTAATACTTTTGAGCCATCTCACTAACATCCAATATTTTCACCTCATATTATCATCTAATCATAGTCATCATCATCATCATCACCTTATAATAACTAACATAATCCTTTAGTAATTAATTATCATCATCACATTCTACTCTATCAATTATTTTTTATCATTTGGTCAGAACAACATCAGTCTGAGGTTTTTTCAAACTATATAGGAAGTACTTGGCCAAATTTTAGTGCCTATAGATAGCTCAACCACTATATCCTATTTCCTAATCATTTATCATCACATTTCTCTCATATTTCATCATTCTCAAGTCTTGAATCAATCCAATCTTTGATCTATAATATCAATCATTCATTAGCTAGTTTATTGATCAATCACCATCCTCATGATCAACTCCTTAATATTTTTCATCAATCACCTACACCTACCAATTAGGCCCAAAAAAATTAAAAACATCCATATTTTCTTCCCTTAATCCTCCTTGATTGGTCAATTTATCATATATTTATCCCTTACCTATGTCCTTATTAGGGTTATCATTTCTATTAATCACATTATGAATCATTGATTTGAATTACACTCTAATTATTCTCCTTTGTCTTTTGGTCACTCAATCCTATCATTTCTTCTATTTTATTTCCTTCATCATATAGTTTAATGTTAGATTTGAGATACACCCATAATTAATCTTATCAAATCATTATATTATCCTATCATGTAGCTCTCCCTTAAATGCATCCTTACTTTGGATACATTAAAATCTTGCATATTTTAATCTTATCATCACCATGTTATAGTTTATTCCCCCCTGAGATTTGTCAACAACTATGATAAAGTCATATTTACTCCCTATGAATGTGTCTTTTCTAAGGTCATCATCAATTTGTAGCTTATTTAAGTTGAATTCATTTTATTCATCATAAATCTCAATATCTAGCATCCCATCCCCTCATCTATCCATCACATCTCACACCTCATTTCTTATTTCAAGTGGTAATTCATCTCATTCTTCCTTCATCATCTACTAACATTCATTCATGAAAAGGTTTTTCTTTGAAACATCATTACTCCTTCCACTTCACACCACTCACAATGCCCTTTCAAAGATGGCCAAAATGTATGCACCTAATTCCACTCACATCTTTCATTGTCACTAATATTCCTATTAGTCAGCACTAATTTCATTTATCCTATCTAATCTAATTTATACCTTTTTATCTAACATCCCCCTTCATTATTATTCATTTACTAACCTTATTCTATCTCACTTCTTCATTAATCCTCCTAAATATACATTATCCCATCCTAATCTATCTTATCCATTATTTTGGGAATTTTAAATTCCCAAAACCCACCTACCTATTCCTAGGCTTTCTTATAACCATACATGTTAGATTCTCTAGATTCTCCCAATCACCTATCTATGTTATCCTTAATCATGATTAACCATCCCAAAGAGATTATAGACGTTTATACCTATAGAACCTTTTATATTATAGGATATTCCAAGGAATTTAAAATTCCTTAGATAATCCTCTACCATATATCTCTACAAGCCAAATTTAAATTATAACTATTGATTCTTCCCTCCACATTCTATATAAATAGGTTATTTGATTTAACAATTTTGGGAATAATTAAGGTTTTATTCTTAATTTAGTTAAAGGGTTTGGATTTATAAATTAGTTAATATGTGGTAAATAATATACTAATTTTTGAAATTTATTAGTAATTAGAGATTTTCTAAAAATAGTAATAAGAGGGAGAAAATAAGACTTCACTTAAACTGTGTTGATCTGACTAAGACAAGATCTGATATTCACTATATAGGTTTGGGACACTATCACAAATATGATTTTGATTTTGAATTTTTGATTATATAGGAGAACTAAAATTGGATAGGAGTGGCATCAACATTATAATCCTTATCTGGTGTTGTTGTCTTTTGGGTTTTATTCGATAGGTCTATGTGACCATGTTTCTAAAGTTTTGACAATTGAAAGACTATAAATATCCTTATAGATAATATATTATCTTCAAAATATATCTTCTATTATACTTTGAATAATTTTAAACAAGAGGGGGGTTAGTGTGTGTAAGATTCACTAGACATGGATCCACACCCCTTGTGTGGGCACATTACCTACATACCAATACTTGGAAGAGGGATCAAGCCATATGTAGTTATCCCTTTATAATTCCTTGGTGTAATTTTTATATGAGAATGTAATGAAATGCTAAATTGGGTGTTCTAGAGATGACTAGGGACTGGTATAAGGATTTGAATAAGCTAGAAATAGTATTGGATGGTTATATGCAAAGAATAGGAAAATGTTCTTGAGTAGTCTTGATTGCATTATTTATTCCTTTGTGATATTTTCCAACCCTTTTAAAATTATCTTTGAATGTGATTATATAAGGATCTATTTGTCATGGGTTAAACGCAATCATATTAGGCTAACACCATGAAGAGGAAGAATCAGGGAAAAATTGTAATTTGGGCTCAAAATGTGATTGGATAGGAGCACCAAAAAGGGGACACCCTAGGGTCCAGTGCTATAGTCCAAGTTGGGAACTATTGTCTTGAGGCTATGAGACTAGGGCGATGGATTAGTCATGAAAAGAGGATCCTGGCTTAGCTAGGATCAAGTCTAGAAGGCTATGGATGACTGGGAATGAGTGAAAATAAGTTGTGAAGGTCATGAGAGAAAGTGAGATGGATCTATGGGTTGGGTGTCATTAACCATGCTCAAGTTACCAATTTTGCATATTTATATGACTACATTATCTCAAAGATTATGTTCCTTGATATAAGACTATCTTGGCTAAGGTGACTATCCCCATGGTCAATCAAGAGTTATAATATCTCTTCCAATAGAGTCTCTTACCAAATTTACATAGTAAATTATGTTCAAAAGATTCTCTTACTTAACTAAATTGTGTCACACACTAAAATAAAGAGAAGTCAAGTTAATTTCAATGGGTAAACTCAAGTACACAAGTATCTTAGAAACAATGAACAATAGTAATAGAAAATCCCTATACAAAGTCAAGGTTAATGATAACAAGACAAAAAATCAACTGATAGTAATGCAAATTCAAAGCCCCATCAACGTGTGGTTTTATTAGAACCTCTTTGGCATACATTTACTAATCTACCAATTTATCTAGCCAAATTTTTATAGTAGTTATTAGAATGTAACATCATATCTATCCCCCTTATTTAAGAATTTGACCCAACAAAGCCTCTTCCACAATGATATGATCAGCATGTAATTTGTGAGTTTCATAGGGAACCAAGCCATACTAGAAATAGATGCATTAGTTTGAGACACAAGATAGAAGATTTAATAGATGCCAATCATATTGATCTCAACACTTAAGTTGAGCCTCCTTAGACAAACCAAACACAAGATAAAGGTTTGAAAATATTTTCAAATCCTTTCCATAGCATTTAAAATAGGATACAGGGGAGACATCAGGGGTTCACCATGCATATCATGTCTATCCACCACCATATACATAAAAGGCACCTCTAATTGAATCACATCCTTTGAGAAACATGATTGGTGTATATAATTCTAGAGTTCTAGATAGACCTTCCATCTCTTTCTCACAGTAGGATATCATCAAAGATGATTCAGATTATCATGCACTCTTTATCAAAGCTTACATTTATAATCATCTTATTCATAATGTTCTTATCAACAATGAATCCAGTGTAAACATTTACACTATGACATTACTATAGAATTTGGGATATTTAGATCAGGATATTACCCTAATGGACATAGTTATTAGTATATTTAGTGAGCACATATATATTTCATTGGGTGAGATTATAATTCCTCTATAGGTTGGTCCAACACACGTGGCTACATTATTCACTATTGTTCCTATTATAGGAGTTTTTGATATGTACCTTTTATAGTTCATAGATACATGAAATTCATTCATGATAATTAAGTTGTTATAGTTGGTGGAGTTCCATATGAGTTACCACTCCTCACTTCAAATCCATATTTTACTTTGCATTCAACATTTTCAACTTTAACAATAGTTACAATTTCTCAACTAGTTTTGGTTCTTCCTCTAGTAATGATTTAAACATACTTGAGGCATCTATCAACAACACAAAGGGTTCATACACTTCCATATCTTTAATATTATAGATAACTTCCAACTACAATGTTCACACCTAGTGTAGTTATAATGATATCTCATGCATATATGCATAGAGCACATGTTTAGAGAGATCCTCCTACTACCAGATGGGTCCCTAAGATCCCTAAAGTTTCATCCACTTCTCATAGTTATAGGTGGTCCCCATAGTTAGTTCCCTCTTTAGATAATTTATAGAATTTATAGCATATAAATATTTTAGATCCATAGTCTCAACATCTCTATCATGCTTCCCAATCATGCATGATTCTTCTCCTTGATACATGACACCATGATAAGGAGTCTCCCATGAGACTCATTAGTTAGTATCACCTTTTCTTAGCCTACTTATACATAGTATCCTATGATTTATTGTACATAATTTCCATATGATTGATTGTATATAGATTAAATATTCTCAAAATATAAAAACAATACATAATTTAAAATTTTAAAAACAATACAAAATTTCAAAATCCAAAAACATTCAAAAATGTCACAAACATAAAAAAATCTTGATTGTATGCATCTTCCATGCTTTACATTTCTAATCCTATGATAGACTTAAATTTGTTATTTTATGTTATTGTTTATCAATTTATCTACATTATCATGCTTCACTTGATCTTCTTTGAGTGTGTGAAATGACTTACAGACCCTTAATTGCTTCACTCTACCCATTGAGGGGGCATCCTAATCCTACATGCAAGATGAAAATTGATATATATTCCCCTTGGGGGAATATTCTACATGAATACATCCATATTATGTTATTTATATACCACACACTCTATTTATCATGTTGATGTACATTATTTACTATCTTACATAGATTACTCAATTAACACTCACTAGTATTTAACATTTTTGTATTTATTTGCATATACATAGTCTTTTACTAACATGTCTTATATAATTTCACTATTGATTTGATTAGTTAGATGTGCTTGTATTTTACAGTCTTTACATTTTTTATCTTCTTACTTAAGCATATCTTGAATTTATTACATTCCCAGTTCCTACTTATTTCTGGTATGTGCTTGAAGACATTTTCCAATGTCCTTTACTTCTATTCATGTGTGTACCTTTGGACATTTTCCAATGTCCCTTGCCTATACTTTTCTATGTGAATATGGCTTTCACACCAACTTAATTGTTTTAATTATTTGTGTATGTGGCATTTGAACATGCCTTGTATGCTTTATTTCTAGTTTGAGTGATATGTGCCCATGTCCCTTATTTTCTTGGCCCCTTGGTCACTCTTGTATGCTTCTTACTTCTTACCTTGTGTACTTATTGCTTGATTACTTTTGATTATTTACAATTCCATGATCCAAATCATGCATTATCTTACTTCTTGGATGCCATGATGCAAATCATTATCCATCCTTCCATGACAAATAATAATTAACAACTTATACTTCTAGTTCTAGTTCAGTATATTGCAGATGATTTTACATTATTATATCTATCTAGGTATACTCCTATTGATATAAAAATGTCTCAATGCAATTCATATTATATCTTGAGATATCTTGTTAATTATCATTGTTATATCATATATTTTATAGAATTACACACTTTTAGGGATCTTTATTCTAAGGGTATTCATTATAGAGTCTCCATTCCTACCCTTAGAAGAGGTGGAAACAAAAAAGTGTTTTGTCATAGAGATCAAAGCTCATATCAATCAAAAAATCTAGTTTTAAAACAATCAAAACAATAACCAAACATCAAACCAATCAGAATAGACCAAATAGATAGTGAAGAATCTAGAATAGTCATCATATTTGGTCTAAGACAATAGTGTTGAGACTAGACTATAACACCAGTGGTGTTACTATCCATTTCTAGTGTTCTTATGCAAATATAAAAAAGTAGAATTTCTAGAAGTAGGTAGAAAAGTAGGTTCAACTATAGATTTTTGCAACTAGACTAGTTCAAAATCAATAGGTTTAGTACACATTTTGCTTAGAGAATCTATATATAGGAGGAAACATGCATGAAATGATGGCTTTGATTTCTAGTTTTAGATACAATAGTTGATATAACTTCCAGATCAGAATCCATGTTCTAGACATCAATGATTGGGGGCAATGTGCATGGCATATTTATTTCTTTTCTTTCCTAGGTAAGTATTATCTATAAATTTTAAATATTTGTGTGAATTATTTATTCTATAGGTGGTTGGCATCATTTTGGAGTGGATTTAATACAAGCCTACCATCTACTTTCCTGAGTTCTTGAGTGGCTTCCATATAGTCTAGATTCTTAGTTTTGGAGTGGCTTTCATATAAGCCTAATCTCCATCTTTCAGAGTGGTCAACAGTGGCCTAGTTTCTAACATAAATTTAACTATCCATTCCAAAATTATCTGATCATAGTACGTTCATGGTCATTAGGATCCATCTCATACAACATACATTTCATACTGGTATTAGTTCATAGCTTCCCTTCATTGGGCAATGATGGAGTGAAAGGTCTAGTTAGCCTTTGTATTCTTGAGCCACCTATTTAGAGGGATTGGACACATAGTCCAAACATTGATCAACACATGCATGACCACCTAACTTCACTTAGTAGATGATAATGGAGATAAAGGGATAGATTTTGCATTCTTCATCCATTTCTAGGGAATTTATCACTCATCTCTATTCATGATATTACTCTTGGTAGAGCATCATCTAAAATTACTCAGTATCACAATAGGTTTTGTATTGGTCCATGTACTTGGTGAGGTTTATTCATTCCTTTCTCTTCCTTTCTCTTATCTAATTTTGTACAATCTTATTTTAGATATAGCATATTTAGTAAGAACTAATCTACCCTTATTTTTTTTCTTGTAGACTCACACTTCACATTGTGTTCTCTTTGCACAACCTAAAATCACAATAACATCATGAGATTCACCCTTATATGTAAGTTTAGGTATGATTTCTCTTCTTCCTTTATCCTATTATTTGACTTTGCTACATCACTAGAATAAAGAGGGGGAAAATGTAGTTATATAAAAATGTAAAATTGGTAATTTGAGCATGGCTAATGACACCCAAACCATAGGTTAATTTTTATTGCTCTAATGACCCTCACAAGATTATTTTCACTGATTCCCAATCATCATTAGCCTTCCAATCTTGATCCTATCTGAGCCAAGACTCACTTTTCATGACCAATCCATCCCCTTAGGTCCCATATCCTCAAGAAAATAGTGCCCATTTGACTATAACACTAGACCCGAGGGTGTCTTATTTTTTGTGCTCTTGTCCAATCACATTTTGAGATCAAATTAACATTTCCCCCTAATTCTTCCTCTTCATGGTGTCAACATAGCATGATTACATTTAACCCATGACTAATAGATCCATATATAAGCCCATTCAAAGATCATTTGAAAAGGGTTGGAAAATATCACAAAGTAAGCAAGACTACTCAATCACATTTTCCTATTATTTATATACAACCATCCAATACTATTTATAGTTTATTCAAATCCTTACACTAGTCCCTAATCATCTTAAGCACACCTAGTTTAGCATTTCCTTACATTCTCATATCATAATTGAACCAAGCACTTCCAAAATGAGAACTACATATGTCTTGATCCCTCTTTAGATTATTGATATGTAGGTAGTGTGCCCACATAAGGAGTGTGGATCCATGTCTAATGAATCTTACACACACACTAACCTCCCCTCTTATTAAAAATTAGTCAAAGTACAATGGAAGATAGAGTTTGGAGAGAAATTTTTCTCTATAAGGAGCTTTATAGACTTCTAGTTTTTGAATCTTCAGATACAGGGTCACAAACCTACCAAAAAAAACCTAAAAAGCTTATATCCATAGGAAAATAACACCAAATAAGGACTACAGTGCTGATGCCATTCCTATCCAATTTTAGCACTCTTGTCCAATCAAAAAATGAAATTCAGTATTCTATTTATGATAGTGTCCTAGACCTATCCAATGAATATCAAATCTTGTCTTAGTCAGATCAACATAGTTTAAGTGAAGTTTTATTTTCTCCCTCTTATTACTATTTTTAGAAAATCTCTAATTACCTATAAATTTCACAAACTAGTGTCTTATTTAACACATATTATTTACTAATTTATCAATCTAGACCCACTAACTAAATTAGGAATAAAAACCTAATTATTAACAATATTATTAAATCATTATTCCTCCACGCTTAAAAATACTATCAATAATCTACCACGTCCATGCCAATTAAAGTCTTTGAATCCATCTTCAACATCTATGATCATGTGCAAATAATGTCAAAATTATGAGTCTAAGGTAATCTCAATCCAATTATCTTGTTTTCATATACATTTAATCATGGTATATATAAATTATCTTTAGTATTAGAGTGTTGGTTTGAATGGTTTATTCATCTATTTACATTTTGATTCTAATGGCTCTAGATCTTACTTTGGTAGTTGGACATTTTGGGTTTTAAATTGCATGATTTAATCCATTATTATCAAATTTACTACTAAAGTTTTATATAATTTGAGTTCCAAATCATTTTATATAATGTCTTAAGGTCACTCCAAACCAAATGGAAACATGAGGAACCTTGATTGAACTAAGTCCAAACCAAAATAAGGATACACACAGTATAGTCATGAGGAAAATTTGAGTGTTGAGGCCCATAAAAGCATGATAAAGCTTTGAAATTTTTTAATTTTTGTGGTCATGAGTGGATTTAAGTGTCCGTAGGCTCTAAAAGTTTATACCAATAGTGAAAGTATCCACTATTTTCTCTCGGTCCATGCTCGCTCCTTATGCAAGGGAAACTATGAGAACTAGAAGTCCACTTGAGCTCTAAGGGAATGAAATAATTTATTCAGGCTCATGAATATATATTGAGGGAAGTAAAAAATCATAAAATTGGTATCCATTCATTCTTAGGTGGATATAAATGTCAAATTGTACTCAAAGGCCCTTGAGGGATAGCTAAGAGAGAGCAAGCTTAAACCCCAAAAAACCTAATCAATATACCATATTTATATAAATGGGTAATAAAGACTTAAAAATCATTTTTAATCATGAATAATTTTTTTATAGAGGTTCTTGAGCCTTTCAAAATAGTGGGAATCAGTTTCAAGACTCAGAACTCAAAACAGAGCTTTCTTTAAGCTTAAGAATGTTAAGCAAGCCATTCAAAGAGTAACTTCAAAGGATCATACAATTACTCAAAATTTTCATCAAAGCATAAGAATTTTTTAATAGTTTAATGTGTCTACAAATAATTTTTTCCAAGTGTAAGGAGGTAATTTAATGATCTTTTTTGTATGAACAATTTTTAAGACCCCAAAGAGGTCTTAAACCCTCTCAAAATTCCATTTATGATTAGTTTAAAGAGAAAGACCTCAAAATCACATAAAATGACATATTTTTATCCAAAAAAATATATTAAATAATTTAGGACACTAATTTTTTGTCCCCCATGTACTTTTACGTTGACATCACTTGTACAAATTGGTACAAATACCCTATTTTTACATGTTTTTGGTGTTTTATAGGCATTCAAAGAAGGGGAGAGATTCCAAATCATGGGATGAGGTCATATAAAATTTTAATATCCATTTAATTATAAAAAATTACATAGGATATTTTTTAAATGATCAAAACAAGCCCATTTTTCAAGGTAATCTCAAATAGGCTCAAAATGAGACTAGGTGGTAAGGCCATTTCTTGGTTTGCATACCTCCATATGGTTTTAGGACCCAAAAATTGGAATTGAGGTTGTTTATGGCCTAGTTAAATTTAATAAAACACTTTTTGTTCATTTCACACCTATGTAAAAAGTCTATAGAAATAAAATATGGTCCAAAGCAAGGAGGCCTAATTAAGCCTAATTGGTACAAGAAAAGGGTAAAAAAATAGGTTTCCACTTAGATTCTGAAGATGAAATTTGGTATGGATATTTAATGACATAAATTTTCCTAAAATATTCACTTATTTTGTCACTATAATCCATACAACTCCCATATAATCAATAAAATAAAAAAAGGCTATAAGGAAACTAGGATGATTGAAGGCTTAATGAGTAATTTTTGGCAGTTAGACCAAGAACAAAAATGGTGTGTTTTAGGCATGATAAAATATTTTAATAATATTAATCAGGTTTGGATTATCTAGATAATATGAACTTGAGTTTTAGAGCACTTGAACTAAACTAGGTGTGGAAAATGGAGAATTACAAGATAACTATTCACTTAAATGATGGAATGGTAGGCCAGAGGAGTTTATTAAGCCATGTCAGATATTAAATGAGTGGTTTCATGTCATTTCAAGTATAATTAATAGTTTTAATTTCCATTTTACACTCCTTTCATGCAAATAAGGGTAGTTTCCAAGGAGCTAGTCAAGGTGTCAAGCAAGTTTGTAACTCCTATACCACATGGAATATTGGTGATTATTTAGGAATGAGACACACCAAAATGGAGGAATATTGGATTGTATTGTAACTAATTTTATTTTTTTAACTCTCATTTAAACTTATCACTCATCTTATACAACCTCTCCTCTCTCTCTCTCTCTCTCTCTATATATATATATAGAGAGAGAGAGAGAGCCACTTTTGGCTAAATTGATATCCTCCACCTGGTTATGGTGAATCCTAACTCATTTTTTATATCTTTAATCAATAAAAAAACTAAATTTTAACCTTATTATATGACTACATCTAGTGATAGATATCTAAATGGTTGATCTTATCAAGTGTAGATGTATATCACCTTGTTTGTGTCCTATTTATCTTACCTAATGTGGTTGTTTCTCTATTTTATTTTGTATTTGGTGTCATCAAGGGGCTGTTGTGGGATTTGAAGTGGAATTATTATCTCATATTATCCTTAAAATACCTTTACCTTATACAAAACATTGATATAATAGTTTAATTATAAGATGTGTGTATGTTTATGTTGTTTTGTAAGTCTTAGTGTATTGTGCAATGTGTGGTAGTGGTCAAAAAACTTTAGTGCATCACCACTCTATTTAGTTTTATTTCAGTTCTTTATTACCATTTTCAAAGAAATTAAGAGATAGAATAGTTAAAGTGAGCCTAAGTGATTCATCAAGGGGAGCTAGCCCCTTCAGTCTAGAATTTCACCCTATTATAGACAACCCATAGGTCTACAATTAATCCCATATTTAACCAAATTTGGATAGGTATAAACAACCTCCTCCTAGGGTGTAAAATTTGGATATAATATCTACCTAAACATGATACTACATAAATGGTTAGTTCTATGGTTCCTTTAGTGATGTAGGAGCATCTACAATAGCACCATAGAGGACTAGTTGAGATCATCAAACATACAAATCCAAATGATATTCTAGCATGAAAATTCAAATTCTTGTTTTTCCCTCCAAATTGTGTAGATTTCAAAATTTCACCTTGAGAGTAAATGTAACTGTCAAAACCAAAAAGTGAAAAGGTAAAAAGTGATGGTTAGGCTATTGAGGAAATAAGGGAGAAATGGTTGAAACTATTTTCAACCTTAGTATATTGTTAAAACTTACAAACAGTATTTTGTTTTGCCTTAAGCCCAAATTGGGTATAGAAGTTAGAGGGGAAACTCTTTAAGAAAAGAAAAAAAAGAGAGAATTCAGAATGGAGAGAGAATGAGAGGGGCATAGAAGAGAATAAGGATAGAGAGGAAAGGTCCTCTCATTCAAGGAAAGAAGTTAGAATGAAGAAAAGAGAGGAGAATTAGTGAGGGAGGACCTCACTCAAGAAATCCTATTGATAAAGAGAAGGAGCAGATTTGATGTGAAGTCAAGAGAATGTGTGAAGGAGAAGACAAGGCTTTGAAAGCCATGAAACATTGAAATTGGAATTTGATATTGAATTGTAAGTCTTCCATTTTATCTAATTAAGAATGAATGTTTTGTTTTAGATGATTATGTTATGAAATTTTGGTGACATGGATATATATATGTGTGTGTATGTGAATGATGGTTGCCTATAGAACATTGAGAAAGCTACATGTAGACTAGTTGTTTTTTATGTTGGGAACAAGTTAAAACTAGTATTATATTATCAATAAGTTTTAAATACTTTGGAATGTTATAAAAAGCCTAAACAGGCCTAAACAGGGTACTCAGGTATATAGACCTACAGCCCACTGTTTTAAGTAAAACCAACGTGTAAATGTTTTCATAAAGATTATAATGACATGAATATAAGTATATAATGTAGTATAAACCTAAATGAAGAAGAAACAGGTGTTATAAATCTCTTTGATATCCAAAAATCTCCAACTGTTGGCTCTCGGCTTGTAGGTGACAGTACACAGGCAAGGGTAAGACATTTGCATGTTTTGCAAGGTAAATGGATTGATAAAGTATTTTTTTATATTAGTATGGAAATGGGGAAGTATTTTAAGATATTAAAAAAAATTTATATCCTCTTTAAAATCTATTAACCCTTGAAATAGAGAAGAAAACCATAAAACCTGTTGACTATCATATACAGTCAAAGACAACTGTGATGTCTTGCTTGGAAGGTATAGGAGATTGATATGAGATATGGATTGATTTTAGTAGGTTTAGGATATTAATAAAAACCCTATTCAAGTTATTTTAACCCTTGAAATAGGGTATAACACTCCCAACCACTATTTCTATGCTCTCGGCCTGTGACATGCTTAGAAAATCCTGAATTAGGGTCTAGCCCTCAAAATGAATTTAAATGCTTAAAAACTCTTGAAAATTTTCAATCTTACCCTTGATAATGTTAAAAAAATTTTGGAAGTGGTTTCAAGGTGTCACAGTATGGAGAAATATGTAAAAATTCAATTGCCAAGTGAAACCTAGGTGCATGTGAAGAGGAGAGAATAGGCCAATATAGGAAAAGTGAATTTCTCCAAGGAAGTTCCCTAAAAAACATTTTATTCACCTGTAAGAATGTAATGGGTATTTTTAATGATTATTTATTTGATTATAAAGTCCATACTTTACTCTAGACAAGGCGTTTTGCACACAAGGAGGGTTAATTAGAACATGGCTTAAAGAAGAAAGTATAATTCCATACAAAGCAACCTCAGGAGATTTTTCGTTATGTCATAGAAGGGCTTAATGGGTATCTAGAAATTGTTTTACTTTCATTATTTAGTTAACTTAAAAAGAGTTATGGCCAATAAATATAGCAAACAGGGCTATAAGGAATGATTGAACTAAATAGGCCTGTATATGAAGTTAGCTCACAATTTGATGGTTATAGAGTAGTCTAAGGACAGTTGCATCATTTGGTATCAGAGCTTAAAGCTCTTGGGAATTGATAATTTTTTGATGGTTATGATTTATAATGAGTTGTTATAGGATTTGGTAAGAGGATCAGCAAGACAAAGCACTAGAAGACCCTGGGGAGGAAAGGTATGAGTAATCTTTGCTATTTGAGTTAAGTTTATTGTGTTGAGAAGCAATCAAGTGAAGAAGTTGCAGGTTCAAGTCAGCCAAGCCATTGAGGCTTAAGAAGAGAAGAAGCCAAGTAAGGCTTGGTGAAGATCCAAGAAGAAGCTTGGATAGTTTGCCAAAAGACTAAGGTGAAATAGACTTAGGTGAGGTAAAGGATGGAGTTTGAAGCTTGGAGAGCTCAATAGTAAGGGAGAAAGTGAATGCTCAAGAAGAATATCCAAAGCAAGGTAAGCTTGGATTTGTGATTTATATTTGATGAAGTGTTGTATAAAGAGTTGCTGTAGGATTGACAATAGGATCAAAAGACTAAGATGCAAAAGGCCTAGGTGAGATCAAGGAGATTCACAAAAGACTTGGGTGAGACAGTCAAGGAGAAAAGGCTTGGGTGAGATAAGGGATCAAGAGAGAAAGGTGTAAAAGACTTGGGTGAAGATCTCAGAGATGGAGATATTGCTGAGAAAAGAGCAGAGCAGTAAGATACATGAGGTCACCAAGAAGAAAGCTTGAGAAGATAAGAGTGTTGGTAAAGAAGCACTCATAGGGACTCTTGTTTTTATTTATAATGTTGTATTTGAATGGGTAAATGCAGGTATGACAGCCTTTGTACATGATAAAGAGATTGTTAATTTGAAGAGAGAGTTAGCTAAGATTAAAGATGAATATGAGTCTTGGATGCAGATGGATAAGCAAGCATGGGTATGGCCAATGAGGAGGAGGTTGAAGTGGCCAATAGAAGAGCATGGTTACAAGATGCCTAAATGGCTCCTAATGAAAAGGAGAAGAAGGCAAAAGGATATTGCCATGAAGAGAGAAGCCCATAAAGGCTTGAAGAAGATAAGAAGGTTTCCAAGTGAGTAGCAAGAGGAATAAGTTATGAAGAAGGTTCTCATTGTGGAGGACAAGAGATTACCAAACTTCAAACAACTTAAAGAGAAGAACCAAGTAACTAGAATTCAGAATAAAAGATGAAGTGCCAAGAAGAGCACTTGAGAAGATAAGAGTGTTGGTGAAGAGAGCACTCATAGGGACCTTGTGGTCTCTTGTTTTTATTTCTAATGTTGTATTTGAATGGGTAAATGCACCTGGTTGACCTTGCACACACATATGAGTAGCCTTATGAAGTTCAAGAGAAGGGCCTTGGAGAGTGAAGAGATTGGTGCAAGAGAAGACACCAAGTACACAAGTGAATGTGTAAGAAAGATAAGAGAGTTTGTTGATGTCGACGTGTGATGATAAAGAAGAAGAGATGTATTGGTTAATGCATGAGGGAGGTGTTGAAGAACCCATACAAGTAAGAGAAGAGGTAGAATATGAAGCTGAATTCCATGATGCCATTGAATTCTACAACCCGAACCTCGCCAACACCTGATTCACAAGCTCTCACTGGAGACAAAATCAACCTATGATCTCCATGCCTCCCATGTTAAAGAAGAGAGCAGCCAAGCACAAAGGGAGAGAAAGATTGCTCCGTGGAACAAACTATGAAAGAGGTAAATGAAGTGTTAAGATGCCTGGTCTTCCGTCTCCTGATTTTGATTGTTATCCAGCTGGCAAACCTACCAAGACACCCGTCTGGTTCTGCATCATATGCTCACACCTGTTTCCTGGATCCTTCCTGCTATACAATCAGCAACAAGTATGAAGAAGAGGAACAACGAATTTGAGGGCCTACTTATGCCTTCAGTCCTCTGTATGGGTGTTTGAGACTCCTTGACAACATGCTGTCCACCCAAAATTCGTTACAGTGACTGACCTCGGTCACTCCACAGTCTACATCCGACCGACGTCGGTTCCATGCGTCTGTACCTGACTACCAACCTGCCAGCGCTGGTGTCCCTGCTGCCGATGTCGGTCCTCCTAAGAGTTAAGGAAGATGATAGAGCCCTCAAAAAGAGAATTTAAGCATGGATATGTGATGCCTAAATGGTCCAGCCTCATCCACTGAAGCAAACTCCTCCAAGCAACACCAAGTGCTTGATCCAGTTCTTAAGCATGGTTACAATATATCTGTTTTCCGCTTAAGAACATGGCTCATGTGACCAAGCCTGAAGTCAAATGATAAGAAGAAGAATCAGATGTGGGTGCCTAAGAAGGCAAAGATGCAAAATATGTGAGTGTTGAGGCAACAACACCTGCTACATCTGTATCTTCAGTTTCTTCATGCTGATCTGTTACCAACCAACAATGTTCTTTTACCTGCTCTTTCTTTCCATCGGACCGTGAGTAACCGTCTGTGCTTTTCAACTCCTCCATTCTTAGCTTAAGGTGATTCCAGCAGCCAAGAGAATGAAGATGAGAAAGAAAACTTCTCAAAGAATAATGAGGTAGAGTATGAGGATACAATAAAGAAGATGCCACTTCTTCTCCACCACCTTACAAGGTTTCCCACACCTCAAGTGAACAGTAATTCTTCTCCCCAAAGCTCTCCCTCTCACAAGTCCCAACACCCAACTCAAATACAGAGTTGGTGTTCACCTCCCGTGCTCCACGCACAACACAAGTGCTCCACGCACTCCACAAGCACTCCACATGCTCCACAAGTACTCAATGTACTTCAAGTAGATCTCCCATGAACCTGCAATAACCTGCACTTCAACAGACCATACTTATGGAAGGAACTTCCTTGCCTTCCTCTTTTAATCCTTCAATGATATTTTTATGGAAAATGAGGAATGGAAAATGTCTATGAAAACTAATGTACAGCAAGGAACCCAGCTGGCTCTCTAATCTAGCACCAACACACCTGGTACTGTGGCACTAGGAGGAACGCACCATTTCTCTACCTCACACACAGAAGGAGCTTATAATTATGCTCTCTTACTCCCTAGCACACTTTTCCAGAGTCTATTATATAGATCTCATCCAAACAATAATTAGACATCTAATTACAATAATTAGATCTGCAGCTCTCAGTCTAAGAATAGATCTATTCATGCAAACACTTGGTTCGTTAGCTAACTGCCCGTAAATAGCTCGCAGTCGAACCACACAGGCGACCGACGTCGGTCCATGTCTGCCTGGAGGTGACCGACGTTGGCAGATATATGACCGACGTCGGTTGCTTTCCTTTGCTATTGCCGACGTCAGCTGATCAGACTGACCCCAACTTCTCTGCAACTCAGCAACCTTCAGCAACCTCCTCTCCTGGTTGCATCAGTGAAGCTTTTAGCTCCACAATCCTAACACATTGAATGCAAGAAACAATCAAGATGGCTTCAAGCAAAGATTGAAGAAAGTAAAGAGACAGAAGGTAAGAATACTAAATTATATTTGATAAGTATATTGATGTTGATGAAGAAGTTGGTTTGCATGAAGAAAAACTAAGAAAAGAAGAGATAAGAGGTAAAGGACAAGCAATCCTTCAGGTTGATAAGCCCAAGTTTGATGAAGAGAATGGAGAGATAGATGAAAGCTTACTAAAGGAAGAGTTGAAAATGTTGGAGGAGTTGTTTGGTAATTCAAGAGAGATGAAGGAAGGTACAAGCCATGGTGAAGATACCATTGGGAAGAGTGAAACAAGACAAGAGCAAAGCAAAGAGGCCAAGGCAGTTTTGGTCAAGGAACAAGAGCAAGCATGTGAAGGCAGTCAAGAGGCTTCATGGCCTAAATATTTTGATTCAAAGGTGGCTTTGAATGTTTTGTATGCAGGTATGAAGGTTTCTAAAGTGAATGACATACATGAGTCATTGGAGAAGCTCATGAAACAAGAAGAATAACAAGAAGATCTAGAAGATATAGAAGAAGCATGGAAGTGGGAGATGGTAGCTGAGAAAGAAATGAGAAGAAGAACATAATAGAAGAGGAAGAAAATCAAGAAGATGAAAGACAAAGACTATTCCAAACAAACACCAGCATTGGCATTTACAACAAGACCTTGGGATCTAGGCATATAATGAAGACTAGTGCATGGAGGAAACATCTCATTTGAACTAAGGTTCAAATATTTTCTACAGGGAGAGTATGATGCAGGAGCATCTACAATAGAACCATGGAGGACTAGTTTAGATCATCAAACATACAAATCTAAATGATATTCTAGCATGAAAATTCAAATTCTTGTTTTTCCCTCCAAATTGTGTAGATTTCAAAATTTCACCTTGAGAGTAAATGTAACTGTCAAAACCAAAAAGTGAAAAGGTAAAAAGTGATGGTTAGGCTATTGAGGAAATAAGGGAGAAATGGTTGAAACTATTTTCAACCTTAGTATATTCTTAAAACTTACAAACAGTATTTTGTTTTGCCTTAAGCCCAAATTGGGTGTAGAAGTTATAGGGGAAATTCTTAAAAAAAAGAAAAAAAGAGAGAATTTAGAATGGAGAGAGAATGAGAGGGGCGTAGAAGAGAAGAAGGATAGAGAGGAAAGGTCCTCTCATTCAAGTAAATAAGTTATAATGAAGAAAAGAGAGGAGAATTAGTGAGGGAGGACCTCACTCAAGAAATCCTATTGATAAAGAGAAGGAGCAGATTTGATGTGAAGTCAAGAGAATGTGTGAAGGAGTAGACAAGGCTTTGAAAGCCATGAAACATTGAAACTAGACTTTGATATTGAATTGTAAGTCTTCCATTTGATCTAATTAAGAATGAATGTTTTATTTCAGATGATTATGTTATGAAATTTTGGTGATATATATATATATATATATGTATATATATATATATATATATATGTGTGTGTGTGTGTGTGTGTGTGTGTGTGTGTGTGTGTGTGTGTGTGTGTGTGTGTGTGTGTGTGAATGATGGTTTGCTATAGAAAATTGAGAAATCTACATGTAGACTAGTTATTTTGTATGTTGGGAACAAGTTAAAACTGGTATTATATGATCAAGAAGTTTTAAAGAGTTTGGAATGTTATAAAAGGCCTAAACAGGGTACTCAGGTATATAGACCTACAACCCACTATTTTAAGTAAAACCATCATGTAAATGTTTGCATAAAGCTTATAATGACATGGAGATAAGTATATAATGTAAGTATAAACATAAATGAAGAATAAATAGGTGTTATAAATCTCTTTTATATCCAAAAAATCTCCAACTGTTGGCTCTCGTCCTGTAGGTGACAGTACACAGGCAAGGGTAAGACATTTGCAAGTTTTTCAAGGTAAATGGATTGATAAAGTAATTTTTGATATGATTATGGGAATTGGAAAGTCTTGTAAGATATTAAAATGTTTTTATATCCTCTTTAAAATCTATTAACCATTGAAATATAGAAGAAAACCATAAAACCTGTTGACTGTCATTTACAGTCAAAGACAACTGTGATGTCTTTCTTCGAAGGTATAGGAGATTAATATGACCTATGGATTGATTGGAGAAGGTGTAGGATATTAATAAAAACCCTATTAAAGTTATGTTAACCCTTTAAATAGGGTAGAACACTCCCAACCACTATTTCTATGCTCTCGGCCTGTGACAGGCTTAGAAAATCCTAAATTAGGGTCTAGCCCTCAAAATGAGTTTAAATGCTTAAAAAATCTTGAAAATTTTCAATATTACCCTTGATGATGTTAAAAAACTTTTTGAAGTGGTTTCAAGGTGTCACAGTATGGATAAATATGTAAAAAGTCAATTGCCAAGTGAAACCTAGGTGCATGTGAAGAGGAGAGAATAGGCTAATATAGGAAAAGTGAATTTCTCCAAAGAAGTGCCATAAAAAATGTTTTATTCACCTGTAATAAGGTAATGGGTATCTGTAATGATTCTTTTTTTATTATAAAGTCCATACTTTACTCTGGACAAGGTGTTTTGCACATAAGGAGGGTTAATTAGAACATGGCTTAAAGAAGAAAGTATAATTCCATACAAAGCAACCTCAGGAGATTTTTTAGTATGTCATAGAAGGGCTTAATGGGTATCCATAAATGGTTTTAATTTAATTATTTAGTTAACTTACAAAGATTTATGGCCAATAAATAGAGCAAACAGGGCTACAAGGAATGATTGAACTAAATAGGCCTGTATATGAAGTTAGCTCACAATTTGATGGTTACAAAGTAGTCTAAGGATAGTTGCATCATTTATCACCTACATATGCTATTTTATTTCAATTGGATAGTGAGGAAACTTGACTACTTTAGAGACTATCAGACATGACTTAAGATGAAGCATAGTAAAATTTTGTGAGGGGGAGTTACAAGTATGAAATTCATTCTATGAGAAGTGAGTACCCACTTGGATATAATGATATATTTTATATATGTCTGGGCCTATGTGGCATGTTTATAAGTACATTTTGATGGTTTTTGATCATAGTTTCAATAATCTTAATGGACTATTTAGAGAGGCTAGTTAGAAGCATCTATGGGTGGTGTAGTATGCCCCCATGATTATCTTCAGCCTTAAATCTATATTTTTTGTTATGATTATGTCATGTTGTATGAAAATTTAACTCATATACATTCATACATGTGTGTGTGTGTGTGTGTGTGTGTGTGTGTGTGTGTGTGTGTGTGTGTGTGTGTGTGCGCGCGCGCGCGTGCGCATGCGTGTGCGTGCCATAAAACATATTAGTGTTTGTGTTAGTTTATAATGTATGAGAGTATGGTAATTTGTGTTAATTTATAATGTATGAGAGTATGGTAATTTATGGACATGGAAAAAATTGTCACATTGTGTTTATGGAAGATAATGGTGTTTTTTAAGGAAGAAATTGTCCTATCTGATGTACTATATTGCAAATCATAAGAGAAAAAATAATGAAGTGTGAAAATAGGAATTGTGATAAAGGGTGTCATTAGGTAATAAATGGTATTCATTATGGGGAGTATTATGGGTAATGTGATGAAATAAGGAATGGAAGGTACCACATAGGCATTGCAAAAATCATTAATAGAAATGAGATAGACTAGGCTAATGTGTAAGTTCTAATAACTTTGTTATAACTAAAAGGAATTATGGTATTCTAACTAGCAGACATAAAATCTATCTATAAATTTAGGTACATAAATCATATCATGAAGGTTATATATTAAGTAAAATTAAAAAGAGCCTACCTTCCAATAATGTTTTACCCATTCTTCAAGATGCCTTATAGAGTCATTGGTCTAAGATGAAAATTGGGTACTTATGTGAGAAATTATGTGGCACTAAATATTATAATGAGACCTCCTATCCAAGTCTACTAGCATACCTCACTCCAATGGACCTCAACTTTATCATGAGGATAACTATGGAGTTTGAGATTCAACTAATAGGAGATGTGCCAAAGAAAAATAATTTCTTTTGGTGTGAATTTGACTTTCAAAATTTTAATTGCCTTTTGATCATTTACTTGTGTTTCTTTTATGATTTATCTTTTAGATTTTATGGAATTTTCTATTCCTCCTCTATCTAGATTTGTAAAACTAATCATGAGTGATATAAGTAAAAAACACAAGAAAAATTATACTTTGGTAACAAGAGAGAAGTAATTAAAGATTGTCATATTATTTTAAAAATATATTTACCCACAAGTAATTTTCAAATCTCAAGACTAACCTATGTGTTATTTTAAATTTATGAATGATAAGGGCTAAATGAGGATCATAAGAGATCCATGTATGCATTAAATGGTATCATGATGAATATGATTTGTGATTGTTAAAAATGGAAATATGTTATTTTTGGTTGTGGTAAAATAGCCATGTCACATAAATAATTAAAATAATCATCAAATTGAGCTAACATAAGCATCAATACAAGTAAAAATCATCCCAAAGTAGGGTAAAATAAAGAAGTGATTAAAAATGTTAAATATCATAATGAATGAATTTTGTAAATTATTTTAGAAAATAACTTGATTAGCAAGGAATGTGTTTAAGAGAGAATATCATGAATTCATAAAGTATATTAAAAAGGTTAATTATATGGATCATGAGAGCCAAAAATAAAAATTTCATAAAAAATTGTATAATTAAATGTAAACATCAAATCCACTCAGATGAAAATCTTAAAAAAATAATATAATGTAGCACATCAATTTTCTCACAAATGATGATATATTCCTTGACATATATCATAAGTAACATCAAATAAATCTTGTTTTAGATTGAATCATAATTTAATCATAGTCTCATCTATATTAGTATATATTCATGTGAATACTACCTAATATACAATCTTTATACAAAATGTAGGTATGTTTGAATAATGATGATCACCTAAAACCTCTTGTGAATGGTAATCAATTTGAGGAATTGGTACAACAATGCTACTAATGTATTCATATATTTGGAATAATTTTGGTTACATGTAAGTTTGATCCTTTTCTTATGAATATCCTTGAGTATGTTATTGATAAGGTGACAGTGTAGGCCACAAGAGTTTAGGGAAGTGATGTTTTAGCTCTCTACAACTACTTGTGTGATATGTATCACACTGATGCCAAAGGTAATAAACATCACCATGTTTAGGGATATACTATGGAACTAATGTATTCATATATTTGGAATAATATTGGCTATAGGTAAGGTTGATCATTTTCTTGTGAATATCCTTGAGTATGTTGTTGATAAGGTGATAATGTAAGCCACAAGAATATAGGGAAGTGATGTTTCATATCTCTAAAAATATTTGTGTGATATGTATAACACTAATGCCAAAGTTAATAAACATCACCATGTTTAGGGATATACTATAGAAATATCTTAAGTAGAGGTAGGTTCTTGTCAATAGTAGATTTTATAGTGTTTAGAAAAATTACATCAATTTACTATCTAATTTGTTGAAAATGAGTACAAGTATATGTTTTTATTCCATAAAAATCATATATACATCAATGAGTAGTTGAATATGGAGTTTTAATATGTATGGTAGGATTTTAATGTGATTCATATTGATATGCTAAGAATATTTGATATGCATGATAATCCCTAACCATTGACCATAAATCTAATCAATTTCACAACATGGCTCATCTTCCCATTGTGCAGGTGATGGATCAAAATTGGGAAAAGGTAATACTTTATCATCATTAGTAGGACCACTCAAATTATCTAAAATATTAAGTTCAATAGTTTTAACAGAAGGTCTCAATGCAGGTTTGAGTAATGTGGTTAAATTCTGAGGAGGGAGCATGCTCTAAGGATTATTAAACTTATCTAATTGGTATGGTCCCATCATGACATGATCAATATAAATACTTGAAAGAGGCTTAAAAGTGACTAAATGAGAATTATTTAGTATCCACTCCATCTTAGACCTATTAACATCAAGTGAAGAAGAAGTAATGGCATGTAAAATATAATAAGAATGAATTACATCAATATAACTAATATTTTCTAAATGTAAATAATATTGTAAATAAGAATGATATCAAAGTACATATACATCTCTACATTGAGAAAATCTAACCAAGAAATGATTATCTAATGAATATCCATCATCATAATCAAGGGTGTAAATATCCATAGTACAAGCATAAATGATTTTATTAGTTGATGAAAGATGAGAACTGGTTGTTTTAGCATCACTATGCAAATATGAATTTGATTTGTAGTATTTTGACAAGACCTCAATCATAAATAAGGATGTTATTTATTTATTATATGTGAAGGGATATTGGTTTTTTAATTTTAAAACTAATCTCATGGATTTCATCATCATAATAATTTAATAATTTAGGTTGTATATTTCATATAAGTAGGGTGTCCATTATAAATGTTATTAGAATTAAAGGGATAACTGAATCATTGAGATTCATGAAAAGGAATACTAGGTTAAGGTTAAATGGAGGGTATTTTAAAAAAACCATTTTCTTGGAGTTTTTTGAAATTCTAAGGGATCGTGTTTCCTAAAATGTTATATATAACACCATTTTGATGGAATTTAACACATTGGCATGAATAAAAAGTCATATCTCTCATGCGATGTGTCTAAGGTTGGCTGAGTAAAATATTAAATGATAACGGGAAGTTAAATATTATGAATTTTATGCAAATTATGATATGAGGAACCATGCAAGGAATCAAAAAACAACATAGAAGAGGAATTTATCTTTGATCATATCCTTGACATAACATTGGGTATATTTAAGGTTACATTTTGAGTATAAAAGTGTTTTAAAGAAATCAAGGGATGTGATGTAAGTGCCAAAACCCTCATCAAGAAAACACACTTGAATTATTTATCACCAACTCAAAAATTAATGACTAATGGAGGATAATCAATGTAAAGTGATATTTCATCTACAATCGTTGAATCAATGGGAAATTTTATGGAGAGGGACATCTATACAATTTTATTGGTGTGTATTGAGATTTTATCACATTGTTTAAGAATGCTATCCTTAAACTCATACAAAGTAGATTCTTTCCCCATGGGTGGAGGTCAATGGATGATCATTTCAAATAAAATTTTCACTAAGCAATTTTGATAACAAGGATAAGTACTCATGAGTTGTAGAAAAGGAGGTTGAGATGGGAGGTGAGAAAATTTATTTATAATATCCCATTAATCATATATATATAACCATATCCAAAAAAGGTTCATAATATTAAATCAAATTCATGGAAGTAGGATTAAAAGTGGATTTATATTGAAGAGGAATATAAGTATGTTAGCTGGACTTGATAGATATAAGTTGGCTAGGTGATTCAAATTACATTGAGATATTTGATGTCATCTCTAAAATGGTTGGGTTAAGAACCAATTCCCTTGAGATGGTTGATGTGATAGGTAAAGATGTAGATAAATAAGTATACTAATTCATGATGTTTGCAAAAATATTATTATAAGTGAGGAGAGGATAATGGTATCGTATTATAAAATTTCATACATAAAAAATAAGGATGATTGTCAATTTGTATCATTTGAATTGATATAGTTTGGAAACAATGTAAGGGACTGGAATATGTTTCCATATGTTTGATATCATAAGGATATATGGATAAGTATCTTTAACAATGAAGAAATTAGGAAAGTTATTATAATTAGAATATGGAAAAAATTTAATAAATGATACTACATGCCTCACTTTGGTCATGTTAACTAAATTTTCATCATTAGTTAGAGAGTTGGGATCAATTGAGTTTACAAAACATTAGAATTAATAAGTTGAGTAGTATTAGATTGGTGCTAAGGAAGTGGATATTTATAGATATCTAGGTGATAATTAGATTGATTAAGGTCTTAATTATTAACTTTAAGATCATGAGTTTTATCTATTTTTCATACATTTTTTGGCATTCATGAATCACTGTTTCATGATAAAATTTGGGACCAAGGAGAAATTCAAGTGTAAATTTTTTAATTTGCCTTTAGGTTTCATGAGAATGTGCCCAAATTACATAAAATGAAAAAAAATTGTGTGGATCATACCAATTTTTTGTAGGGTGATTAGGATCAATTTCTAATTTTGAATGTTTAGGAATACAATTTTGCATTTCTACCCTAGAAATAGGTTGGTGAAAATTCATATTATTCATAAGGGAGATGTGAAAGAAAAAGGTTAAAATGGGTTATTAATAAGTGGTGGAGAAATATTTGAATCATTATAACCACTTGGAAGAATAACATGGATGGTGTGTATAGAATCATTGGTATCTATATTACCATCATTAGTATCATGTTTGTTTCTATATCTCATAAGCATCTGAGTTGCTGCTAGAGGTTGGGAAGGTTTGAATTATATTATGAGGAAATATATTATGTTTATCTTAATCAATATATTATTAAAAATATTTTGGAGAGAGATTATTAACAAGGTATTATATTTTTGGATTAATATTATTAGTTAACAAATGGAATATATTATACTCTCACATGTTGTGTTAAACTTTGTTAGATAAGGCTTTCCATATTTTAATAAAAACATGAGAAATTTTAGATTCTACCCATTTAAAATTAATATAATGATTAAAGATATTTTAAGGTATACAATTAGTTTTAAATTACTTAAATAATTCATTTACTAAGTCTTATAAACTATAGATATTTTAGACTTGAGTTGATTATACTAATTTAGGGCATCACATGAGCTAGTTTTAGTTATAAGTTTGGTATCAGTGGAGGTATTTAGCTTAATATAGTATTTATAAATATTTTAAAAGGATTTAAAAGGAAACACAAGATTAGTAGATCAATTTTAGGCTATATTATGATTAATATACCCTATTTCTATATTTTTAATTTGAGGATTGTGTGGTTCATTTTAAATATGTTTGATGACTTTTTTTATTGAGTGGTGGTTGAGGAATAATATTATCTTGTGCATATTTATATGGGGTGGGGGATAATTTGAATTTTTCACTCCCCATTTATTAGTTTAAGAATGAATTTGGAAATGTAAAAAGTGATTTTACAATTGCATCATTTGATTAACATTGTTGGTTTGGAAAATATACATTTGATTCATCGCTTGTAATAAGATTTGGTTAGTGTTGATGGCATGTAAGATATTAGTAGTTGCATGAGATGAATTAATATTATTGTTAATTTTAGTGTTGATGTGGGTTATTTGAGTAGGAAAACTAGGGTAAATACCAACCATAGTAGTGGCTATAATAGGTAAGGTAAATGATGAAGGAATATAGGAAGTTATTTAATGTTTTGGCTCAAATCTTTTAGAAACACTATGTGGTAGTGAATAAGGATATCTAATGTGGGATCCCATAATGAGATTGTATATTACCATAGGATATTTTCCCCTATGTTAAGGTTTTCATTAATGAAAATGATAATTTTGGTAGTAGATTCAAGATCACTTGCATACTCTATAATAGGTATTATTAGAGGATAGTTCAATGCATCAAGTGAATTAAAATGAGGTGAACCATATTTTTTAATTATAGTGTCAATTTGAAAATTTATTACATTTATATTTTATTAATAAGTATAAGTAATATGATATTTATGACATTTAGAAAAATTATTTAGATACATCATGTCATGTTGTGTTCTTTATGTGGAATTGTCAAATATATACTACATGATGGAGGGTTTAATTATATCAAACAAATCATGTAAGTATAAAATGTATGATATAAACTATATTCAATGTATTTATATATATGTGAATGGTAAGGATAAACTATATCAATCCTACTTGATGTAATTAAGTTTGGAAAAATTTAATAGTAACAAGAATGATAAATGTACTATATCAATCTTGGTTGATGTAGTTACATAGACAAAAATGGAAACGAGAAACTATATAAATGGAAATGATATAATTATATTTATCTTATTATATGTATTTTAATAGAATCATAAATTACTTATCTATCCTAGTTAAAAAAATATGATAAGTAGAAGGAAATAAAACTCAGAAGACTATGTCAAATCTAGTTGATGTCTTATGTTCAAAAACAAACAACTATGTTAGTGATGTTATATGTAGCTGTAACACACAACATATATCTATATAAACAATGGATAACATAATATATAATGTAGAATAAAATAAAAAGTAACAAATCAAAACGAGATGGTCGATGTAGTTAAGTGTAGGAAAATTTAATAGTATCAAGAAAAAGAATGTAATGTATCAAGATTGGTTAATTAAGTTGCATAGGAATAAGTGTAAGGATAAATTATATCAATCATATTCAATTTAATTAAGTTTTATAAGATTTAAAAGTATCATGATTAGTATTATACCAAGCTTTATCAATTTAGTTCCATAGAAATAAATGGAATCATATAACTAGATCAACCCTAATATGTGTGTTTATGATAGACTAAAATGTAAAAGGATAAAATATATAGATCATTGTTAATGTACTTGTATATAGAAAAAAATATCAATTTTTTTAATAAATGTTGTTATGTTTGGCTGATACAATTTGATAAACAACGGCAAAGTGAAAAAACTTAGTAAACTATACCGATCATAGTTGATGTAGTCTATTCACACACAAATAAATATATAAACATTGAATGATGTAGTTAGAACACACAACATAGAAATACAACAATGCTAGATAATTTAGTCTGTAATATAGAAAACATTAGCAAGTAGTAAACTATAATTTTAACTATTTTTTGAAGTGAATATTCTATAGATGTGATAAAAAGATGTGACTAATTTAAAAGTTATTAAAGATACTCATTTGTATATTAGATATTATCAACCCAATATTTTATAGAACTAAATATGAATGAATTATCATTCCCATATCTCATTGAATATGGTATCAAGGGTAAGCTAAGAGTAACTTCCCAACACTAATAGCTAACCAGTGCATTATAGAATGATATGGATGGTTGGATTACTAACATTTAATAAAAAGGGGAATCCTAGGCATATCATAAATAATTTGAGGATGTGTAAACTAAATTATGTGTTTAACTATATTTAATATGATTATGAGTATTGGGGAAATCCCCTCAAGACATGATGTATGTAAATAGTAGACAATGATTGTAAAAAAAAAAACATTGTGTATCCCTTCATGACAATATCTAATTAGTTTGGAAACTACTAGAATGTAGTTTCTATGGAAAACTAAACAAAGAGAAACTAAAGGAAAATTTTGATGTTTAAAATCAATTTTAGAATTTTAATGAATGGAAATAAATAGGTAGTCAACTTGAAAGTAAATGTTTAATTTAATAACAATTGGAAAATGAAAACACATGGAACTATATCTGTGCATACTAATGTAGTTTATTTAATTAATAAAAGTAGATAAGATAAGATCAATACAATTTATTAATAAAAAATTCAAACCCAAAAATTTAATAAGGTTATGAATATATCGGTGTAGGTTGATATAGTTATCTATAAATAATTATTTTTTATATAATGTAAAATTTGTTTAATAAAATTGAATGTAAAGTAAAATTATATCAGACATGGTCGATATAGTATATTAGATAATTACATGTAAGTTATAAGTAAATTTAAATTTGGTGATGTAGTTTATTTACTAAAGATAATGTAGATTTAAGTTCAAAAACTAGATCATCCTACTTTAGAATAGCCTACTAGAAAAACAAAAAATTAACATTGTATCGACCTACATCAATGTAGTATCCCATAAATCACATATTAATTATACTAAATCAAATTGGGTTGATGCAATTTTTAGAAAATATTGAAAAATAAATCAAATAAATAAATCTAGATTAGGCCTAAATGATATAGTTGGCTAACTAAAAAATTCAAAATATTTAACTAGATTGACCTACGTTGATGTAGCCTATTGAAAGAAAACACACACAGTGTTATCATTTAATGCTGATGTAGTTTTTCCAAATAATACATATAAGTTAGGATAGATAAATTTTCATTAATGTGGTTTTCTAAAAATATTAGAGAAGTAAAATTTTATGGACCTATGTTTATATAGTTTGCGAAGGGAGAAAAATCAATGGTTAGTTTACATAAGGTTCACTAGAATGCATGTAGTGAATTAAGATAGACATAAAAAGTATCATACATAATAGATATGAGGGTCGTATATTGAGGGAGATATTAATATTTGATTGAATTATATAAGGTAAATAAACTAAGTTTTTTTTTATACTTAGTTATATTGGGGCATGACCAATTATATCCACTAAACCTAGATAGAAGAGCAGTTATCACAAAACATCAATGGAGAGGGTTACAAAGCATCTAGGTAATCAATATAATTCAATGACCCTAATCATATCTATAATAATAGAATTAATATAATCTAGTATTACCAAATCTTATAACATAGATAATGGGGATGGTTAAAACAAAACTAAAATTGGTAAGTAACCATTGTAGGCAAATGAAGGCCTAGGTTACGTAGGATGGCAGATGACAAGTTTGAATAACCTGAGAGCCACACTAAGTTTAATTGTAGATGATATTCAAAAAATAAATTACACATATAAAACTATTTATTATGAAATATATCAAATGAAAGAGATAATTTTATAAATACTTACCTTGAATAGAACCTATCAACCATCAATCTCTCCCTTGGCCAATGGTGGTTTTCTATAGATTATAGTGGTTATAAGGATCATAGTGGTAGAAATAAAATTTATATAAAAATACTTATCTTAGTTACATCCAAGACTCTAAAATATAATTTATATCCATATAAAATAGGATATAAGAAATGGATTCTCCAAATGTAGACTAAAGTAGAATTGTGAGTAATCAAAAATCAATGTTCTTCTCTATTTGATTGAATTGGGAATTTTAATTATAATAATGGATGATTATAAAACCTTTCATAATTTTAGTTTAAAATATTTACCCACCTTGACATATTTTAAAAATGTCTTTACCATTGAAATAGGTTGACCTAGGCTGACTTAGTTACAAAGTGTGAACTATAACATTCAGACTATGTCAACCTAGGCTAACCTAGTTTTAATTTTTATAGGAAACATAGAACAATAAATTTAATCGAGATGATATATTTAGAAAATATATTTATTTACTTAGTTATATTTAATATTAGGAATAATTCTTCTTAAAACGATCAAGTAAGATTGATTTTTTAATGGATATAAGTATTATATATTTAAAAATAAATCTTATGAAGCACCAATGGTCATCCCACCCATTTTTTAGTCCACCATTAAGTGCATGCACTTAGAGAGATGTAAATTATATAGTTGCTACAAGATATAAAGAATTAGTAAATGATAAAGTTTTAAAAAATTGTTTGTATACAATTTATATGATATATATTATCCTCACCACTTTATGTGAATGAGTAGGTTTTGTTTATTAGAATTATTTAGGCATAGGTTTCTTGTTTTAAATATTTAGTTTTTACTATTATTGGTAAACTATTTTGAGATAGAGGTCTGAACTACAAATGAGAGTATTGATGGATCCCATAACCTAATACAATTGATAATAAAAGATATTATAATGAAGATCTCAATAAATGCCTTTATTATTAACTAACATGAAATAAGTAGAGGGACCTATATATATATATATATATATATATATATATATATATATATATATATATATATATATATATATATTGTGTGTGTGTGGTTTGGCATGCCCTTCTAGATGTGTTTTAGGTTGGTAGAACCTATCAAAACCACTTGAGTTTGTATTTCATTGGATATATATATATATATATATATATATAATGAAATACAAACTCAAGCGGTTTTGATAGGTTCTACCAACCTGAAGCACATCTAGAAGGGCATGTCAAACCACACAATGAAATAATAGATAAATCACATCAAATACACAATAGAACTCTAAATATGAAACAAACTAATTACAAAATTAAATTTAAAGTAGTTAAAAATGGGTTTTGATCAGATCCCTTAATTGAACCTAAATGGAACAAGATCCTTGTAATAATTAAACTTCATTAATAAAGAGATGGTAAAAATATAATAAATAGACCAAAATTAAGTATTGTGTTCAAAATATCAACACACCAACATGAAACTAACTCAATTCAAAATATACTTCAAGAACCAAGAACTTCACAAGACCAAAATAATCAACCATCCAACAAGATGCATGAGATGAATCAGGTATCAACACCAATAATTATCCCTCTACCAATAATAAATAAACAAATAGGAAAACATTATATATATATATGATCATGAGGGAATCCAAACCCATAGAATATTTTAAATTAATGAAATAAACTTAAATTAAACTCATTAAAAATTAGATTCCTCTCACTCTATGAGCACCAAATATAACATAGACCACCCATAGGGATTATAAGAAACTATTAATCTTGAGAAAATCCCAATAATAAAAATGAACCCCATCATGACCTATCAAGGGTGAGAGTCCATAGCCTTAAAAAGAAGAATGAAAAAAACATTAATATCCCAAAGACAAGAGTTTAGACAAGATGCAATATCCAAAAGACCCTAGACCCATTACCACCACTATTAGTGATATTAATAGTGAAATCCTAATGTAATAACCAAATACACCATTGGGGTGGAAACAAAATGAAGAATAGGGATGTTCCATCCACAATGTCTCCTAAACTAGAAACCTAAGGAACATACACTGAACAATGAAAAATAAGAAGCTAAAAAGAGATCAGGCCTAAAAAATAGATCTTGCTATATAAAAGTAACAAGCCAAAGGATGAGCTTAATTAGGTGTAAAAATACATCAAAAATATCCATCATTTTATAATATAAACCAATTATCACGTAAAAATAGAGCCCAAATACCCCAATAATTCTTAGATCCAACCCAAAAAAACCCAAATAAATTTTCCAAAATAAAGTATTTAGATCTAAAAGTGGGGTACCATAACTATTACCTCTATCATGCATGCAATGCAAACCACCGAATATAGATTACTAATACAATTATTTTTGTCTATCCAATACCAAAAAATAACTATCATCTAGTAGAATTTTTCTTACTCTCTCAATTATAAACTATAGATCAAACATCAAAGACCCACCCTAAAGCAACCGAGGATCAAAATTATTCAAAATTCAGGGTGATTAATGGTTTGAGAATATTCCTAGTCATAGTTATGTTCCAAAGATTTATTTTTTTAAAATTTTAATTCATGTAATAATTGGTCTACACATGTTATATTTGTTTTTATGAAATATTTGAATATTAATGTGTAAGCCTTCTTATATAAATCAATTTCCATTCATCAGTTAAGATCCTAAGATGTTTCATCATCACTATGACCATATTCAATAAAAAAAAATCTATCATTATTTTTAGCCATAACTAGTGGATGGGTGGGTTAGGAAAAAACTGAAAATCATATTTTAAAAGAGGTTATTAAACCCTAAGGAAAGTGGGTTTTATAAAACCCTATGTTGTATGTATAAAATATTTGAAGTTCACCATTCATGTTTACCCCTATTTCAGATTTAATAAAAATAATCAATAAACTAATTGAAAGTATATAGATATAATCATACATAGTTGTAAATACATAGTTTAGATCTATATAACAATTTGCAATGAGAATCATGCCAAAATTATGGAAGTTAAATTATACTAAGTAATGCAAATGTAGTGATCAGACATGTTTTCTATTCTAGAAATTCTAAACTATAAGTTGATTGTAAAAACTATGTGCAACTTGTTCTTTAAATATAGAAACTATTTTATGCTCTAAGACATAAATCTTCATTGGGATAGACCCATTTTAGAGTTTTTATATTGAGACAAACTCATATGGCTATTACTATCTAACTATAATTGGGTTTTTTTGTTGTCAAGTTTATTCTATTATGATTCTTAGTTTCATTTTATATCATCTTTGTGTTGTTACATTAATGTTATGTATGTAAATTCAATTCATAGAAATGGTGGGGGAAAATTACAAAATATATAAATAACCCCTTTGACCTAGCTTTCACTACAAAACATAATAAATAGTTAAAGATTTAGGAAACCTTTGTGACAATGTTGTAAACTATGTACCCCAGACACAAGTAATTATAAATACATGTATTTATGTGAGTGTGTGGATGTAATAGTTTTATTGACATTTTTTAATTCTCTTTTTTCTTAGAATTGATGGTGGAGCTACATGTTGTCTAATAATCTCCAACATAATGAAAACGTATAGATGTCAAGATATAATGGTAATGTATCAAGTGTATGAGATGAATCTTGATTTTGGTGATGCTTGGTTCTAGGATTTAAATTATATGTGGCTTGGAGTTTTATATTTTTAGGTGTCTTATATTTGTATATTGCTCTCTTCTATATTTAATAAATATTATGGTTAGATATTTTAGACACATACTAACCTAAGATAGCTTATACATGATGAATGACTATATTAATTTATAAAAAAAAGAGTAAAAGAATAATATTCATTATAAATTAAACTAAAAATGTAAAACTCATTTATATATGGGGTTGACCAGGATGGACATGTATATTGCACCTTTCTATCCAAAAGATGACTATGATTTTATTTTAATGTAGGGTTAGGTGATAAGTAATAATTAGTCCAAATGTATTTATTTAAACATTTTTTATAAGTGTTTAGGTACATTTAGTCTCAATGTACCAAGTGTAGACCTATTTTGGAGCTGAAATAGTCCTTGAAACAATTTAAAATGTACAAGTTTTCTAAAAATGGTAAATTTGAATAAGAAATTTGCAATATAGTTATTGTGTCAAATTTAAGTGTCTACATCATGGTATATTTATATCCTCTAATAGGTAGATTATAAATATTAAAAATATATATGGAAGTGGATTCAAGTGTAATATAATTATCCCTAATTATCTATTGTTCAATTTTTTGACTTCTAAAATAAAGTTTCTAAGCATGTAATATTGTTGTTAATCATATCTTTTAAATTAAAAAAAAATTTGATCTACATGGTTCAACATCATCAAAACACTATCTACATAGTCATCATCAATTTTATTAGTATAATCTATAGCATTGAGATCATTATTAGGATTCACTTCAATCATATTATAAAGAGGATCATCATTAGAAACAACCATTTTTTATTTGAAAGAAGAACATGTAGAAAAAAATTGAATTTGGATACAATTTAAATTAGCACCACTCAATACAATATTTATTTTAATAGGATGTGTAGATGTAGCATTGTTAATTTGCATACTACACAAGCATGAACAACATTAAATAAACTAACACTATTTTTAGATAAATTTAATAATAAAAAAACAAGATTCAAATTAAAAAATCACATTTTAAATGTAAATAAAACCTTAGAGGAAACCTTATAAGGTGTATGTGTCTAAAGAATAAGTTTACACACAAATTTATGAAATTAAATGTAAATAAAAAATAAAAAATACACAAATTGATACATACATGTTATGTTTTAATCCATGTAAATAATATGCAAATATAAAAATGTAAAATTAAAAATGAAACCCTAAGGGAAAACCTTAGAAAGTGTAAGTGCTCAATTAATAGACAAGCTCACTAAAACATTTTACCATATTTGTGGTTTAAGATAATAAACCTAGTTTTAAAATAATTAAAACTAGAGATAATGATGATTATTGGATTGAATATAAATATTTATCCAAAATAACCTAATTAGCTGAAAATGAGAAAAATAAATAAACTAAAATAATCAAGAACAATGAAAATGAAATTATTTTTTGAATTTGACACAACAAAATTTTATGTTAAATTTATAAATCTAGATCTAAGATCTAATAGTGATTATTATAGTCTATATAAAATATTTTTTAATCATTATACTAGGTTATATTATAAATTACAATGAATAAATATGATTAGATTTAGTAGGATATAAAATCTGCACCATTGGTTTTATCTAAATGTGGTGCTAGGCACCAAATCCATTAGGCGATCTATTTATAAATTTGGTTTTTTTAGGTTTGGTGTGCTATCAGTTATGAGTAGGGTTGTGTTATTTTTGTGAAAAAATAATGAAAATAATGTTTAATTTTTTATTTATTCAAATCCATAAACTAATTTTAAATTTTAATGTAAATAAATGTGTGTGTAAGATTAGTTGACTTAGGATACCCTCTTAGGAGTTTAGACTATATATCCTAAATGCATGGAATACAATCAAATTTATTCCATTATACATGTGAGTGAAGTGTAATCGAGATAAATTATCTGAATTTTCTAATAACTAATTCCAATGAAACTACATGAACATTTTATAAAACCCACTTTTGGTAAATTTTGATGATGACTCAAAACTTGAAGTGGTATGGATACTTTTTAGACTCGACATGCATGATCTCTTTAGTGTAAAAATATATTTTATAAATAAATGGATATAACTTATTAAAGTATATTCATATTATTATGAATATAATATCACTTATCAAATGATTAAGATTGATTTTGATATCTAGGGATATTTGAGATAAGACACACAATAGCCAATCATGGATGAAGGAAATAGAAAAATTCAAAGGCAATAAAAATTAAACTAAGAGATAAGGACCCAAAAAAACATATGGGATGGATTTATTAGGTCACAAAATCTATACAATATAGATTTGGTGGGTTGATGAATTTGGATTAGGTGAAATAAATGCTCAGGATGAATGGGAAGTTACTTATAAAGTGGATCACTAGGTTATGTAAGATGATAATAGATGATGTTAAAAAGGATATATAAATTATAGTGTGGCCTATATTTTTTTCTAAAATATATATAAGTGGATGAAGTGTGATAAAACATGGATAAGATATAGTGGAAAAGGATATTTTACCTAAATTAAGTGTCTACATTATGAATGATAACTTGTCTATAAAATGGAAAATGTTTGTCCATAATACATTTATAAGGTAAATAATTCATGTCAACCCTTAATTTAAAAAATTTACTGCAACACAATAAGTATTAAAGAGTGTATGTGAGACACTCTTCTACATACTAGCCAATTTTGTAAATTATTGGAAGGAATGATGGATAAGTGCAACACACATGAAATATGATGTGTGGTGCATCATATATATAAATAACAAATTATAGGTTAAATTTATAGGCTAGGAAGAAACATAAATGTATCGCAAAGAAACTATGTCCAAAAAAATTCAAACACCAATTAAATAATCATGTAGATGGGGTGGGATTGGACTTGGATGAAAGCATTTTCTAGGAAAATGTGTAGAAAGTTGGAGAATGGTAAAATCAAAGATAAAACTACATGGTATGGTTTGATTTGGGTTTTAATAACCTATAAATATGACCCTTGACATCTCATTTGAGACATTCACATTGTATCACACATTTTTAAAGAGAACTAGAAGTTGGAGACCAATTTTAGGGTTTATATAAGGATTTTTTTTCATTTTTGTTTATACTTTTAAGTTTGATTTTTTTTAATATTTAATCTAA